>JAECXD010001704.1:0-340038 GCA_018151445.1 Zaprionus inermis
CGATTTTGATAAAATTTTGACAGCACATTAAGAACGTAATATGAATAGGATTTGCCAAATCTTGTTGCAATATCTTGAAAAACAACAAAAATCGGCCGATAGCTTCTATGACAGCTATACGATATATCGGTCCGATCTGGACAAAACAGGTTTGCATACAAAAACCCTGATTTCAGCCGATTGTTCCTATGGCAGCTATATGTTATAGTGCTCCGATTTTGATACAATTTTGATAGCACATTAAGAACGTAATAAGAATAGGATTTGCCAAATCTTGTTGCAATATCTTGAAAAACAACAAAAATCGGCCGATAGCTTCTATGACAGCTATACGATATATCGGTCCGATCTGGTTCGTTCCGACTTATTTACAGCCTACAGCAATAATAAGCTTGTGTGCCAAGTTTCATGAAGATAGCTCAATAACTGGGGGACTAATTTGAGTTGCAACAGACAGACGGACTGACTGATTGTTCCTATAACAGCTATAGAATATAAACGTCTGAGATATTTAAATGGAAAAACTAAGGGCGGGTTACTGTATAACATTAAAAAGTATTGATAATGTGCGGTATTTCCAAAAAACAAAACAGGTTTGCATACAAAAACCCTGATTTCAGCCGATTGTTCCTATGGCAGCTATATGTTATAGTGGTCCGATTTTGATACAATTTTGACAGCACATTAAGAACGTAATAAGAATAGGATTTGCCAAATCTTGTTGCAATATCTTGAAAAACAACAAAAATCGGCCGATAGCTTCTATGACAGCTATACGATGTATCGGTCCGATCTGGCTCGTTCCGACTTATTTACAGCCTACAGCAATAATAAGCTTGTGTGCCAAGTTTCATGAAGATAGCTCAAAAACTGAGAGACTAGTTTGCGTTGCAACAGACGGACGGACGGACGGACGGACGGACATCCATTTTTCGACTCCTCTGGTGATGCTGATTCAGAATATATATACTTTATAGGGTCGGAGATGTCTCCTAAGGTGCGTTGCAAACTTCTGGCTAAAATTAATATACCCTCTGCAAGGGTATAACAAGAAAGCAAGGCTACCTTCGGCTTGCCGAAGGTTTCATACCCTTGCAGTTATACAAAATATAAAATATATTTGGATTGCTGCTGGTTTCTGTGGTATTTATTGAACAATTATAACAGTAAAGGAAGTCGAGATTTTTACCTGATTAAGGCTATGAATCAAACACCTGCTTCGAAAAAAAATAATTCTACCTTTGTTAATGCTTTTGTATATACCTGGATTTCTTATATACTTAACACAAAATGTTATGAGGAAATGTCTTTGTGTTGTAAAGGATGCGTTGGTCATAAAATCTATATTTGGAAAGTTCTTATTCAAAAATACGTTTGACAGCTATATGATTTTTTGTTTAACAGCTACATGTAATAGTACTCAGGTTTCCATAAAATTGCAACATGAACCTTCATTAGGCCGATCGTTGATCGTTATAAGTTATAAAAGTTCGATTTCGAACTTTATTATTAGGGACACACTTAGATTTGGATGTGGTAAGCCTGGAAGCTATATCTTGAAATATAACGAAAATCGGCCGATAGGCTTCATGACAGCTATACGATATATCAGTCCGATCTGGCCCGTTTCGACTTATTTAAAGAGGGCAGAAATAAGAAGCTTGTGAGCAAAGTTTCATGAAGATAGCTCAATAACTGGGGGACTAATTTGCGTTGCAACAGACAGACGGACTGACTGATTGTTCCTATAGCAGCTATATAATATAAACGTCTGAGATATTTAAATGGAAAAACTAAGGGCGGGTTACTGTATAACATTAAAAAGTATTGATAATGTGCGGTATTTCCAAAAACAAAACAGGTTTGCATACAAAAACCCTGATTTCAGCCGATTGTTCCTATGGCAGCTATATGTTATAGTGGTCCGATTTTGATACAATTTTGACAGCACATTAAGAACGTAATAAGAATAAGATTTGCCAAATCTTGTTGCAATATCTTGAAAAACAACAAAAATCGGCCGATAGCTTCTATGACAGCTATACGATATATCGGTCCGATCTGGCTCGTTCCGACTTATTTACAGCCTACAGCAATGAGAAGCTTGTGTGCCAAGTTTCATGAAGATAGCTCAAAAACTGAGAGACTAGTTTGCGTTGCAACAGACGGACGGACTTGCTGATTGTTCCTATAACAGCTATAGAATATAAACGTCTGAGATATTTAAATGGAAAAACTAAGGGCGGGTTACTGTATAACATTAAAAAGTATTGATAATGTGCGGTATTTCCAAAAACAAAACAGGTTTGCATACAAAAACCCTGATTTCAGCCGATTGTTCCTATGGCAGCTATAGTTATAGTGTTATAGTGGTCCGATTTTGATACAATTTTGACAGCACATTAAGAACGTAATAAGAATAAGATTTGCCAAATCTTGTTGCAATATCTTGAAAAACAACAAAAATCGGCCGATAGCTTCTATGACAGCTATACGACATATCGGTCCGATCTGGTTTGTTCCGACTTATTTACAGCCTACAGCAATAAAAAGCTTGTGTGCCAAGTTTCATGAAGATAGCTCAAAAACTGAGAGACTAGTTTGCGTTGCAACAGACGGACGGACTTGCTGATTGTTCCTATAACAGCTATAGAATATAAACGTCTGAGATATTTAAATGGAAAAACTAAGGGCGGGTTACTGTATAACATTAAAAAGTATTGATAATGTGCGGTATTTCCAAAAACAAAACAGGTTTGCATACAAAAACCCTGATTTCAGCCGATTGTTCCTATGGCAGCTATATGTTATAGTGGTCCGATTTTGATACAATTTTGACAGCACATTAAAAACGTAATAAGAATAGGATTTGCCAAATCTTGTTGCAATATCTTGAAAAACAACAAAAATCGGCCGATAGCTTCTATGACAGCTATACGATATATCGGTCCGATCTGGCTTGTTCCGACTTATTTACAGCCTACAGCAATAAAAAGCTTGTGTGCCAAGTTTCATGAAGATAGCTCAAAAACTGAGAGACTAGTTTGCGTTGCAACAGACGGACGGACTTGCTGATTGTTCCTATAACAGCTATAGAATATAAACGTCTGAGATATTTAAATGGAAAAACTAAGGGCGGGTTACTGTATAACATTAAAAAGTATTGATAATGTGCGGTATTTCCAAAAACAAAACAGGTTTGCATACAAAAACCCTGATTTCAGCCGATTGTTCCTATGGCAGCTATATGTTATAGTGGTCCGATTTTGATACAATTTTGACAGCACATTAAAAACGTAATAAGAATAGGATTTGCCATATCTTGTTGCAATATCTTGAAAAACAACAAAAATCGGCCGATAGCTTCTATGACAGCTATACGATATATCGTACCGATCTGGCTCGTTCCGACTTATTTACAGCCTACAGCAATAATAAGCTTGTGTGCCAAGTTTCATGAAGATAGATAGTCAACTGGGGGACTAATTTGAGTTGCAACAGACAGACGGACTGACTGATTGTTCCTATAACAGCTATAGAATATAAACTTCTGAGATATTTAAATGGAAAAACTAAGGGCGGGTTACTGTATAATATTAAAAAGTATTGATAATGTGCGGTATTTCCAAAAACAAAACAGGTTTGCATACAAAAACCCTGATTTCAGCCGATTGTTCCTATGGCAGCTATATGTTATAGTGGTCCGATTTTGATACAATTTTGACAGCACATTAAAAACGTAATAAGAATAGGATTTGCCATATCTTGTTGCAATATCTTGAAAAACAACAAAAATCGGCCGATAGCTTCTATGACAGCTATACGATATATCGGTCCGATCTGGCTCGTTCCGACTTATTTACAGCCTACAGCAATAAGAAGCTTGTGTGCCAAGTTTCATGAAGATAGATAGTCAACTGGGGGACTAATTTGAGTTGCAACAGACAGACGGACTGACTGATTGTTCCTATAACAGCTATAGAATATAAACGTCTGAGATATTTAAATGGAAAAACTAAGGGCGGGTTTCTGTATAACATTAAAAAGTATTGATAATGTGCGGTATTTCCAAAAACAAAACAGGTTTGCATACAAAAACCCTGATTTCAGCCGATTGTTCCTATGGCACCTATATGTTATAGTGGTCCGATTTTGATACAATTTTGACAGCACATTAAGAACGTAATAAGAATAGGATTTTCCAAATCTTGTTGCAATATCTTGAAAAACAACAAAAATCGGCCGATAGCTTCTATGACAGCTATACGATATATCGGTCCGATCTGGCTCGTTCCGACTTATTTACAGCCTACAGCAATAATAAGCTTGTGTGCCAAGTTTCATGAAGATAGCTCAAAAACGGAGAGACTAGTTTGCGTTGCAACAGACGGACGGACGGACGGACGGACGGACGGACAGACGGACATCCATTTTTCGACTCCTCTGGTGATGCTGATTCAGAATATATATACTTTATAGGGTCGGAGATGTCTCCTAAGGTGCGTTGCAAACTTCTGGCTAAAATTAATATACCCTCTGCAAGGGTATAACAACAGAAAATATGAAAAAACAAGAAAGCAAGGCTACCTTCGGCTTGCCGAAGGTTTCATACCCTTGCAGTTATACAAAATATAAAATATATTTGGATTGCTGCTGGTTTCTGTGGTATTAATTGAACAATTATAACAGTACAGGAAGTCGAGATTTTTACCTGATTAAGGATATGAATCAAACACCTGCTTCGAACAAAAATAATTCTACCTTTTTAATGCTTTTGTATATACCTGGATTTCTTATATACTTAACACAAAATGTTATGAGGAAATGTCTTTGTGTTGTAAAGGATCTGTTGGTCATAAAATATAAATAAATTTGGAAAGTTCTCATTCAAAAATGCGTTTGAATAACAGCTACAGGATTTTTTGTTTAACAGCTACATGTAATAGTACTCAGATTTCCATAAAATTGCAACATGAACCTTCATTAGGCCGATCGTTGATCGTTATAAGTTATAAAAGTTCGATTTCGAACTTTATTATTAGGGACACACTTAGATTTGGATGTGGTAAGCCTGATAGCTATATCTTGAAATATAACGAAAATCGGCCGATAAGCTCCATGACAGCTATACGATATATCAGTCCGATCTGGCCCGTTCCGACTTATTTAAAGAGGCCAGAAATAAGAAGCTTGTGAGCAAAGTTTCATGAAGATAGCTCAATAACTGGGGGACTAATTTGCGTTGCAACAGACAGACGGACTGACTGATTGTTCCTATAACAGCTATAGAATATAAACGTCTGAGATATTAAAATGGAAAAACTAAGGGCGGGTTACTGTATAACATTAAAAAGTATTGATAATGTGCGGTATTTCCAAAAACAAAACAGGTTTGCATACAAAAACCCTGATTTCAGCCGATTGTTCCTGTGGCAGCTATATGTTATAGTGGTCCGATTTTGATACAATTTTGACAGCACATTAAGAACGTAATAAGAATAGGATTTTCCAAATCTTGTTGCAATATCTTGAAAACCAAAAAAAATAGGCCGATTGCTTCTATGACAGCTATACGATATATCGGTCCGATCTGGCTCGTTCCGACTTATTTACAGCCTACATCAATAATAAGCTTGGGTGCCAAGTTTCATGAAGATAGCTAAATAACTGGGGGACTAATTTGCGTTGCAACAGACAGACGGACTGACTGATTGTTCCTATAACAGCTATAGAATATAAACGTCTGAGATATTTAAATGGAAAAACTAAGGGCGGGTTACTGTATAACATTAAAAAGTATTGATAATGTGCGGTATTTCGAAAAACAAAACAGGTTTGCATACAAAAACCCTGATTTCAGCCGATTGTTCCTATGGCAGCTATATGTTATAGTGGTCCGATTTTGATACAATTTTGACAGCACATTAAGAGCGTAATAAGAATAGGATTTGCCAAATCTTGATGCAATATCTTGAAAAACAACAAAAATCGGCCGATAGCTTCTATGACAGCTATACGATATATCGGTCCGATCTGGCTCGTTCCGACTTATTTACAGCCCACAGCAATAAGAAGCTTGTGTGCCAAGTTTAGCTAGATAGCTCAAAAACTGAGAGACTAGTTTGCGTTGAAACAGACGGACGGACGGACAGACGGACGGACGGACGGACGGACGGACGGACGGACGGACGGACGGACGGACGGACGGACGGACGGATGGACAGACGGACAGACGGACAGACGGACGGACGGACGGACGGACGGACGGACGGACGGACGGACGGACGGACGGACGGACGGACGGACAGACGGACAGACGGACGGACGGACGGACGGACGGACGGACGGACGGACGGACAGACGGACGGACGGACGGACGGACGGACGGACGGACAGACGGACAGACGGACATCCATTTTTCGACTCCTCTGGTGATGCTGATTCAGAATATATATACTTTATAGGGTCGGAGATGTCTCCTAAGGTGCGTTGCAAACTTGTGGCTAAAATTAATATACCCTCTGCAAGGGTATACAAAAAAAAGAAGAACAAAACCAAAAAGCAAACGAACTAAACTACTGATGTTGAAGCATATGCGACTTTACTAATCACTTTTCTTTCCTTTAGATCATCTCAATTGTAAGAGGAGTACTTAACATAGAAGGAACTTATGCAACGGTGAGTGAAATTCTTTGCCAACAACCTTTTTTGAACCTTTGATTGTATAAACTCGTTGAGGAAAAAAAAGAAATTTTTTATAAAAAGAAAAAAGGAAAAAAAACTTGTGGAAAAGTTGACCATTATCTTTCACACTACGTTACCCCTGTGCCACCATCTTAAATTTCCGTACCATCTTTCACAAGGTTTAGAGTATAATGGAGGAAATCAAGGAGACCCTCGGTAAATTCAACGAGACCCTTAATAGTTTGATCACCGCGGATAACTTAGTTACCGAGGAAAACAAGAAATAGGGTGCCAGGCTGGTTACTTTAGAAGGGGACTACGAGAACAGGAATCCTGTGGGAATCCCAGTCGACACATTTGACCAAAGCACGTAATGAGTACGAGTTGAAGGAAGCTTCGACTTTGCCCAATTGCGTGAAAGAACTGCAGGTATTCGAGGGTCAGCCAGAAGGCTACGTATCCTGGATCAGCAGAGCGCAGTCCATTATGAACGAGTACCAAGTTATAAAAAATAAGCCTTTATACAGGTCGATCGTTTTGCATATCCGCAATTAGATTAGGGGTGCTGCCGACACGTCATTATTGGCTTATGGCGTACCGAACGATGATTGGGAGGAAATTAAAAACGTCCTCTCCCTCAATTGCGCTGACAAGAGGGATCTCCGTACCCTGGAGCATCAGCTAAATCGGCTGAATCAAGGTTCCAGACCTTAGAGAAATTTTACATGGAGGTGAATAACCAATTCTCCTTGATTCTAAACAATTTGAGTAACGGTAATAGGGAACCCGTCGTTGTGAACGTTTTGATCGAAAATTACAGAGACAAGGCGCTAGACGCTTTTATAAGTGGCGTCAACGGCGACTTTGCTAGGTGGTTGTTGGTCCGGAACCCAAGGACTTTGCCGGAGGCTTATTCCTTTTGTCTCGAGTTACAAAATGTGGTATCGAGAACCGGTGCTGGTCCTACGTTTTTGAATACGTGGTTTTCACAGCCTTCCCAATATCATCAGCCTATATTCCCTGGCACTTATCAGGGTTATGGTAGACCCCCGCCAGAAAATTCCCATGCCCATTCGAACCAGCATGGCCCCAGAGCGACTCAGCCTTCATCGAGGTGGACTCGTCAACCAGCCATAAAAATGGAATCCAACCGATCGGGTCAATCCCACCACTCTGGGTACAATGCGCCTCCAAACGATTACACTAGGAGAACGGCGGTTGGGAATACTAACCCTTTCCAAAAGGCCCAGAGACTCTATCATATAGAGCCAACTCCAGCTTTACCCGCAGGTGAAGAGAGGAGGAATGACCAGAATGGTCTTCCTTCTGCATATTGCGAACAAGCCTTTGGCCCCGAGGGAACTGAGCATTAATCAATTGAATTGACTAACTATGACCCAATTGTAGAATCAGACGTGAGCCAAGGGGCTCCGAATTTTATGGCGAGCGCCTCTCCAGCGTCCCATACCTAGAGTATTGAACCAAGGACGGGGCTAAGCTACAATTCCTTATAGACACCGGCGCGAATAAAAATTGTATTAGCCCAAAAATTCCGCTGGATGTACCCCCATTCTTACCCCATTCCATGTCCAATCCGCCGCTGGTAATGTGAAAATCACACATCGCCTAGTGAGTAAATTCTTCGAGCCAATCGGCAATGTAACCACGACAACCTTTTTCGTACTCCCCTGGCTTAGATTCCTTTGATGGAATCATCGGGGATGACACCTTAAAAGACATCAAGGCTATTGTCGATAGAAAGAACAATTGTCTTACAATATCCCCGGGTATCAAAATTCCTCTCTTTGCAAAAAAATCTCTGAATGTCTATTCACTGCTAGGCTCCGAACACCCGGAAAACATAAAACGTACCCTTAACTCCTTAATAAACGATTTCTCGACTCACTTTGGTCCTCTTTCACCGGGCGAAACGGTCCACACGAGCGTGAGGGCTGAAATTCGTACCACTACCGATGAGCCTGTGTACACCAAAAGTTACCCTTATACCGAAATTAACTTATACCTTACCCGAAATTTAAAGCTGAGATGGTACAGGAAGATAGGACAGTGACGGTTAAAACACGGTCAGACGTTAGGAAGTAACGAGGCTTACTAGCCCTGCTCTTCAATTTCATTAATTTTTATAAAAATAATAAGGGTTGGCAAAGATTTTCACACATCTAGAATAATTAAGCGCACGAAAAAAAGATACAAAAAGAAAAAATATTATATAAGTCCCTATACAAAAAATATTCAAAAAGAAAAATATGATATAAGTCCCTATAAAAAAAAGAAACACACTCACAAGAAGCGAAAACATTAAACTTAAGTCATGCGCTCATAAACAAGAAAACACACATACACGAGAAATTACCCAAATATTGTACTACAAAATAAAAACAAAAACCACGTAAGAAATACAGTCACACAGAAATTGTCAACACTAACACAAGCGAAATGTTGCACACTAAACATAAGTACACAAACACATCCCATCCATAATAACATAACACCACTTAAACTTACAATAGTTTGACGCTAAGAATGACCTATTCCAAAATCACATGTAACCCTCCACTTCCTTCTGCCTTTTTTTTTCCTTCCCCCAACTTTACAAGTCTCCTGCAGGCCCATGTCGCTTGCGCCTTTCACATATTTTAGTATGATTCCCCAGTAGTTCCCTTACAACAGGGGACAGTTTGGCGGACAAACGGTATCTTTAAACACAGCACACATCGTCGACCTCGCCAGAATGCAACAGTCCATCGGCGATCTGAATGAAGAGGTAGCCGTGATGACCGATAGACGAATGGCCACCCTAGTGACACACTATTTGGAAGATGCGTCAGAGGGAATGAGACGACTAACGAGAACGCGCAATGCGCGGTCCATAGAATGGTTGGGATCCGCCTGGAAATGGATAGCCGGGTCTCCAGATGCAGCAGACTGGAACGCGATATTAAAGGCCCAGAACGATGTCATTGCAGATACGAACCAGCAGATTAGAATCAACACAAGGCTCTTCGACTCCGCATACGAGTCGGTACAGCAAATCAACAAGATGGTGGAAAGAGTCAACGCAATCGACGGGGACTTACATGCCATAGCATCAACTCTACATAGGGCCATAATACCGGCTAACCAGGTTGGCGAAATCATCAGGGCAAGCCAGCTTGCCAAAACGGGAACAGTCAACGAAAATCTCCTGGACCCTGAAGAAGTGGAGACAATTCTGAGTGAGGTCAACAATCTCTCGTATCAGAACACGATCGAGGCCATCGAATTCTCCCGTCCGTCGGTAATAACTAATGGTACAATGGTACTGTACATCTTAGCGTTTCCAAAGGTCACTGACGAATCGTATAGATTTATGCACCTATACTCAACCATCTCTGAAGGAAAACAAGTGATGCTGGAGTACAACAAGCTAGACGTAAGTCCCGACGAAACGTACGCGGTGCTTGGAGATTGTCTGTCTATCGGCAACACGACTGTGTGTCGGGAAAGGGACCTGCTCAGACTAAAGGAGAGCGACTGCATTCCTCGATTATTGAAGGGTGGGCACGCCGCCTGTAAATATCTGAGGAACAACCAAGAGGTGGTTTATCTCATC
Source organism: Zaprionus inermis (assembly GCA_018151445.1). Classification (NCBI taxonomy): domain Eukaryota; kingdom Metazoa; phylum Arthropoda; class Insecta; order Diptera; family Drosophilidae; genus Zaprionus; species Zaprionus inermis. The sequence continues at coordinate 10,298 of JAECXD010001704.1, forward strand.
GACGACAAAACGCTTCTCCTATCGAACTTTAACGGATCGGTCACCTTTGACAGGAAGAAACATCATCTCTCTGGTTCCTTTGTGGTACAATTCTCTAACGAAAAGATTACGGTCGGTAATCGAAACTTCACCAGGTATTCCACTACCCACTTGATGGCAATGCCGGCTGTCTTAACTCGCGTGACGGCCACGGATTATCAGCTATCACTGGAATACGTACACGAAGTGAACAACCAGAACCTTCAAAGGTTGTCTCTAATGACCGGCAAGTTGCTTTACTCTTCGATTTCGGAGGGAATAGTGGCTTTGCTTATCTTCGCGTTCGTATATTTCCTGTGGAGGAACTCAAGCTGCTGAGGGGGGAAGAGTTATGAACATTCTCCGCTCTGCCCCCCTCTCCATCGACCGCCGCTCTCGTACGCACCTGTTGCGACGTATCCAACGATCGCACTGACCAAAATATACTGCGCCTGCAGACGACACTTTGATGCGGTCACGCGGACGGCGATCTGCTGCGTCTGCAAACGACACTTTGTTGTTACGAGCAGCGCAGTCGCCGGATGTTGCCCAAGCGACGGCTGACGTAGCGTATTTCAGCAACTTACCCAACGGTTCCGCGGGGCCGCCCCTCGCCATGGAACTGGCCACAACGCTGCCCTCAGCGCTAGAACCAGAGGTCTGCTGTGGGGCAACCCCGATTGAAGTAGTTAGTCTTTGACGAACCCCAAACAACGACACGAGCAATCTCTCCCGTAGTCTTCATTATAAGAATAACATTCAATAAACTTATAACGTAATCCGAAAAACCTCCCATTGGTATTTACTTCTGTGACGGATCGACTAAGATCATGTTCTTTACACCAATTAGGTAAGATATTCAGTACAAATACCGTACCAGGCCAAACGAGCCAATGCTCGTTTTGACCAGGCAGTTATGGACTGCCTTAACTTATATTTATTAAACTTTACAATTAAAATTTTTAGATTAAATTTTGAAATTATGATAATATTTATTTTGAATCGAATGAAAATGTAAAAAGTGATATAAATGGTAAACTATTTTAAATTGTTTGAACTGTAGCGGGTATATCACAGTCGAGCTCGATCGACTGTAGCCTTTCCGACTTGTTCCGTTTATTAAAAGATTTCCGTTTATTAAAATTCGGACAGTAAATCGCCTCTGGTTCGAACGCTGCAAACGGTTACACAGCAATTTCTTCCGTTTCCATTTGGCGCCAATTTTGTCGTTAGTTATGTAACCATGCGGCTTGCATGGACTGCAAGACATTCGCCATCCGTCGGTCGTTTTGACAGCATATTTAAAAACATGGCGGCTGGTGTTTCTATAGTGTTAAAGCGATGGATGAACAGTTCTTTAAACTCGAGCCAGGTCATGTTAGCGTAACACACTTGAGAGAGCCATTGCGAAGCGCTGCCCTCTAATGCTGAAATTAATGCCATTACCAGCGCACTGCCTTTTAATGCATTTTCTTACAAAATAATTTCTACGATGTTACACCACGATGAAGCGATTGCGCCTGCTTTGTTTGGGTTGAATTTGGGTAGTTGCACCTCTTTACTTTGCCCTGCATCAGATGCCGTTGTTTGCATGGCCCGCACAAGTTCGATTAAATTTTTATTTTGCAATTCCATGATGGTACGCCATGGCTGATCTGATAATTTCGCAGGCGACAACTCAAGCATACTGATCTGCTCGTTTTTCTAACTGCCCCGCAATTACGACGAACCACACTCGGCGACATCGGCCGCATCTTTGTCGCCCCGCTCTAACGGTATTGTAACGGCGAAGAGAAACAACCACAATGCAAAGACGCAAAACATAAGATGATGAAATAATTCGAGCCTATGCGAAATATATACACTCCAATAAACCGGTAATCTTTATACGCCGACACATTCATTTTCGGTTGGCACAAAGCTATAATACCTTTCTAATCTACGAATAGCGGGTACAAATACTACACCCAGCATGCTACCCAGCGTATTTCTATTACTAGATAGAGCAGGTAGAAGGTCTTTGCTATATAAGGATCGTCAAACTCCGTTGACCATTTCTTAATAAAGCCAAGCAAACTTAGTGTCTCAATGTGGCACACCATATGGGATATTTGTTCAGAAAACTTTAGTTTTCGGTCCAAACGGACCCCAAGATCATTAACAAAAGTTATTCTTTCTAAGACACAACCAAAAAGAGTATAGAAACGTACTATGGACTAGCTCGAGAGAATATCATCAGCATAAATTTAGAGCTTTTCAAGAACCACACCAAGAATGGAAGTTATTTAGGTCGGCTTGTAGGTTAGAGTGTCAGTAGTCGTCTTTTAATTAGTAACAAAGCTTTACATCGTCCGCATACATGAGAGTACGGGAGTTGTGTATTACCAAAGGAAGGCCATTGATGAAAAGCGTAAAAAGGAGGGGGCCTAGATGGCTACTCTGAGGATCGCCAGATGTGGCATGAATAAGGTGTGAAAATAAATTTGTAAAGAGAACTCTTTGGGTTCTGCCATGCAGATAACTCACAATCCAATTAAGAAGTTTTGGTGTGAAGCCTAAGAGGCTGAGTTTATGTGCGATAATAGCAGTTTGAAGATTTTCCTGAAAATCTTTTGTAACAAAGGATGTCAGCTCCAGTAAATTTGTCGTAGTTGAGCGACGTTTTATAAATCCATACTAAGAAGGCGATATAGCCGACAATTTAGAGATACCTCTATAATTGCTTGGATCAGACATAAAAGATTCCTTCCAAATGGAAGGAAAGGATGAAGTATCTAAGGACAGCGAAAACAGTTTGAGCAATGGAGAGCACAGAATCGAAGTACACAAGCGGGAAAAGTAAATATATTCTGACTAAAGTAATCTTTATGAAACTTCGCACACTTCTTATTGGTTCAGGCTGTAATTAAGTCGTAACAATCCGGATCCGACCAATATATCATATTTGCTATATTTAAAAATAACGCAAATCCCATAGGAACGATCGACCGACATACTGTTATTTGAATGTTAACATATTTATTGTGTGAAATATTTTCTCCCATCGATCTGAAAAATAAATTATACGTCAACACCATTCCGTTCAAGTCAGCCAACTGTATTCTAAAGCTTCATAAGTACAATCAGGACAAATAACAAGTCGGAAAGGCTACAGTCGAGCGGACTCGACTGTGATATACCCGCTACAACTCTACGAAAAAACACGTGCCAAATCTGAACAATGCGTTCTTGCTTTTTATTTCTTTCCGTCTCTAATTTGTTTTGGCTATGCAAGTTCCGCTCGATTCTTATTGGTTGTTGCCCTTTTCTATTATTTCTTTGCAGTTATAACTCAGCAGAGGGCATTTAATTATGCATGTGTGAAAGAGACGCCTATATAACATACATATATGCTGCCTCACAATACATCTCAACATATCTAATTCGATTTGTCGTTTGTTTTTTGTGTTGCTGCTCAATGTCTCTTTCGATTCTAAGTAGCTTTAAATATACTAAAAATTTATTTTGCAACACACTATAAAATAAAAAACAAGAAAGCAAGGCTACCTTCGGCTTGCCGAAGGTTTCATACCCTTGCAGTTATACAAAAAATAAAATATATTTGGATTGCTGCTGGTTTCTGTGGTATTAATTGAACAATTATAACAGTACAGGAAGTCGAGATTTTTACCTGATTAAGGCTATGAATCAAACACCTGCTTCAAAAAAAAATAATTCTACCTTTTAAATGCTTTTGTATATACCTGGATTTCTTATATACTTAACACAAAAGGTTATGAGGAAATGTCTTTGTGTTGTAAAGGATCTGTTGGTCATAAAATATAAATAAATTTGGAAAGTTCTCATTCAAAAATGCGTTTGAATAACAGCTACAGGATTTTTTGTTTAACAGCTACATGTAATAGTACTCAGATTTCCATAAAATTGCAACATGAACCTTCATTAGGCCGATCGTTGATCGTTATAAGTTATAAAAGTTCGATTTCGAACTTGATTATTAGGGACACACTTAGATTTGGATGTGGTAAGCCTGATAGCTATATCTTGAAATATAACGAAAATCGGCCGATAGGCTCCATGACAGCTATACGATATATCAGGCCGATCTGCCCCATTCCGACTTATTTAAAGAGGGCAGATATAAGAAGCTTGTGAGCAAAGTTTCATGAAGATAGCTCAATAACTGGGGGACTAATTTGCGTAGCAACAGACAGACGGACTGACTGATTGTTCCTATAACAGCTATAGAATATAAACGTCTGAGATATTTAAAAGGAAAAACTAAGGGCGGGTTACTTTATAACATTAAAAAGTATTGATAATGTTCGGTATTTCCAAAAACAAAACAGGTTTGCATACAAAAACCCTGATTTCAGCCGATTGTTCCTATGGCAGCCATATGTTATAGTGGTCCGATTTTGATATAATTTTGACAGCACATTAAGAAAGTAATAAGAATTTGCCAAATCTTGTTGCAATATCTTGAAAAACAACAAAAATCGGCCGATAGCTTTTATGACAGCTACACGATATATCGGTCCGATCTGGCTCGTTCCGACTTATTTAAAGCCTACAATAATAAGCTTGTGTGCCAAGTTTCATGAAGATAGCTCAAAAACTGAGAGACTAGTTTGCGTTGCAACAGACGGACGGACGGACGGACGGACGGACGGACGGACAGACGGACATCCATTTTTCGACTCCTCTGGTGATGCTGATTCAGAATATATGTACTTTATAGGGTCGGAGATGTCTCCTAAGGTGCGTTGCAAACTTTTGGCTAAAATTAATATACACTCTGCAAGGGTATAAAAATATAAGATACATAAAAAATAAATATAAGCCGCGGCACACCCAGGAGTTGAACTCCGGACCTCTCGCTTAACAGTCAACTACCAACACCACTCGACCACTGCATTTTTTCGCGATGACCGCTAAAATTGCATTATGAATATTTTCGGTGCACATAATTAAAAAAGAAGTGGCCTGCTGCTGAAGTTGAAATGTCAAAATTATTACTTTACTTTACTTTACTGGCATTAAAATAAAAAACTTCTGCAAGACCAAGTCCAACTGCCCTTTATTTTTGACTTAAAGTAAAACTTTAATTACATGGGCCATGAGTTTACAATGAACATGTGAAATAAATATTAATATGGCTTCGACCAAAAACTAAAAAACAACAACAACGGACAAAATAAAACTAATTATTTATTGGGCCCATGTGGATTCGAACCATCGGTCTCCAAAACAAAATCTGTACTAGCAGACACTACCTCCACTTCGCCGTTACCGCACTGACGCCAACGTCGGCAAAGTTGCATTATGAGACCATTTAGATTATTATACATGTAAAGAATAAATATGCAAAACGGCGCGGCGGCGTTGCTTTGTTTATCATTTGCTTATTTTCTTCTAACCATCAATTTCTGTTTATTCTAATTAATTTGAATTAAACATAAATATTTTTCAAAGGTAAAAAAAAAACACATCACACAGCCGCCGGCCGACGTCGAACCTATGTGTTGAAACCCGGGCTTCACGCTTAACAGTCAACTACCATCACCACTCGGCCACTGCACTTCTTACGCAATGGCCGATAAAATTGCAATATGAATATTTTCGGTGCACATAATTACAAAAAAAAGTTGCCTGCTGCTGGAGCTGAACTCGGGAACTAACATTAATATATTCTTGAATATCTTACTTATTTATCCGCCGATCTTATTGAAACTTACGCAACACGCCCGCATGGTGGTTTTTATCACATGTATAAAAAATTATTCGATTCGATTTAAGGGGGCGTATGGAGGCGTTGCGAAAATCCAAAATAAACTTGATCTGCACGCAGAATTAACACATATTGGTAGCTCTAGCACTTATAATAGCTGAGATCTAGGTTTTCATACGGACAGACAGACGGACATGGCTATATCGACTAGGCTGTTCATGCTGATTCAGAATATATATATTTATGGGGTCGGAGATGTCTCCTTCTGCCTCTTACAAACATTTTCGGTTGGTACAAAGCTATAATACCCTTATACTCTTCGAGTAGCGGGTATAAAAATTTGTATTAATAATAGTATGTCTACATCAAACATAATTAGTAAATCTCCCAACCACCAACTGAAAATATAAGAACATTGAATAATTATATATAATTATAATAGGGAGACTTTCGGCATACCGAGTTTTCTAGCTCATGTCTTAATCACGACGATCGCTTTATTGCCTGCTTCCGATGTATATCAGTGCATCCTTTGACAGATTTGAATTACTCAGAAACTTGAAGCTTGTGATAAGATGCACATTAGATCTTTTTATCTATGACGAAAAAAAGTATATATAATAGCATAATATGCTTCATATATTACGCTGACATAAGCTCAACTTAACAAAAACGCTGCACATACAATCTTGCGCATGCATAAGTACTTAACAGTACGTAACTTGAATTTGAAACGTGCAACCAAAACACTAAAGCGTATGATTGTTGTGTAACTTTATCAATTCACACTTTTATAGAGTAAACCCTAACGTATTTGTAACCAGAAAGTGAATGTGAAATAACTTAAAATAATAAATCATTTTTAGAAGACGCCTTTGAATTCTGAGTAATATATCCATAAAGGTTACTCAAACCTAAGCGAAACAGCTAAGTGCGCATCAACCAAAAACTTGCCCCAGAACTTAAACCTACTAAGTGAATAACATAAACATTAAGTGATCGGAAAACCAAACAAAATTTCAATCTCAACCAGAACTAAATCAACATAGAAGAAATAAGAGAAGACATAAACCCACAACAACAGTGAAGACATAACCTCTTGCCTAACTAAGACACAAATCCGTTTCAATTGAAGACATAAACCCACAAAAAGCTAATATGTAATAATTAAACACAACAATAGTGATTTAAAGTGTCTAATCGACACTGGATCCACAATAAATATGCTCACTCGAAATATCTTCACACCTAAACAAAAAACTAATCATTTGATCCATATCAGTAATGGCCTACTAATAACTAGTACAAATCTGCCACTATTTCCCCATTACCCAAGAGTTCTTGATCCACCACTTCTCAGACCATTACGATATGCTGATTAGACGCAAGTTGTTGTCCAAAGCTAAAGCAGTAGAGACATTTGATGGCGCTTAATTCTCAGCTATTAAGAAAGCTAGTGACTTTTAATTTGATAAGAAGATTTTCGTATATTCTAAGCAGTAAACGTTAATCTCAAATTTGGAAGCTTTCGTTAATTCTCGGAGTGGATGTATGTAACATACTTTTGAAAAATATGGTATTAGAAGGTACATACATATACGTGGCAGAGGATAATATAATTTTTATGGAGAAAACTGTGTGTAATTGATCGTTTTACATTTACATACATATATAATAACATATCCATACAACGCCTACACTTAAACCTCCCCCCCCTTTGTAAATTAGAATATAACAAAGATACTATTGTTAAGCTCACATAGCTCACATACATAAATTAAAATTTAAGTACAAAATGTAATCAAAGAACAAGAGCCCTTCGATTCACTTTGGCCATTTACGCATGCGCCTAGTGTCATGTTCACCCCATACTTCAAAAGTACAATTACCACAGATCGCGAACCAAGACGCTGACTCTAGAACAATAACAAACAATTGTCCCCCGACTGTTTAAAATGCTAACGATAAACAATTCTCCCCCAATTCAAATTCGACCACTTGGCGACAATAGCTAGCCCAAACATTCAAACCAACAGAAATAATAGAACTTCATTGAGTCACTGCTCACGCACTTGTCTCAAATTACTTGGATAATCAAATTACCCCCTATTTTTATGGGACTCCCTCTTCACGAGATAATAAAAATGTACACTCTCTCAAAGACACTTCGCTCTTTGGCGAGTTCCTCTCTTAAAAAGACTTCGCTCTTTAGCGACTTCAATTTGCTATTTAAACTCCAACGCGTCCCCTTAGGACAGTTCAGTTCTGAATATACTGTCAACTGCGATAGTACCGTTAAAGCCCACTGGAACTTCGAAGTCCATTGCCCAATTAAGTGGCAATCCAAAGGCTCTAGTTCTTCCTCTTTGGAAGTAAATAAAAAGTGTTAATAAAATAAATACCTGCTCTGTTTTTTTATCAACCCTCAGTCCTGAATCCGTTATTGGCGCAGTCGGTAGGATAAAGAGGAAAAGTTGTGCGACTCGTTTACAACATCAATCTAATGACAAAGATCCTTGAATGACCAAGCGTATCGTGAATCGTAATACAATCCATCCTCATTATCCGCCAAAGAACTACGTAAAATCGGTAGTTAACACATAAAGAGTTAACTTACTGCATACGGACAATTAAAGTGTAAAAACAAAAAACAAAAACCAAGCATGACGACCGAGCAAGTCCAATTGTTATCGGAGCCAAATTTGAATCAAGCCCTGCACCAAATTAGGCAAGTGCCTTCATTCAGCAGCAATACCCAATACTCAACTATACCCATCGACCGACGTCATACAAAAATATGTGTTCTTCAGTGCAATCGAGATGCAGATTGCAGGAGATGCCCAACGAGTATCACAGTTATCTGGAGCAAAAACCTGGCCGGACTTGATGAACGCTCTAATAAGCGAATACTAAACCCAAACACCATACGAGGAGCTGCTTCGCCGACTCTACAATACACCTTTCACAGGAAGTATCCGTAAGTTTGTCGAGGACTTAGAAATAAAATCATTTATAATATCGAATAAGCTTATGTTAGAAAACAATCATAACAATACAGTTAAAGATGTATTTATGACTCTTGCTAGACATGACATAACGACCGTATCTAAACTTAAATAAATAGCACAACAAGAAGGTGTGTACGAAATAATTTTCAATGACCGAAGAAAGTCCCAAAGTAATTCCAACCCACACAAACCCACCTCAAAACTCAAATAATAAGGGAAAATATCAAAATTTCGTGAGCAATACTATGCATAACAGAAACAATTCAAATCCAAATAGTAGTTCAAAGCCTGCTGAACCAAACCCGCCAGCTTTAAATGAATTCAAACAAAAACTAAGTTAAGGTAGAACCCAGAATCCCTTAAACTATCAACAACAGAATGTTAATGCACCAAACCCTCCTGTCAAACAGCAAAGAGCTGGTACTAGTGGCAAATTCGAAATGGACACACACGGAAAGCAATACAGAAAACGAGGAAACCCGTTCTTAAAAATTAAAATAAATAACATAACTTTTAAATGCCTCGTAGACACTGGTTCTTCCATTAACGATATGAAACAAAATTTCTTTAATTTTCCAATAAAATCCTCTAAAGTAAAAGTCCACACTATAAATGACATTATAACATTAAACCAAAGCGTTTCGTTGCATCCAAGCAACCTTTGCCACACTAAATAAACATTCTATATTCACAATTTCTCAGAAAAATATAACCTACTGTTAAGCAGAAACTACTTAGAGTCAACTAACATCCAAATTGACTATTCAACACAAACAGTCATTATAAATGACTACCCATTCAAAATGTGGTACGACCACATTCAAACAAATGAGTCCAAGGTTACCAACGAGTGCCCCAAGTCATCTAGCCCAGGGGAAAACCCTCTAAATACCCCAAAAAAGGAGAAAACCCTCCTGAAAATTAAGCGGAAACCCCACTTAAAACCAGATGATCCCAAGAGTGTCCCAAATCATCTACACCAGAAGAGTCCAAGATTACTTATGAGTGTCCCAAACCTTCTAAATCTGAGGAAACCCCTCTTATCACCCCTTACCTAGAAGAAACCCTTCTAGAAATATCCTCTAACTACGCCTTAGACGACGAGTTAAGAGAATCCAATGTATTTAGATTAGAACACCTAAATACAGAGGAAAGGGAACAACTTTCGCACGTTTTGCTCGAATACGGTGATATTCAGTACAAGGAAGGTAAAAATTAGACTTTCACAAGTACGATTAAACATTCTATTCATACAAAACACGAAGACCCTATTTATAAAAAACCTTATAAATACCACCAAGCATTTGACAAAAAGGTTAGCAAACAAATAAACGAAAGGATAGAACAAAAAATAATTAGGAAATCTAAGTCTTCTTATTGTTCCCCCATTTGGATTGTCCCAAAGAAAAACGATGCTTCTGGCAAACCAAAATTTCAATTAGTCATAGACTATCGCAGTCTCAATGAGATAACCATTGACGATAAATAACCTATCCCAATAATGGACGAAATATTAGACAAGTTTGGACGCTGTCAATACTTCACAACCATTGATCTAGCTAAAGATTTCATTCAAATTCAAATGGACCCACAGTCGATACCCAAAACAGCATTTAAAACAAAACATGGCCACTACGAATATACTCGTATGCCCTTTGATCTAAAAAATTCACCAGCAACCTTTCAACGTTGTATGAACAACCTTCTAGAAGACTTAATCTCTAAGGATTGTTTAGTCTATAAAATCTTTCCTTGGACTCTGCGGATTCTACCGTAAGTTCATTCCTAATTTAGCAAAAATAGCAAAACCCATGATACTCAAACTAAAACAAGGAGCAATAATTAATACAAATGATAACGACTACATATCCGCCTTTGAGAAACTAAAAGTATTCATCATGTCCGATCTGATTCTATTATACCCTAATTTTGAAAAGAAATTTTCACTAACAACAGATGCAAGTAATATAGCTATAGGTGCTATAGGTTATGCTCAAGAGCATAAACCCATCTGCTATGCAAGCAGAACTCTAAACGAGCACGAGCTTAACTATTCGGCAATAAAAACAAGAAAGCAAGGCTACCTTCGGCTTGCCGAAGGTTTCATACCCTTGCAGTTATACAAAATATAAAATATATTTGGATTGCTGCTGGTTTCTGTGGTATTTATTGAACAATTATAACAATACAGGAAGTCAAGATTTTTACCTGATTAAGGCTATGAATCAAACACCTGCTTCGAAAAAAAATAATTCTACCTTTTTAATGCTTTTGTATATACCTGGATTTCTTATATACTTAACACAAAATGTTATGAGGAAATGTCTTTGTAAAGGATCTGTTGGTCATAAAATCTAAATTTGGAAAGTTCTCATTCAAAAATGCGTTTGAATAACAGCTTCATGATTTTTTGTTTAACAGCTACATGTAATAGTACTCAGATTTCCATAAAATTGCAACATGAACCTTCATTAGGCCGATCGTTGATCGTTATAAGTTATAAAAGTTCGATTTCGAACTTTATTATTAGGGACACACTTAGATTTGGATGTGGTAAGCCTGATAGCTATATCTTGAAATATAACGAAAATCGGCCGATAGGCTTCATGACAGCTATACGATATATCAGTCCGATCTGGCCCGTTCCGACTTATTTAAAGAGGGCAGAAATAAGAAGCTTGTGAGCAAAGTTTCATGAAGATAGCTCAATAACTGGGGGACTAATTTGCGTTACAACAGACAGACGGACTGACTGATTGTTCCTATAACAGCTATAGAATATAAAGATATTTAAAAGGAAAAACTAAAAGCGGGTAACTGTATAACATTAAAAAGTATTGATAATGTGTGGTATTTCCAAAAACAAAACAGGTTTGCATACAAAAACACTGATTTCAGCCGATTGTTCCTATGGCAGCTATATGTTATAATGGTCCGATTTTGATACAATTTTGACAGCACATTAAGAACGTAATAAGAATAGGATTTGCCAAATCTTGTTGCAATATCTTGAAAAACAACAAAAATCGGCCGATAGCTTCTATGACAGCTATACGATATATCGGTCCGATCTGGCTCGTTCCGACTTATTTACAGCCTACAGCAATAATAAGCTTGTGTGCCAAGTTTCATGAAGATAGCTCAAAAACTGAGAGACTAGTTTGCGTTGCAACAGACGGACGGACGGACGGACAGACGGACGGACGGACAGACGGACATCCATTTTTCGACTCCTCTGGTGATGCTGATTCAGAATATATATACTTTATAGGGTCGGGGATGTCTCCTAAGGTGCGTTGCAAACTTCTGGCTAAAATTAATATACCCTCTGCAAGGGTATAAAAAGGTTGCCACATAATTAAAAACAAGAAAGCAAGGCTACCTTCGGCTTGCCGAAGGTTTCATACCCTTGCAGTTATACAAAATATAAAATATATATGCATTGCTGCTGATTTCTGTGGTATTTATTGAACAATTATAACAATACAGGAAGTCAAGATTTTTACCTGATTAAGGCTATGAATCAAAAACCTGCTTCGAAAAAAAATAATTCTACCTTTTTAATGCTTTTGTATATACCTGGATTTCTTATATACTTAACACAAAATGTTATGAGGAAATGTCTTTGTAAAGGATCTGTTGGTCATAAAATCTAAATTTGGAAAGTTCTCATTAAACAAGAAAGCAAGGCTACCTTCGGCTTGCCGAAGGTTTCATACCCTTGCAGTTATACAAAATATAAAATATATTTGGATTGCTGCTGGTTTCTGTGGTATTTATTGAACAATTATAACAGTACAGGAAGTCAAGATTTTTACATGATTAAGGCTATGAATCAAACACCTGCTTCGAAAAAAAATAATTCTACCTTTTAATGCTTTTGTACATACCTGGATTTCTTATATACTTAACACAAAATGTTATGAGGAAATGTCTTTGTGTTGTAAAGGATCTGTTGGTCATAAAATATAAATAAATTTGGAAAGTTCTCATTCAAAAATGCGTTTGAATAACAGCTATATGATTTTTTGTTTAACAGCTATATGTAATAGTACTCAGGTTTCCATAAAATTGCAACATGAACCTTCATTAGGCCGATCGTTGATCGTTATAAGTTATAAAAGTTCGATTTCGAACTTTATTATTAGGGACACACTTAGATTTGGATGTGATAAGCCTGATAGCTATATCTTGAAATATAACGAAAATCGGCCGTAGGCTCCATGACAGCTATACGATATATCAGTCCGATCTGGCCCATTCCGACTTATTTAAAGAGGGCAGAAATAAGAAGCTTATGAGCAAAGTTTCATGAAGATAGCTCAATAACTAGGGGACTAATTTGAGTTGCAACAGACACGCGGACTGACTGAGTGTTCCTATAACAGCTATAGAATATAAACGTCTGAGATATTTAAATGGAAAAACTAAGGGCGGGTTACTGTATAACATTAAAAAGTATTGATAATGTGCGGTATTTCCAAAAACAAAACAGGTTTGCATACGAAAACCCTGATTTCAGCCGATTGTTCCTATGGCAGCTATATGTTATTGTAGTCCGATTTTGATACAATTTTGACAGCACATTAAGAACGTAATAAGAATAGGATTTGCCAAATCTTGTTGCAATATCTTGAAAAACAACAAAAATCGGCCGATAGCTTCTATGACAGCTATACGATATATCGGTGCGATCTGGCTCTTTCCGACTTATTTACAGCCTACAGCAATAATAAGCTTGTGTGCCAAGTTTCATGAAGATAGCTCAATAACTGGGGGACTAATTTGAGTTGCAACAGACAGACGGACTGACTGATTGTTCCTATAACAGCTATAGAATATAAACGTCTAAGATATTTAAATGGAAAAACTAAGGGCGGGTTACTGTATAACATTAAAAAGTATTGATAATGTGCGGTATTTCCAAAAACAAAACAGGTTTGCATACAAAAACCGTGATTTCAGCCGATTGTTCCTATGGCAGCTATATGGTATAGTGGTCCGATTTTGATATAATTTTGACAGCACATTAAGAACGTAATAAGAATAGGATTTGCCAAATCTTGTTGCAATATCTTGAAAAACAACAAAAATCGGCCGATAGCTTCTATGACAGCTATACGATATATCGGTGCGATCTGGCTCTTTCCGACTTATTTACAGCCTACAGCAATAATAAGCTTGTGTGCCAAGTTTCATGAAGATAGCTCAATAACTGGGGGACTAATTTGAGTTGCAACAGACAGACGGACTGACTGATTGTTCCTATAACAGCTATAGAATATAAACGTCTAAGATATTTAAATGGAAAAACTAAGGGCGGATTACTGTATAACATTAAAAAGTATTGATAATGTGCGGTATTTCCAAAAACAAAACAGGTTTGCATACAAAAACCGTGATTTCAGCCGATTGTTCCTATGGCAGCTATATGTTATAGTGGTCCGATTTTGATATAATTTTGACAGCACATTAAGAACGTAATAAGAATAGGATTTGCCAAATCTTGTTGCAATATCTTGAAAAACAACAAAAATCGGCCGATAGCTTCTATGACAGCTATACGATATATCGGTGCGATCTGGCTCTTTCCGACTTATTTACAGCCTACAGCAATAATAAGCTTGTGTGCCAAGTTTCATGAAGATAGCTCAATAACTGGGGGACTAATTTGAGTTGCAACAGACAGACGGACTGACTGATTGTTCCTATAACAGCTATAGAATATAAACGTCTAAGATATTTAAATGGAAAAACTAAGGGCGGGTTACTGTATAACATTAAAAAGTATTGATAATGTGCGGTATTTCCAAAAACAAAACAGGTTTGCATACAAAAACACTGATTTCAGCCGATTGTTCCTATGGCAGCTATATGTTATAATGGTCCGATTTTGATACAATTTTGACAGCACATTAAGAACGTAATAAGAATAGGATTTGCCAAATCTTGTTGCAATATCTTGAAAAACAACAAAAATCGGCCGATAGCTTCTATGACAGCTATACGATATATCGGTCCGATCTGGCTCGTTCCGACTTATTTACAGCCTACAGCAATAATAAGCTTGTGTGCCAAGTTTCATGAAGATAGCTCAAAAACTGAGAGACTTGTTTGCGTTGCAACAGACAGACGGACTGACTGATTGTTCCTATAACAGCTATAGAATATAAACGTCTAAGATATTTAAATGGAAAAACTAAGGGCGGGTTACTGTATAACATTAAAAAGTATTGATAATGTGCGGTATTTCCAAAAACAAAACAGGTTTGCATACAAAAACCGTGATTTCAGCCGATTGTTCCTATGGCAGCTATATGTTATAGTGGTCCGATTTTGATATAATTTTGACAGCACATTAAGAACGTAATAAGAATAGGATTTGCCAAATCTTGTTGCAATATCTTGAAAAACAACAAAAATCGGCCGATAGCTTCTATGACAGCTATACGATATATCGGTCCGATCTGGCTCGTTCCGACTTATTTACAGCCTACAGCAATAAGAAGCTTGTGTGCCAAGTTTCATGAAGATAGCTCAAAAACTGAGAGACTAGTTTGCGTTGCAACAGACGGACGGACGGACGGACGGACGGACGGACAGACGGACATCCATTTTTCGACTCCTCTGGTGATGCTGATTCAGAATATATATACTTTATAGGGTCGGAGATGTCTCCTAAGGTGCGTTGCAAACTTCTGGCTAAAATTAATATACCCTCTGCAAGGGTATAACAACAAAAATCGGCCGATAGCTTCTATGACAGCTATACGATATATCGGTCCGATCTGGCTCGTTCCGACTTATTTACAGCCTACAGCAATAATAAGCTTGTGTGCCAAGTTTCATGAAGATAGCTCAATAACTGGGGGACTAATTTGCGTTGCAACAGACAGACGGACTGACTGATTGTTCCTATAACAGCTATAGAATATAAACGTCTGAGATATTTAAATGGAAAAACTAAGGGCGGGTTACTGTATAACATTAAAAAGTATTGATAATGTGCGGTATTTCCAAAAACAAAACAGGTTTGCATACAAAAACCCTGATTTCAGCCGATTGTTCCTATGACAGCTATATGTTATAGTGGTCCGATTTTGATACAATTTTGACAGCACATTAAAAACGTAATAAGAATAGGATTTGCCAAATCTTGTTGCAATATCTTGAAAAACAACAAAAATCGGCCGATAGCTTCTATGACAGCTATACGATATATCGGTCCGATCTGGCTCGTTCCGAATAGGAATAGGAATAGGATTTGCCAAATCTTGTTGCAATATCTTGAAAAACAACAAAAATCGGCCGATAGCTTCTATGACAGCTATACGATATATCGGTGCGATCTGGCTCTTTCCGACTTATTTACAGCCTACAGCAATAATAAGCTTGTGTGCCAAGTTTCATGAAGATAGCTCAATAACTGGGGGACTAATTTGAGTTGCAACAGACAGACGGACTGACTGATTGTTCCTATAACAGCTATAGAATACAAACGTCTAAGATATTTAAATGGAAAAACTAAGGGCGGGTTACTGTATAACATTAAAAAGTATTGATAATGTGCGGTATTTCCAAAAACAAAACAGGTTTGCATACAAAAACCGTGATTTCAGCCGATTGTTCCTATGGCAGCTATATGGTATAGTGGTCCGATTTTGATATAATTTTGACAGCACATTAAGAACGTAATAAGAATAGGATTTGCCAAATCTTGTTGCAATATCTTGAAAAACAACAAAAATCGGCCGATAGCTTCTATGACAGCTATACGATATATCGGTGCGATCTGGCTCTTTCCGACTTATTTACAGCCTACAGCAATAATAAGCTTGTGTGCCAAGTTTCATGAAGATAGCTCAATAACTGGGGGACTAATTTGAGTTGCAACAGACAGACGGACTGACTGATTGTTCCTATAACAGCTATAGAATATAAACGTCTAAGATATTTAAATGGAAAAACTAAGGGCGGATTACTGTATAACATTAAAAAGTATTGATAATGTGCGGTATTTCCAAAAACAAAACAGGTTTGCATACAAAAACCGTGATTTCAGCCGATTGTTCCTATGGCAGCTATATGTTATAGTGGTCCGATTTTGATATAATTTTGACAGCACATTAAGAACGTAATAAGAATAGGATTTGCCAAATCTTGTTGCAATATCTTGAAAAACAACAAAAATCGGCCGATAGCTTCTATGACAGCTATACGATATATCTGTGCGATCTGGCTCTTTCCGACTTATTTACAGCCTACAGCAATAATAAGCTTGTGTGCCAAGTTTCATGAAGATAGCTCAATAACTGGGGGACTAATTTGCGTTGCAACAGACAGACGGACTGACTGATTGTTCCTATAACAGCTATAGAATATAAACGTCTAAGATATTTAAATGGAAAAACTAAGGGCAGGTTACTGTATAACATTAAAAAGTATTGATAATGTGCGGTATTTCCAAAAACAAAACAGGTTTGCATACAAAAACCGTGATTTCAGCCGATTGTTCCTATGGCAGCTATATGTTATAGTGGTCCGATTTTGATATAATTTTGACAGCACATTAAGAACGTAATAAGAATAGGATTTGCCAAATCTTGTTGCAATATCTTGAAAAACAACAAAAATCGGCCGATAGCTTCTATGACAGCTATACGATATATCGGTCCGATCTGGCTCGTTCCGACTTATTTACAGCCTACAGCAATAAGAAGCTTGTATGCCAAGTTTCATGAAGATAGCTCAAAAACTGAGAGACTAGTTTGCGTTGCAAGAGACGGACGGACGGACGGACGGACAGACGGACATCCATTTTTCGACTCCTCTGGTGATGCTGATTCAGAATATATATACTTTATAGGGTCGGAGATGTCACCTAAGGTGCGTTGCAAACTTCTGGCTAAAATTAATATACCCTCTGCAAGGGTATAACAACAAAAATCGGCCGATAGCTTCTATGACAGCTATACGATATATCGGTCCGATCTGGCTCGTTCCGACTTATTTACAGCCTACAGCAATAATAAGCTTGTGTGCCAAGTTTCATGAAGATAGCTCAAAAACTGAGAGACTAGTTTGCGTTGCAACAGACGGACGGACGGACGGACGGACAGACGGACATCCATTTTTCGACTCCTCTGGTGATGCTGATTCAGAATATATATACTTTATAGGGTCGGAGATGTCACCTAAGGTGCGTTGCAAACTTCTGGCTAAAATTAATATACCCTCTGCAAGGGTATAACAACAAAAATCGGCCGATAGCTTCTATGACAGCTATACGATATATCGGTCCGATCTGGCTCGTTCCGACTTATTTACAGCCTACAGCAATAAGAAGCTTGTGTGCCAAGTTTCATGAAGATAGCTCAAAAACTGAGAGACTAGTTTGCGTTGCAACAGACGGACGGACGGACGGACGGACGGACGGACGGACGGACAGACGGACATCCATTTTTCGACTCCTCTGGTGATGCTGATTCAGAATATATATACTTTATAGGGTCGGAGATGTCTCCTAAGGTGCGTTGCAAACTTCTGGCTAAAATTAATATACCCTCTGCAAGGGTATAACAACAAAAATCGGCCGATAGCTTCTATGACAGCTATACGATATATCGGTCCGATCTGGCTCGTTCCGACTTATTTACAGCCTACAGCAATAATAAGCTTGTGTGCCAAGTTTCATGAAAATAGCTCAATAACTGGGGGACTAATTTGCGTTGCAACAGACAGACGGACTGACTGATTGTTCCTATAACAGCTATAGAATATAAACGTCTGAGATATTTAAATGGAAAAACTAAGGGCGGGTTACTGTATAACATTAAAAAGTATTGATAATGTGCGGTATTTCCAAAAACAAAACAGGTTTGCATACAAAAACCCTGATTTCAGCCGATTGTTCCTATGACAGCTATATGTTATAGTGGTCCGATTTTGATACAATTTTGACAGCACATTAAAAACGTAATAAGAATAGGATTTGCCAAATCTTGTTGCAATATCTTGAAAAACAACAAAAATCGGCCGATAGCTTCTATGACAGCTATACGATATATCTGTGCGATCTGGCTCTTTCCGACTTATTTACAGCCTACAGCAATAATAAGCTTGTGTGCCAAGTTTCATGAAGATAGCTCAATAACTGGGGGGACTAATTTGCGTTGCAACAGACAGACGGACTGACTGATTGTTCCTATAACAGCTATAGAATATAAACGTCTGAGATATTTAAATGGAAAAACTAAGGGCGGGTTACTGTATAACATTAAAAAGTATTGATAATGTGCGGTATTTCCAAAAACAAAACAGGTTTGCATACAAAAACCCTGATTTCAGCCGATTGTTCCTATGACAGCTATATGTTATAGTGGTCCGATTTTGATACAATTTTGACAGCACATTAAAAACGTAATAAGAATAGGATTTGCCAAATCTTGTTGCAATATCTTGAAAAACAACAAAAATCGGCCGATAGCTTCTATGACAGCTATACGATATATCTGTGCGATCTGGCTCTTTCCGACTTATTTACAGCCTACA
The DNA here is from genome assembly GCA_018151445.1 of Zaprionus inermis. NCBI lineage: Eukaryota > Metazoa > Arthropoda > Insecta > Diptera > Drosophilidae > Zaprionus > Zaprionus inermis. The sequence goes on from JAECXD010001704.1 coordinate 29,606, forward strand.
GCAATAATAAGCTTGTGTGCCAAGTTTCATGAAGATAGCTCAATAACTGGGGGACTAATTTGCGTTGCAACAGACAGACGGACTGACTGATTGTTCCTATAACAGCTATAGAATATAAACGTCTGAGATATTTAAATGGAAAAACTAAGGGCGGGTTACTGTATAACATTAAAAAGTATTGATAATGTGCGGTATTTCCAAAAACAAAACAGGTTTGCATACAAAAACCCTGATTTCAGCCGATTGTTCCTATGACAGCTATATGTTATAGTGGTCCGATTTTGATACAATTTTGACAGCACATTAAAAACGTAATAAGAATAGGATTTGCCAAATCTTGTTGCAATATCTTGAAAAACAACAAAAATCGGCCGATAGCTTCTATGACAGCTATACGATATATCTGTGCGATCTGGCTCTTTCCGACTTATTTACAGCCTACAGCAATAATAAGCTTGTGTGCCAAGTTTCATGAAGATAGCTCAATAACTGGGGGACTAATTTGCGTTGCAACAGACAGACGGACTGACTGATTGTTCCTATAACAGCTATAGAATATAAACGTCTGAGATATTTAAATGGAAAAACTAAGGGCGGGTTACTGTATAACATTAAAAAGTATTGATAATGTGCGGTATTTCCAAAAACAAAACAGGTTTGCATACAAAAACCCTGATTTCAGCCGATTGTTCCTATGACAGCTATATGTTATAGTGGTCCGATTTTGATACAATTTTGACAGCACATTAAAAACGTAATAAGAATAGGATTTGCCAAATCTTGTTGCAATATCTTGAAAAACAACAAAAATCGGCCGATAGCTTCTATGACAGCTATACGATATATCTGTGCGATCTGGCTCTTTCCGACTTATTTACAGCCTACAGCAATAATAAGCTTGTGTGCCAAGTTTCATGAAGATAGCTCAATAACTGGGGGACTAATTTGCGTTGCAACAGACAGACGGACTGACTGATTGTTCCTATAACAGCTATAGAATATAAACGTCTGAGATATTTAAATGGAAAAACTAAGGGCGGGTTACTGTATAACATTAAAAAGTATTGATAATGTGCGGTATTTCCAAAAACAAAACAGGTTTGCATACAAAAACCCTGATTTCAGCCGATTGTTCCTATGACAGCTATATGTTATAGTGGTCCGATTTTGATACAATTTTGACAGCACATTAAAAACGTAATAAGAATAGGATTTGCCAAATCTTGTTGCAATATCTTGAAAAACAACAAAAATCGGCCGATAGCTTCTATGACAGCTATACGATATATCTGTGCGATGTGGCTCTTTCCGACTTATTTACAGCCTACAGCAATAATAAGCTTGTGTGCCAAGTTTCATGAAGATAGCTCAATAACTGGGGGACTAATTTGCGTTGCAACAGACAGACGGACTGACTGATTGTTCCTATAACAGCTATAGAATATAAACGTCTGAGATATTTAAATGGAAAAACTAAGGGCGGGTTACTGTATAACATTAAAAAGTATTGATAATGTGCGGTATTTCCAAAAACAAAACAGGTTTGCATACAAAAACCCTGATTTCAGCCGATTGTTCCTATGACAGCTATATGTTATAGTGGTCCGATTTTGATACAATTTTGACAGCACATTAAAAACGTAATAAGAATAGGATTTGCCAAATCTTGTTGCAATATCTTGAAAAACAACAAAAATCGGCCGATAGCTTCTATGACAGCTATACGATATATCTGTGCGATGTGGCTCTTTCCGACTTATTTACAGCCTACAGCAATAATAAGCTTGTGTGCCAAGTTTCATGAAGATAGCTCAATAACTGGGGGACTAATTTGCGTTGCAACAGACAGACGGACTGACTGATTGTTCCTATAACAGCTATAGAATATAAACGTCTAAGATATTTAAATGGAAAAACTAAGGGCGGGTTACTGTATAACATTAAAAAGTATTGATAATGTGCGGTATTTCCAAAAACAAAACAGGTTTGCATACAAAAACCGTGATTTCAGCCGATTGTTCCTATGGCAGCTATATGTTATAGTGGTCCGATTTTGATATAATTTTGACAGCACATTAAGAACGTAATAAGAATAGGATTTGCCAAATCTTGTTGCAATATCTTGAAAAACAACAAAAATCGGCCGATAGCTTCTATGACAGCTATACGATATATCGGTCCGATCTGGCTCGTTCCGACTTATTTACAGCCTACAGCAATAAGAAGCTTGTATGCCAAGTTTCATGAAGATAGCTCAAAAACTGAGAGACTAGTTTGCGTTGCAACAGACGGACGGACGGACGGACGGACAGACGGACATCCATTTTTCGACTCCTCTGGTGATGCTGATTCAGAATATATATACTTTATAGGGTCGGAGATGTCACCTAAGGTGCGTTGCAAACTTCTGGCTAAAATTAATATACCCTCTGCAAGGGTATAACAACAAAAATCGGCCGATAGCTTCTATGACAGCTATACGATATATCGGTCCGATCTGGCTCGTTCCGACTTATTTACAGCATACAGCAATAATAAGCTTGTGTGCCAAGTTTCATGAAGATAGCTCAAAAACTGAGAGACTAGTTTGCGTTGCAACAGACGGACGGACGGACGGACGGACAGACGGACATCCATTTTTCGACTCCTCTGGTGATGCTGATTCAGAATATATATACTTTATAGGGTCGGAGATGTCACCTAAGGTGCGTTGCAAACTTCTGGCTAAAATTAATATACCCTCTGCAAGGGTATAACAACAAAAATCGGCCGATAGCTTCTATGACAGCTATACGATATATCGGTCCGATCTGGCTCGTTCCGACTTATTTACAGCCTACAGCAATAAGAAGCTTGTATGCCAAGTTTCATGAAGATAGCTCAAAAACTGAGAGACTAGTTTGCGTTGCAACAGACGGACGGACGGACGGACGGACAGACGGACATCCATTTTTCGACTCCTCTGGTGATGCTGATTCAGAATATATATACTTTATAGGGTCGGAGATGTCACCTAAGGTGCGTTGCAAACTTCTGGCTAAAATTAATATACCCTCTGCAAGGGTATAACAACAAAAATCGGCCGATAGCTTCTATGACAGCTATACGATATATCGGTCCGATCTGGCTCGTTCCGACTTATTTACAGCCTACAGCAATAATAAGCTTGTGTGCCAAGTTTCATGAAGATAGCTCAAAAACTGAGAGACTAGTTTGCGTTGCAACAGACGGACGGACGGACGGACGGACAGACGGACATCCATTTTTCGACTCCTCTGGTGATGCTGATTCAGAATATATATACTTTATAGGGTCGGAGATGTCACCTAAGGTGCGTTGCAAACTTCTGGCTAAAATTAATATACCCTCTGCAAGGGTATAACAACAAAAATCGGCCGATAGCTTCTATGACAGCTATACGATATATCGGTCCGATCTGGCTCGTTCCGACTTATTTACAGCCTACAGCAATAAGAAGCTTGTATGCCAAGTTTCATGAAGATAGCTCAAAAACTGAGAGACTAGTTTGCGTTGCAACAGACGGACGGACGGACGGACGGACAGACGGACATCCATTTTTCGACTCCTCTGGTGATGCTGATTCAGAATATATATACTTTATAGGGTCGGAGATGTCTCCTAAGGTGCGTTGCAAACTTCTGGCTAAAATTAATATACCCTCTGCAAGGGTATAACAACAAAAATCGGCCGATAGCTTCTATGACAGCTATACGATATATCGGTCCGATCTGGCTCGTTCCGACTTATTTACAGCCTACAGCAATAATAAGCTTGTGTGCCAAGTTTCATGAAGATAGCTCAATAACTGGGGGACTAATTTGCGTTGCAACAGACAGACGGACTGACTGATTGTTCCTATAACAGCTATAGAATATAAACGTCTGAGATATTTAAATGGAAAAACTTAGGGCGGGTTACTGTATAACATTAAAAAGTATTGATAATGTGCGGTATTTCCAAAAACAAAACAGGTTTGCATACAAAAACCCTGATTTCAGCCGATTGTTCCTATGACAGCTATATGTTATAGTGGTCCGATTTTGATACAATTTTGACAGCACATTAAAAACGTAATAAGAATAGGATTTGCAAATCTTGTTGCAATATCTTGAAAAACAACAAAAATCGGCCGATAGCTTCTATGACAGCTATACGATATATCGGTCCGATCTGGCTCGTTCCGACTTATTTACAGCCTACAGCAATAAGAAGCTTGTATGCCAAGTTTCATGAAGATAGCTCAAAAACTGAGGGACTAGTTTGCGTTGCAACAGACGGACGGACGGACGGACGGACGGACGGACAGACGGACATCCATTTTTCGACTCCTCTGGTGATGCTGATTCAGAATATATATACTTTATAGGGTCGGAGATGTCTCCTAAGGTGCGTTGCAAACTTCTGGCTAAAATTAATATACCCTCTGCAAGGGTATAACAACAAAAATCGGCCGATAGCTTCTATGACAGCTATACGATATATCGGTCCGATCTGGCTCGTTCCGACTTATTTACAGCCTACAGCAATAATAAGCTTGTGTGCCAAGTTTCATGAAGATAGCTCAATAACTGGGGGACTAATTTGCGTTGCAACAGACAGACGGACTGTTCCTATAACAGCTATAGAATATAAACGTCTGAGATATTTAAATGGAAAAACTAAGGGCGGATTACTGTATAACATTAAAAAGTATTGATAATGTGCGGTATTTCCAAAAACAAAACAGGTTTGCATACAAAAACCCTGATTTCAGCCGATTGTTCCTATGACAGCTATATGTTATAGTATTCCGATTTTGATACAATTTTGACAGCACATTAAAAACGTAATAAGAATAGGATTTGCCAAATCTTGTTGCAATATCTTTAAAAACAACAAAAATCGGCCGATAGCTTCTATGACAGCTATACGATATATCGGTCCGATCTGGCTCGTTCCGACTTATTTACAGCCTACAGCAACAAGAAGCTTGTGTGCCAAGTTTCATGAAGATAGCTCAAAAACTGAGAGACTAGTTTGCGTTGCAACAGACGGACGGACGGACGGACGGACGGACGGACGGACGGACGGACGGACGGACAGACGGACATCCATTTTTCGACTCCTCTGGTGATGCTGATTCAGAATATATATACTTTATAGGGTCGAAAATGTCTCCTAAGGTGCGTTGCAAACTTCTGGCTAAAATTAATATACCCTCTGCAAGGGTATAAAGATATTCAAGAAATAGTATTGCACTGTGGCCATGTGCTTATGTCGGTTTTTCCTAGTGTCAGAACCCGAGTTCAACTCCAGCAGCAGACAACTTTTTATACCCTTGCAGAGGGTATATTAATTTTAGCCAGAAGTTTGCAACGCACCTTAGGAGACATCTCCGACCCTATAAAGTATATATATTCTGAATCAGCATCACCAGAGGAGTCGAAAAATGGATGTCCGTCTGTCCGTCCGTCCGTCCGTCCGTCTGTTGCAACGCAAACTAGTCTCTCAGTTTTTGAACTATCTTCATGAAACTTGGCACACAAGCTTATTATTGCTGTAGGCTGTAAATAAGTCGGAACGAGCCAGATCGGACCGATATATCGTATAGCTGTCATAGAAGCTATCGGCCGATTTTTGTTGCTTTTCAAGATATTGCAAACCTGTTTTGTTTTTGGAAATACCGCACATTATCAATACTTTTTAATGTTATACAGTAACCCGCCCTTAGTTTTTCCATTTAAATATCTCAGACGTTTATATTCTATAGCTGTTATAGGAACAATCAGTCAGTCCGTCTGTCTGTTGCAACTCAAATTAGTCCCCCAGTTATTGAGCTATCTTCATGAAACTTGGCACACAAGCTTATTATTGCTGTAGGCTGTAAATAAGTCGGAACGAGCCAGATCGGACCGATATATCGTATAGCTGTCATAGAAGCTATCGGCCGATTTTTGTTGTTTTTCAAGATATTGCAACAAGATTTGGCAAATCCTATTCTTATTACCTTCTTAATGTGCTGTCAAAATTGTATCAAAATCGGACCACTATAACATATAGGTGCCATAGGAACAATCGGCTGAAATCAGGGTTTTTGTATGCAAACCTGTTTTGTTTTTGGAAATACCGAACATTATCAATACTTTTTATACCCGCTACTCGAAGAGTATAAGGGTATTATAACTTTGTGCCAACCGAAAATGTTTGTAACGGGCAGAAGGAGAAATCTCCGACCCCATAAAGTATTTATATTCTGAATCAGCATGAACAGCCGAATCGATATAGCCATGTCCGTCTGTCCGTCTGTCTATCTGTCCGTCCGTATGAAAACCTGGTTCTCAGCTATTATAAGAGCTAGAGCTACCAAGTTTGGAGACAATATGTGTTAATTCTGCACGCTGATCAAGTTTATTTTGGATTTTTGCCACGCCTCCATCCGCCCTCATAAATCGAAAAAAAGTCGATTGTAGCTGCAAATATAAATCTACTACATTTTTTATACATGTGATAAAAACCACTATGCGGGTGTGTTGGCAAAGTTTCAATAAGATCGGCCGATAAATAAAAAAGATATTCAAGAAATAGTATTGCACTGTGGCCATGTGCTTATGTCGGTTTTTCCTAATGTCAGAACCCGAGTTCAACTCCAGCAGCAGACAACTTTTTATACCCTTGCAGAGGGTATATTAATTTTAGCCAGAAGTTTGCAACGCACCTTAGGAGACATCTCCGACCCTATAAAGTATATATATTCTGAATCAGCATCACCAGAGGAGTCGAAAAATGGATGTCCGTCTGTCCGTCCGTCCGTCCGTCCGTCTGTTGCAACGCAAACTAGTCTCTCAGTTTTTGAGCTATCTTCATGAAACTTGGCACACAAGCTTATTATTGCTGTAGTCTGTAAATAAGTCGGAACGAGCCAGATCGGACCGATATATCGTATAGCTGTCATAGAAGCTATCGGCCGATTTTTGTTGTTTTTCAAGATATTGCAACAAGATTTAACAAATCCTATTCTTATTAGGTTCTTAATGTGCTGTCAAAATTGTATCAAAATCGGACCACTATAACATATAGCTGCCATAGGAACAATCGGCTGAAATCAGGGTTTTTGTATGCAAACCTGTTTTGTTTTTGGAAATACCGAACATTATCAATACTTTTTATACCCGCTACTCGAAGAGTATAAGGCTATTATAACTTTGTGCCAACCGAAAATGTTTGTAACGGGCAGAAGGAGAAATCTCCGACCCCATAAAGTATTTATATTCTGAATCAGCATGAACAGCCGAATCGATATAGCCATGTCCGTCTGTCCGTCTGTCTGTCTGTCCGTCCGTATGAAAACCTGGTTCTCAGCTATTATAAGAGCTAGAGCTACCAAGTTTGGAGACAATATGTGTTAATTCTGCACGCTGATCAAGTTTATTTTGGATTTTTGCCACGCCTCCATCCGCCCTCATAAATCGAAAAAAAGTCGATTGTAGCTGCAAATATAAATCTACTACATTTTTTATACATGTGATAAAAACCACTATGCGGGTGTGTTGGCAAAGTTTCAATAAGATCGGCCGATAAATAAAAAAGATATTCAAGAAATAGTATTGCACTGTGGCCATGTGCTTATGTCGGTTTTTCCTAATGTCAGAACCCGAGTTCAACTCCAGCAGCAGACTACTTTTTATACCCTTGCAGAGGGTATATTAATTTTAGCCAGAAGTTTGCAACGCACCTTAGGAGACATCTCCGACCCTATAAAGTATATATATTCTGAATCAGCATTACCAGATGAGTCGAAAAATGGATGTCCGTCTGTCCGTCCGTCCGTCCGTCTGTTGCAACGCAAACTAGTCTCTCAGTTTTTGAGCTATCTTCATGAAACTTGGCACACAAGCTTATTATTGCTGTAGGCTGTAAATAAGTCGGAACGAGCCAGATCGGACCGATATATCGTATAGCTGTCATAGAAGCTATCGGCCGATTTTTGTTGTTTTTCAAGATATTGCAAACCTGTTTTGTTTTTGGAAATACCGCACATTATCAATTCTTTTTAATGTTATACAGTAACCCGCCCTTAGTTTTTCCATTTAAATATCTCAGACGTTTATATTCTATAGCTGTTATAGGAACAATCAGTCAGTCCGTCTGTCTGTTGCAACTCAAATTAGTCCCCCAGTTATTGAGCTATCTTCATGAAACTTGGCACACAAGCTTATTATTGCTGTAGGCTGTAAATAAGTCGGAACGAGCCAGATCGGACCGATATATCGTATAGCTGTCATAGAAGCTATCGGCCGATTTTTGTTGTTTTTCAAGATATTGCAACAAGATTTGGCAAATCCTATTCTTATTACCTTCTTAATGTGCTGTCAAAATTGTATCAAAATCGGACCACTATAACATATAGGTGCCATAGGAACAATCGGCTGAAATCAGGGTTTTTGTATGCAAACCTGTTTTGTTTTTGGAAATACCGAACATTATCAATACTTTTTATACCCGCTACTCGAAGAGTATAAGGGTATTATAACTTTGTGCCAACCGAAAATGTTTGTAACGGGCAGAAGGAGAAATCTCCGACCCCATAAAGTATTTATATTCTGAATCAGCATGAACAGCCGAATCGATATAGCCATGTCCGTCTGTCCGTCTGTCTGTCTGTCCGTCCGTATGAAAACCTGGTTCTCAGCTATTATAAGAGCTAGAGCTACCAAGTTTGGAGACAATATGTGTTAATTCTGCACGCTGATCAAGTTTATTTTTGCCACGCCTCCATCCGCCCTCATAAATCAAAAAAAAGTCGATTGTAGCTGCAAATATAAATCTACTACATTTTTATACCCTTGCAGAGGGTATATTAATTTTAGCCAGAAGTTTGCAACGCACCTTAGGAGACATCTCCGACCCTATAAAGTATATATGATTCAGAATCAGCATCACCAGAGGAGTCGAAAAATGGATGTCCGTCTGTCCGTCCGTCCGTCCGTCCGTCTGTTGCAACGCAAACTAGTCTCTCAGTTTTTGAGCTATCTTCATGAAACTTGGCACACAAGCTTATTATTGCTGTAGGCTGTAAATAAGTCGGAACGAGCCAGATCGGACCGATATATCGTATAGCTGTCATAGAAGCTATCGGCCGATTTTTGTTGTTTTTCAAGATATTGCAACAAGATTTGGCAAATCCTATTCTTATTACTTTCTTAATGTGCTGTCAAAATTGTATCAAAATCGGACCACTATAACATATAGCTGCCATAGGAACAATCGGCTGAAATCAGGGTTTTTGTATGCAAACCTGTTTTGTTTTTGGAAATACCGAACATTATCAATACTTTTTATACCCGCTACTCGAAGAGTATAAGGGTATTATAACTTTGTGCCAACCGAAAATGTTTGTAACGGGCAGAAGGAGAAATCTCCGACCCCATAAAGTATTTATATTCTGAATCAGCATGAACAGCCGAATCGATATAGCCATGTCCGTCTGTCCGTCTGTCTGTCTGTCCGTCCGTATGAAAACCTGGTTCTCAGCTATTATAAGAGCTAGAGCTACCAAGTTTGGAGACAATATGTGTTAATTCTGCACGCTGATCAAGTTTATTTTTGCCACGCCTCCATCCGCCCTCATAAATCGAAAAAAAGTCGATTGTAGCTGCAAATATAAATCTACTACATTTTTATACCCTTGCAGAGGGTATATTAATTTTAGCCAGAAGTTTGCAACGCACCTTAGGAGACATCTCCGACCCTATAAAGTATATATGATTCAGAATCAGCATCACCAGAGGAGTCGAAAAATGGATGTCCGTCTGTCCGTCCGTCCGTCCGTCCGTCTGTTGCAACGCAAACTAGTCTCTCAGTTTTTGAGCTATCTTCATGAAACTTGGCACACAAGCTTATTATTGCTGTAGGCTGTAAATAAGTCGGAACGAGCCAGATCGGACCGATATATCGTATAGCTGTCATAGAAGCTATCGGCCGATTTTTGTTGTTTTTCAAGATATTGCAACAAGATTTGGCAAATCCTATTCTTATTACTTTCTTAATGTGCTGTAAAATTGTATCAAAATCGGACCACTATAACATATAGTGCCATAGGAACAATCGGCTAAATCGGGTTTTTGTATGCAAACCTGTTTTGTTTTTGGAAATACCGACATTATAATATTTTTATGTTATACAGTAACCCGCCCTTAGTTTTTCCATTTAAATTTACGTTTATATTCTATAGCTGTTATAGGAAAATCTGTCCGTCTGTCTGTTGCAACTCATATTAGTGCCCAGTTATTGAGCTATCTTCATGAAACTTGGCACACAAGCTTATTATTGCTGTAGGCTGTAAATAAGTCGGAACGAGCCAGATCGGACCGATATATCGTATAGCTGTCATAGAAGCTATCGGCCGATTTTTGTTGTTTTTCAAGATATTGCAACAAGATTTGGCAAATCCTATTCTTATTACTTTCTTAATGTGCTGTCAAAATTGTATCAAAATCGGACCACTATAACATATAGGTGCCATAGGAACAATCGGCTGAAATCAGGGTTTTTGTATGCAAACCTGTTTTGTTTTTGGAAATACCGAACATTATCAATACTTTTTAATGTTATACAGTAACCCGCCCTTAGTTTTTCCATTTAAATATCTCAGACGTTTATATTCTATAGCTGTTATAGGAACAATCAGTCAGTCCGTCTGTCTGTTGCAACTCAAATTAGTCCCCCAGTTATTGAGCTATCTTCATGAAACTTGGCACACAAGCTTATTATTGCTGTAGGCTGTAAATAAGTCGGAACGAGCCAGATCGGACCGATATATCGTATAGCTGTCATAGAAGCTATCGGCCGATTTTTGTTGTTTTTCAAGATATTGCAACAAGATTTGGCAAATCCTATTCTTATTACCTTCTTAATGTGCTGTCAAAATTGTATCAAAATCGGACCACTATAACATATAGGTGCCATAGGAACAATCGGCTGAAATCAGGGTTTTTGTATGCAAACCTGTTTTGTTTTTGGAAATACCGAACATTATCAATACTTTTTATACCCGCTACCCGAAGAGTATAAGGGTATTATAACTTTGTGCCAACCGAAAATGTTTGTAACGGACAGAAGGAGAAATCTCCGACCCCATAAAGTATTTATATTCTGAATCAGCATGAACAGCCGAATCGATATAGCCATGTCCGTCTGTCCGTCTGTCTGTCTGTCCGTCCGTATGAAAACCTGGTTCTCAGCTATTATAAGAGCTAGAGCTACCAAGTTTGGAGACAATATGTGTTAATTCTGCACGCTGATCAAGTTTATTTTGGATTTTTGCCACGCCTCCATCCGCCCTCATAAATCGAAAAAAAGTCGATTGTAGCTGCAAATATAAATCTACTACATTTTTTATACATGTGATAAAAACCACTATGCGGGTGTGTTGGCAAAGTTTCAATAAGATCGGCCGATAAATAAAAAAGATATTCAAGAAATAGTATTGCACTGTGGCCATGTGCTTATGTCGGTTTTTCCTAATGTCAGAACCCGAGTTCAACTCCAGCAGCAGACTACTTTTTATACCCTTGCAGAGGGTATATTAATTTTAGCCAGAAGTTTGCAACGCACCTTAGGAGACATCTCCGACCCTATAAAGTATATATATTCTGAATCAGCATCACCAGAGGAGTCGAAAAATGGATGTCCGTCTGTCCGTCCGTCCGTCCGTCCGTCTGTTGCAACGCAAACTAGTCTCTCAGTTTTTGAGCTATCTTCATGAAACTTGGCACACAAGCTTATTATTGCTGTAGGCTGTAAATAAGTCGGAAAGAGCCAGATCGCACCGATATATCGTATAGCTGTCATAGAAGCTATCGGCCGATTTTTGTTGTTTTTCAAGATATTGCAACAAGATTTGGCAAATCCTATTCTTATTACTTTCTTAATGTGCTGTCAAAATTGTATCAAAATCGGACCACTATAACATATAGGTGCCATAGGAACAATCGGCTGAAATCAGGGTTTTTGTATGCAAACCTGTTTTGTTTTTGGAAATACCGAACATTATCAATACTTTTTATACCCGCTACTCGAAGAGTATAAGGGTATTATAACTTTGTGCCAACCGAAAATGTTTGTAACGGACAGAAGGAGAAATCTCCGACCCCATAAAGTATTTATATTCTGAATCAGCATGAACAGCCGAATCGATATAGCCATGTCCGTCTGTCCGTCTGTCTGTCTGTCCGTCCGTATGAAAACCTGGTTCTCAGCTATTATAAGAGCTAGAGCTACCAAGTTTGGAGACAATATGTGTTAATTCTGCACGCTGATCAAGTTTATTTTGGATTTTTGCCACGCCTCCATCCGCCCTCATAAATCGAAAAAAAGTCGATTGTAGCTGCAAATATAAATCTACTACATTTTTTATACATGTGATAAAAACCACTATGCGGGTGTGTTGGCAAAGTTTCAATAAGATCGGCCGATAAATAAAAAAGATATTCAAGAAATAGTATTGCACTGTGGCCATGTGCTTATGTCGGTTTTTCCTAATGTCAGAACCCGAGTTCAACTCCAGCAGCAGACTACTTTTTATACCCTTGCAGAGGGTATATTAATTTTAGCCAGAAGTTTGCAACGCACCTTAGGAGACATCTCCGACCCTATAAAGTATATATATTCTGAATCAGCATCACCAGAGGAGTCGAAAAATGGATGTCCGTCTGTCCGTCCGTCCGTCCGTCCGTCCGTCCGTCTGTTGCAACGCAAACTAGTCTCTCAGTTTTTGAGCTATCTTCATGAAACTTGGCACACAAGCTTATTATTGCTGTAGGCTGTAAATAAGTCGGAACGAGCCAGATCGGACCGATATATCGTATAGCTGTCATAGAAGCTATCGGCCGATTTTTGTTGTTTTTCAAGATATTGCAACAAGATTTGGCAAATCCTATTCTTATTACTTTCTTAATGTGCTGTCAAAATTGTATCAAAATCGGACCACTATAACATATAGCTGCCATAGGAACAATCGGCTGAAATCAGGGTTTTTGTATGCAAACCTGTTTTGTTTTTGGAAATACCGAACATTATCAATACTTTTTATACCCGCTACTCGAAGAGTATAAGGGTATTATAACTTTGTGCCAACCGAAAATGTTTGTAACGGGCAGAAGGAGAAATCTCCGACCCCATAAAGTATTTATATTCTGAATCAGCATGAACAGCCGAGTCGATATAGCCATGTCCGTCTGTCCGTCTGTCTGTCTGTCCGTCTGTATGAAAACCTGGTTCTCAGCTATTATAAGAGCTAGAGCTACCAAGTTTGGAGACAATATGTGTTAATTCTGCACGCTGATCAAGTTTATTTTGGATTTTTGCCACGCCTCCATCCGCCCTCATAAATCGAAAAAAAGTCGATTGTAGCTGCAAATATAAATCTACTACATTTTTTATACATGTGATAAAAACCACTATGCGGGTGTGTTGGCAAAGTTTCAATAAGATCGGCCGATAAATAAAGAAGATATTCAAGAAATAGTATTGCACTGTGGCCATGTGCTTATGTCGGTTTTTCCTAATGTCAGAACCCGAGTTCAACTCCAGCAGCAGACAACTTTTTATACCCTTGCAGAGGGTATATTAATTTTAGCCAGAAGTTTGCAACGCACCTTAGGAGACATCTCCGACCCTATAAAGTATATATATTCTGAATCAGCATCACCAGATGAGTCGAAAAATGGATGTCCGTCTGTCCGTCCGTCCGTCCGTCCGTCCGTCCGTCTGTTGCAACGCAAACTAGTCTCTCAGTTTTTGAGCTATCTTCATGAAACTTGGCACACAAGCTTATTATTGCTGTAGGCTGTAAATAAGTCGGAACGAGCCAGATCGGACCGATATATCGTATAGCTGTCATAGAAGCTATCGGCCGATTTTTGTTGTTTTTCAAGATATTGCAACAAGATTTGGCAAATCCTATTCTTATTACCTTCTTAATGTGCTGTCAAAATTGTATCAAAATCGGACCATTATAACATATAGCTGCCATAGGAACAATCGGCTGAAATCAGGGTTTTTGTATGCAAACCTGTTTTGTGTTTGGAAATACCGCACATTATCAATACTTTTTAATCCGCTACTCGACAGAGTACCCCCCTAAGTTTTTCCATTTAAATTTCTCCATCCGAAAATGTTTGTAAGCTGTTAGTAGGAACAATCAGTCAGTCCGTCTGTCTGTTGTAACGCATAATTAGTCCCCCAGTTATTTGAGCTATCTTCATGAAACTTTGCTCACACGCTTCCTTATTTCGTCCCTCTTTAAATAAGTCGGAACGGGCCAGATCGGACTGATATATCGTATAGCTAGAGCCATGAAGCCTATCGGCCGATTTTCGTTATATTCTGCAAGATGATCAAGCTATTTTTGCCAGGCTTCCATCCGCCCTCATAAATCGAAAATAAGTGTTGTGCTCAAATAATAAAGTTCGAAATCGACATTTTTATAACTTATAACGATCAACGATCGGCCTAATGAAGGTTCCAATGTTTGCAAGCCCTTAGTTATGGATATAAAGTATCTGAGTACTATTACATGATCAGCTCGTTAGAGACAAAAAATGCATGTCCGTCTGTCCTCCATTCAAACGCATTTTTCAATGAGAACTTTCCAAATTTAGATTTTATGACCAACATATCCTTTACAAAGACTTGCCTCACAAGCTTATTATTGCTGTAGGCTAAGTAAATAAGTCGGAAGAGCCAGATCGGACCGTATATACAAAAGCATTAATAGAAGCTATGGCCGAATTTTTTTTTTGTAGAGGTGTTTGATTCATAGCCTTAATCAGGTTAATTTGGCAAATCCTATTCTTATCACCTTCTTAATGTGCTGTCAAAATTGTATCAAAATCGACCACTATAACATATAGGTGCCATAGGAACAATCGGCTGAAATCAGGGTTTTTGTATGCAAACCTGTTTTGTTTTTGGAAATACCGAACATTATCAATACTTTTTATACCCGCTACTCGAAGAGTATAAGGGTATTATAACTTTGTGCCAACCGAAAATGTTTGTAACGGGCAGAAGGAGAAATCTCCGACCCCATAAAGTATTTATATTCTGAATCAGCATGAACAGCCGAATCGATATAGCCATGTCCGTCTGTCCGTCTGTCTGTCTGTCCGTCCGTATGAAAACCTGATTCTCAGCTATTATAAGAGCTAGAGCTACCAAGTTTGGAGACAATATGTGTTAATTCTGCACGCTGATCAAGTTTATTTTGGATTTTTGCCACGCCTCCATCCGCCCTCATAAATCGAAAAAAAGTCGATTGTAGCTGCAAATATAAATCTACTACATTTTTTATACATGTGATAAAACCACTATGCGGGTGTGTTGGCAAAGTTTCAATAAGATCGGCCGATAAATAAAAAAGATATTCAAGAAATAGTATTGCACTGTGGCCATGTGCTTATGTCGGTTTTTCTAGTGTCAGAACCCGAGTTCAACTCCAGCAGCAGACAACTTTTTATACCCTTGCAGAGGGTATATTAATTTTAGCCAGAAGTTTGCAACGCACCTTAGGAGACATCTCCGACCCTATAAAGTATATATATTCTGAATCAGCATCACCAGAGGAGTCGAAAAATGGATGTCCGTCTGTCCGTCCGTCCGTCCGTCCGTCTGTTGCAACGCAAACTAGTCTCTCAGTTTTTGAGCTATCTTCATGAAACTTGGCACACAAGCTTATTATTGCTGTAGGCTGTAAATAAGTCGGAACGAGCCAGATCGGACCGATATATCGTATAGCTGTCATAGAAGCTATCGGCCGATTTTTGTTGTTTTTCAAGATATTGCAACAAGATTTGGCAAATCCTATTCTTATTACTTTCTTAATGTGCTGTCAAAATTGTATCAAAATCGGACCACTATAACATATAGCTGCCATAGGAACAATCGGCTGAAATCAGGGTTTTTGTATGCAAACCTGTTTTGTTTTTGGAAATACCGAACATTATCAATACTTTTTATACCCGCTACTCGAAGAGTATAAGGGTATTATAACTTTGTGCCAACCGAAAATGTTTGTAACGGGCAGAAGGAGAAATCTCCGACCCCATAAAGTATTTATATTCTGAATCAGCATGAACAGCCGAGTCGATATAGCCATGTCCGTCTGTCCGTCTGTCTGTCTGTCCGTCCGTATGAAAACCTGGTTCTCAGCTATTATAAGAGCTAGAGCTACCAAGTTAGGAGACAATATGTGTTAATTCTGCACGCTGATCAAGTTTATTTTGGATTTTTGCCACGCCTCCATCCGCCCTCATAAATCGAAAAAAAAGTCGATTGTAGCTGCAAATATAAATCTACTACATTTTTTATACATGTGATAAAAACCACTATGCGGGTGTGTTGGCAAAGTTTCAATAAGATCGGCCGATAAATAAAGAAGATATTCAAGAAATATTATTGCACTGTGGCCATGTGCTTATGTCGGTTTTTCCTAATGTCAGAACCCGAGTTCAACTCCAGCAGCAGACAACTTTTTATACCCTTGCAGAGGGTATATTAATTTTAGCCAGAAGTTTGCAACGCACCTTAGGAGACATCTCCGACCCTATAAAGTATATATATTCTGAATCAGCATCACCAGATGAGTCGAAAAATGGATGTCCGTCTGTCCGTCCGTCCGTCCGTCCGTCCGTCCGTCCGTCCGTCCGTCCGTCCGTCCGTCCGTCTGTTGCAACGCAAACTAGTCTCTCAGTTTTTGAGCTATCTTCATGAAACTTGGCACACAAGCTTATTATTGCTGTAGGCTGTAAATAAGTCGGAACGAGCCAGATCGGACCGATATATCGTATAGCTGTCATAGAAGCTATCGGCCGATTTTTGTTGTTTTTCAAGATATTGCAACAAGATTTGGCAAATCCTATTCTTATTACTTTCTTAATGTGCTGTCAAAATTGTATCAAAATCGAACCACTATAACATATAGCTGCCATAGGAACAATCGGCTGAAATCAGGGTTTTCGTATGCAAACCTGTTTTGTTTTTGGAAATACCGCACATTATAAATACTTTTTAATGTTATACAGTAACCCGCCCTTAGTTTTTCCATTTAAATATCTCAGACGTTTATATTTTATAGCTGTTATAGGAACAATCAGTCAGTCCGTCTGTCTGTTGCAACGCAAACAAGTCTCTCAGTTTTTGAGCTATCTTCATGAAACTTGGCACACAAGCTTATTATTGCTGTAGGCTGTAAATAAGTCGGAACGAGCCAGATCGGACCGATATATCGTATAGCTGTCATAGAAGCTATCGGCCGATTTTTGTTGTTTTTCAAGATATTGCAACAAGATTTGGCAAATCCTATTCTTATTACGTTCTTAATGTGCTGTCAAAATTGTATCAAAATCGGACCATTATAACATATAGCTGCCATAGGAACAATCGGCTGAAATCAGTGTTTTTGTATGCAAACCTGTTTTGTTTTTGGAAATACCGCACATTATCAATACTTTTTAATGTTATACAGTTACCCGCCCTTAGTTTTTCCATTTAAATATCTTTATATTCTATAGCTGTTATAGGAACAATCAGTCAGTCCGTCTGTCTGTTGTAACGCAAATTAGTCCCCCAGTTATTGAGCTATCTTCATGAAACTTTGCTCACACGCTTCTTATTTCTACCCTCTTTAAATAAGTCGGAACGGGCCAGATCGGACTGATATATCGTATAGCTGTCATGAAGCCTATCGGCCGATTTTCGTTATATTTCAAGATATAGCTATCAGGCTTACCACATCCAAATCTAAGTGTGTCCCTAATAATAAAGTTCGAAATCGAACTTTTATAACTTATAACGATCAACGATCGGCCTAATGAAGGTTCATGTTGCAATTTTATGGAAATCTGAGTACTATTACATGTAGCTGTTAAACAAAAAATCATGAAGCTGTTATTCAAACGCATTTTTCAATGAGAACTTTCTAAATTTAGATTTTATGACCAACAGATCCTTTACAAAGACATTTCCTCATAACATTTTGTGTTAAGTATATAAGAAATCCAGGTATATACAAAAGCATTAAAAAGGTAGAATTATTTTTTTTCGAAGCAGGTGTTTGATTCATAGCCTTAATCAGGTACAAATCTCGACTTCCTTTACTGTTATAATTGTTCAATAAATACCACAGAAACCAGCAGCAATCCAAATATATTTTATATTTTGTATAACTGCAAGGGTATGAAACCTTCGGCAAGCCGAAGGTAGCCTTGCTTTCTTGTTTTAATTATGTACACCGAAAATATTCATAGTGCAATTTTATCGGTCATTGCGTAAGAAATGCAGTGGTCGAGTGGTGATGGTAGTTGACTGTTAAGCGAGAGGTCCGGAGCTCAGCTCCTGGGTGCGGCGGCCGACTTATATTTATTTTTTTTGTATCTTATATTTTTATACCCTTGCAGAGGGTATATTTATTTTAGCCAGAAGTTTGCAACGCACCTTAGGAGACATCTCCGACCCTATAAAGTATATATATTCTGAATCAGCATCACCAGAGGAGTCGAAAAATGGATGTCCGTCTGTCCGTCCGTCCGTCCGTCCGTCTGTTGCAACGCAAACTAGTCTCTCAGTTTTTGAGCTATCTTCATGAAACTTGACATACAAGCTTCTTATTGCTGTAGGCTGTAAATAAGTCGGAACGAGCCAGATCGGACCGATATATCGTATAGCTGTCATAGAAGCTATCGGCCGATTTTTGTTGTTTTTCAAGATATTGCAACAAGATTTGGCAAATCCTATTCTTATTACGTTCTTAATGTGCTGTCAAAATTATATCAAAATCGGACCACTATAACATATAGCTGCCATAGGAACAATCGGCTGAAATCAGGGTTTTTGTATGCAAACCTGTTTTGTTTTTGGAAATACCGAACATTATCAATACTTTTTAATGTTATACAGTAACCCGCCCTTAATTTTTCCATTTAAATATCTCAGAAGTTTATATTATATACATAGCTGTTATAGGAACAATCAGTCAGTCCGTCTGTATGTTGGAACTTAAATTAGTCCCCCAGTTATTGAGCTATCTACATGAAACTTGGCACACAAGCCTATTATTGCTGTAGGCTGTAAATAAGTCGGAACGAGCCAGATCGAACTGATATATATTGTATAGCTGTCATGAAGCCTATCGGCCGATTTTCGTTATATTTCAAGATATAGCTATCAGGCTTACCACATCCAAATCTAAGTGTGTCCCTAATAATAAAGTTCGAAATCGAACTTTTATAACTTATAACGATCAACGATCGGCCTAATGAAGGTTCATGTTGCAATTTTATGGAAATCTGAGTACTATTACATGTAGCTGTTAAGCAAAAAATCATGAAGCTGTTATTCAAACGCATTTTTCAATGAGAACTTTCCAAATTTAGATTTTATGACCAACAGATCCTTTACAAAGACATTTCCTCATAACATTTTGTGTTAAGTATATAAGAAATCCAGGTATATACAAAAGCATTAAAAAGGTAGAATTATAGTATAGAATTATTTTCGAAGCAGGTTTTTTATTCATAGCCTTAATCAGGTAAAAATCTTGACTTCCTGTATTGTTATAATTGTTCAATAAATACCACAGAAACCAGCAGCAATCCAAATATATTTTATATTTTGTATAACTGCAAGGGTATGAAACCTTCGGCAAGCCGAAGGTAGCCTTGCTTTCTTGTTTTTTATTTTATAGTGTGTTGCAAAATTCAAAATAAATTTTTAGTATATTTAAAGCCACTTAGAATCGAAAGAGACATTGAGCAGCAACACAAAAAACAAACGACAAATCTAATTAGATATGTTGAGATGTATTGTGAGGCAGCATATATGTATGTATGTATAGGCTTTCACACATGCATAATTTATAACTGCAAAGTAATAAAAGCAAAGGGCAACATCCAATAAGAATCGAGTGGAACTTGCATAGGCAAAACAAATTAGAGACGGAAAGAAATAAAAAGCAAGAACGCATTGTTCACATTTGGCACGTGTTTTTCCGAAGAATTGTAGCGGGTATATCACAGTCGAGTCAGCTCGACTGTAGCCTTTCCGACTTGTTCAAAATGCGTATATCCAAATCATAAGTCCCGACAATTTTACTATGGTCATGAAAACCAGTGTTAAGCTAATAGACATTCAAACATACGTTCAATTCAAAGAAATCATTCTCAAAACACATAAAGAATTATTACACCCTGGCATAGAAAAACTTACACTTCAGTTTAAAGAACTCTATTATTACCCCGATTACCAAAAGCTTATCCAAAACATTATAAACGAATGTGAAATCTGCAATATTGCTAAAACTGAACATAGAAATACGAAATTATTTTCGAGACAACCCCAACAAACCTTCAAGAATGTCATGGATTTTTACTTAATAAATAACAAACAATTCCTATCATGTATTGACATTCATTCTATATACGCCTCCTTGATAGAAGTAACCGGTAGAGATTGGCTCGAAGCTAAAAGAGCTATTCTACGAATATTCAACGACATGGGTAAACCCTTAGAAATTAAAGCCGAAAAAGACTCCGCTTTCATGTGCACCGCACATAAACTCTGGTTAGAATCAGAGGGAGTGAACATAAACATAACAACAAGTAAAAATGGAATTTTTGACATTGAGAGATTTCATAAAACTGTCAATTAAAAATTAAGAATAATAACAAGCGAGAATGAACCCAAAAACCTATTCATTGCGTGGTTATGAAGAAATGAAACAATATATTTTTTTCTTCACAGAGGAGGAATTACACACAGCTCCTCTGCCGCATAAGATAAGTAAAAATGTTGTACTTATCTGGGTGCTCCTGACGAGATGCCGATGGGACCAAAAAATCGAGCGCCGTGATGTCCAAATTAGTTAATTATCCGGCTCGAATGACCAATTGTTGTAGTAGCGGCTTGGTCGTCGGGATCGGGGGTGCTGTACACTGCTGGAAATTTTGAACCGACGCGGAGAAACAATTCGGAAAAAAAGAGACAATTCGGGGCGCGTGTGGTCCGTTCATTTCAATTTGTATTTTCGATATAAGTCCCACTAAATATGTTCAACCAATAATAGGTGTTACATGACGACTTAAAACTAGCTTAACATAATCCCGGATAGAAGAGCGAGAGAGCTCTTCGTTACTCTCTCACTGTTGACGCCGATATTGCCTACCTTTAGGCGCCTTTGTTTTCGGCGTAAACAGGTACCACTCCCATATGTCAGTTAGTTTTCTTTCGTATGCGAGTGTTAAGCAAAGTGTCTCTACGTCGCCATGTACAAAGCGTTACCTTTGTATGAGAGATTAAACAAATATTTTTGTGTTTACCGGCTCACCAAACGCGGCGTTTTTGTTTTATCCCTTAAACCATTTTATCTATACCAATCACACTTTCTTAAAATTAGATAAAAATCAGATTACAGTAACATACAACTGTCATAGAAATAATCGGCTTTCAATGGAAAGCACACAGAAACATCATTATGTTAAAGTCAGCCAATTATACCCTGTTGCTACATAGGAACAATCTAGTCAAAATGATATTTTTGTTAATAATGGTTCGATATTCATTGATTCTCTAAAGACATTTTTGCACTGCTTCATAGACTATTTATTCAATTCGTAATAAGCATTAATTAAATATCAACTAAATTTAGTTAATAAGCCATGAACCGACTGAACATATATTTATATTTATCCGATCCGACTTTTTCAAATTATATACCTCATAGAGCATTAAGACGCATTTGTGCTAAGTTTCATCATGATAGCTGAAACGTTACGAGAATGCAAAGTGTCCTGCTCTGCGTGCACTCTCTCCAGCCTTGAATTATTCTTGCTCCCAATTTCATAAACGGAGACTTACACTCACGAAGCACCGTGCAACAGTATTAATATCGTTGACTTGAATAAGTTCCGAGATATTTGTTTACCACGCATCCTTCTGCCTGCTCAATACATTTGCACAAAGTTAGATTGAATTAAAAAGGAATACAAATAATGGAAGCTTTTATTTGCAATCTATGCTTCATGCTGGAACCCATAGACGCAAATCTCAACTAAGGCGCAATCCTCACCTTAAGCGCAATCCTTACTATCAATCGGTTCTAAGGCATAAACCTCATCAAATACACAAACCTAACTTAAAGCGGAAGCCCAAACCAAAACCACAACGCTCGCCAGAAAGGAATTCTCCGCCAGAGACTCATTTAATGCGGAATTCTGACAACCCCAAACACCTTTTGTCTATCGACAGGACTATCAAACGGACGATATATGCGACTCGTGATAAACTTTCAGCCGCCAGCGCGGGTTCTACCATTGAAAATGGCAAAAGCAAGAGTTTTTAAGTTTGTGATCTATCCGAATGAAACCGTGCTTACATTGGAATAGCGCTGGATGAAAAATTCTAGCGGCGTTTGATGATTCGGATTCATTGCTGTAATTGCGACTTTGCCTTTTGGACAGGTGATAAAAATCCGCCAAGGACTCGCAACGATGTACTATACAGCATTCCAGCAATATTGAGGTCGATATCATATTTAATTGTGGAACACGAGTTGAAGTGCCGAGTTCCTATTGAATGGATCAGAATATTTTTTGGTTTCTTTAACGTGCTGTGCCATTGCTCTTTCATATTTTATGCTCCGAAGATGTGGTCAGACATAAACTTTCGATTCCAGTTTGTTTGTAGCCTTAATGCATAGATCACATAACGAATGCAAGCTCTGTAATACATTTGAACCAAGTCTTCTTGAGTCTACATTACAAATTTCCATCTGGTCGGGCTAATAACACCAAATTTGGAATGTGTGTATTGTACGAGCAGCAGCCTGTGAGAAGTTGGGGTCACATGAACATTGAAAATCCATGGCCTAATACAGTCATGATTTTGACTCTGGCATCTGATGGCTTCAGTTCTAGTGGGTTGACCATATGACCAATAAAGTCAGTTGAGATTATCCAATCTGACATTTTTTAAAATTTACGATTCAAGCATGACGAAGTCGATTAAAAATGATGCGGAGGTGTTGTGCATGTTGTTTTGTAGAAGTGATTAAGATGCAGTCATGTAAGTCAAAACAAAGTCGAGTCCGCTGATATCGATATAAAAAACCTTTCGTAATCCAAGTGTCATAAGGAAGAATTCAAAAGGGCAAAAAAACGTGATATTGGTATCTAACGGTATCTAATGGTATCTATTGGTAACGATATCTTGTGGAACAACGATACGCCTGATATGCTTTCGACTATTGGAAAAGTTTTGTATCCAAACGTACGAGTTGAGCTGCCAGCGCATTCCACCAAGTAGTTTCCGCTGTTCCGTCGCATCACGTTGCTTTAGGATTGCGTGTGTAATCATGTGGAACTAGAACGCAATATAATACAAAATAATTTCCTGTTGACAATAATAAACTTGAAATAACTGTTTGTCAAAATTTACTGAAAGTGTATCTTATTGTATTATGTGTTAGAGAATGAGATATGTTGGACCATTGAACATGTCATAGAATAAGTTAAGAGTCACTCTTGATCAGACGCGTCAAAAAGTGAACAGAACTTGATGTGTGACGTCTGAACTTTAAAAATAACTAAACAAAATGAAAAACAATAAGTCTTGTATTTGATTGCTTTAAATTACGCCCATATTGCACAACACTTGTAACATAGAATCTTTTTCTGCCTACTATCTGCTGTCTTTTTTTTTGGTAACTCCCAATATTTACGAACATTTATAGAGCTTTTGTCGATATTAACAATAATTTTCAGTTATTATGAATTCGAATAAATTTAATAAAACAGAATTTAAACGGGAGTTGGGTGGTATAATGCATATTATGTTCTACTGCATACCCTCGTTCTCGATTCGTACGTTAGGCAACTGTGCCCCTCGGTCGGTTAGGCGGGTACATTGCTGTATCTGGGATCCGCGAGTTAAAAACATCGGCTTGGTTTTTGGTATCAAAGTAAAGTAAGACCACATATTACATGCGAAGCTAAAGAAGAAGAATATGGAGCAGGAGTCGAAAATATAAAAATAAGTTGCAGCAGGACAGTAAGTGCGGCAAACTTGAAATAACTAAACAATCCACAATTCCGAATTCCTTTTTAAAGTTTTAACCACTCTTATAATTTCAAACAGATAATTCTCAACAAATTATTCTGCAACCTTTTGCTAATTCTGAATAAATTATTCTGTCACCTATTGCTTACATGTTCTCACTCACAAGCAAACACACGCGCTAAAAATAATGCGCCACCTCGCGACTTCGAATAATGTTAAAACTTAAATACGTTACTAGCTTAACTTAAACTACTTAAACGACTGTGATATACCCGCTACAACTCTTCGGAAAAACACGTGCCAAATGTGAACAATGCGCTCTTGCTTTTTATTTCTTTCCGTCTCTAAATTGTTTTGCCTATGCAAGAGACGCCTATACATACATATACATATATATGCTGCCTAACAATACTTCTCAACATATCTAATAGGATTTGTCGTTAGTTTTTTGCATTGCTGCTCAATGTCTCTTTCGATTCTAAGTGGCTTTAAATATTCTGAAAACTTATTTTGAATATTGTAACACACTGTAAAATATTAAAAATATAAGATACGAAAAAAAATAAATATAAGTCGGCCGCCGCACCCAGGAGCTGAACTCCGGACCTCTCGCTTAACAGTCAACTACCATCACCACTCGGCCACTGCATTTCTTACGCAATGACCGATAAAATTGCATTATAAATATTTTCGGTGCACATAATTAAAAAAAAAGTTGCCTGCGTCTGAGTTGAACTCGGGACCTAACATTAGGAAAAACCGACATAAGCACATGGCCACAGGGCAATACTATTGGAATTTTTGACATTGAGAGATTTCATAAAACTGTCAATTAAAAATTAAGAATAATAACAAGCGAGAATGAACCCAAAAACCTATTCATTGCGTGGTTATGAAGAAATGAAACAATATATTTTTTTCTTCACAGAGGAGGAATTACACACAGCTCCTCTGCCGCATAAGATAAGTAAAAATGTTGTACTTATCTGGGTGCTCCTGACGAGATGCCGATGGGACCAAAAAATCGAGCGCCGTGATGTCCAAATTAGTTAATTATCCGGCTCGAATGACCAATTGTTGTAGTAGCGGCTTGGTCGTCGGGATCGGGGGGTGCTGTACACTGCTGGAAATTTTGAACCGACGCGGAGAAACAATTCGGAAAAAAAGAGACAATTCGGGGCGCGTGTGGTCCGTTCATTTCAATTTGTATTTTCGATATAAGTCCCACTAAATATGTTCAACCAATAATAGGTGTTACATGACGACTTAAAACTAGCTTAACATAATCCCGGATAGATGAGCGAGAGAGCTCTTCGTTACTCTCTCACTGTTGACGCCGATATTGCCTACCTTTAGGCGCCTTTGTTTTCGGCGTAAACAGGTACCACTCCCATATGTCAGTTAGTTTTCTTTCGTATGCGAGTGTTAAGCAAAGTGTCTCTACGTCGCCATGTACAAAGCGTTACCTTTGTATGAGAGATTAAACAAATATTTTTGTGTTTACCGGCTCACCAAACGCGGCGTTTTTGTTTTATCCCTTAAACCATTTTATCTATACCAATCACACTTTCTTAAAATTAGATAAAAATCAGATTACAGTAACATACAACTGTCATAGAAATAATCGGCTTTCAATGGAAAGCACACAGAAACATCATTATGTTAAAGTCAGCCAATTATACCCTGTTGCTACATAGGAACAATCTAGTCAAAATGATATTTTTGTTAATAATGGTTCGATATTCATTGATTCTCTAAAGACATTTTTGCACTGCTTCATAGACTATTTATTCAATTCGTAATAAGCATTAATTAAATATCAACTAAATTTAGTTAATAAGCCATGAACCGACTGAACATATATTTATATTTATCCGATCCGACTTTTTCAAATTATATACCTCATAGAGCATTAAGACGCATTTGTGCTAAGTTTCATCATGATAGCTGAAACGTTACGAGAATGCAAAGTGTCCTGCTCTGCGTGCACTCTCTCCAGCCTTGAATTATTCTTGCTCCCAATTTCATAAACGGAGACTTACACTCACGAAGCACCGTGCAACAGTATTAATATCGTTGACTTGAATAAGTTCCGAGATATTTGTTTACCACGCATCCTTCTGCCTGCTCAATACATTTGCACAAAGTTAGATTGAATTAAAAAGGAATACAAATAATGGAAGCTTTTATTTGCAATCTATGCTTCATGCTGGAACCCATAGACGCAAATCTCAACTAAGGCGCAATCCTCACCTTAAGCGCAATCCTTACTATCAATCGGTTCTAAGGCATAAACCTCATCAAATACACAAACCTAACTTAAAGCGGAAGCCCAAACCAAAACCACAACGCTCGCCAGAAAGGAATTCTCCGCCAGAGACTCATTTAATGCGGAATTCTGACAACCCCAAACACCTTTTGTCTATCGACAGGACTATCAAACGGACGATATATGCGACTCGTGATAAACTTTCAGCCGCCAGCGCGGGTTCTACCATTGAAAATGGCAAAAGCAAGAGTTTTTAAGTTTGTGATCTATCCGAATGAAACCGTGCTTACATTGGAATAGCGCTGGATGAAAAATTCTAGCGGCGTTTGATGATTCGGATTCATTGCTGTAATTGCGACTTTGCCTTTTGGACAGGTGATAAAAATCCGCCAAGGACTCGCAACGATGTACTATACAGCATTCCAGCAATATTGAGGTCGATATCATATTTAATTGTGGAACACGAGTTGAAGTGCCGAGTTCCTATTGAATGGATCAGAATATTTTTTGGTTTCTTTAACGTGCTGTGCCATTGCTCTTTCATATTTTATGCTCCGAAGATGTGGTCAGACATAAACTTTCGATTCCAGTTTGTTTGTAGCCTTAATGCATAGATCACATAACGAATGCAAGCTCTGTAATACATTTGAACCAAGTCTTCTTGAGTCTACATTACAAATTTCCATCTGGTCGGGCTAATAACACCAAATTTGGAATGTGTGTATTGTACGAGCAGCAGCCTGTGAGAAGTTGGGGTCACATGAACATTGAAAATCCATGGCCTAATACAGTCATGATTTTGACTCTGGCATCTGATGGCTTCAGTTCTAGTGGGTTGACCATATGACCAATAAAGTCAGTTGAGATTATCCAATCTGACATTTTTTAAAATTTACGATTCAAGCATGACGAAGTCGATTAAAAATGATGCGGAGGTGTTGTGCATGTTGTTTTGTAGAAGTGATTAAGATGCAGTCATGTAAGTCAAAACAAAGTCGAGTCCGCTGATATCGATATAAAAAACCTTTCGTAATCCAAGTGTCATAAGGAAGAATTCAAAAGGGCAAAAAAACGTGATATTGGTATCTAACGGTATCTAATGGTATCTATTGGTAACGATATCTTGTGGAACAACGATACGCCTGATATGCTTTCGACTATTGGAAAAGTTTTGTATCCAAACGTACGAGTTGAGCTGCCAGCGCATTCCACCAAGTAGTTTCCGCTGTTCCGTCGCATCACGTTGCTTTAGGATTGCGTGTGTAATCATGTGGAACTAGAACGCAATATAATACAAAATAATTTCCTGTTGACAATAATAAACTTGAAATAACTGTTTGTCAAAATTTACTGAAAGTGTATCTTATTGTATTATGTGTTAGAGAATGAGATATGTTGGACCATTGAACATGTCATAGAATAAGTTAAGAGTCACTCTTGATCAGACGCGTCAAAAAGTGAACAGAACTTGATGTGTGACGTCTGAACTTTAAAAATAACTAAACAAAATGAAAAACAATAAGTCTTGTATTTGATTGCTTTAAATTACGCCCATATTGCACAACACTTGTAACATAGAATCTTTTTCTGCCTACTATCTGCTGTCTTTTTTTTTGGTAACTCCCAATATTTACGAACATTTATAGAGCTTTTGTCGATATTAACAATAATTTTCAGTTATTATGAATTCGAATAAATTTAATAAAACAGAATTTAAACGGGAGTTGGGTGGTATAATGCATATTATGTTCTACTGCATACCCTCGTTCTCGATTCGTACGTTAGGCAACTGTGCCCCTCGGTCGGTTAGGCGGGTACATTGCTGTATCTGGGATCCGCGAGTTAAAAACATCGGCTTGGTTTTTGGTATCAAAGTAAAGTAAGACCACATATTACATGCGAAGCTAAAGAAGAAGAATATGGAGCAGGAGTCGAAAATATAAAAATAAGTTGCAGCAGGACAGTAAGTGCGGCAAACTTGAAATAACTAAACAATCCACAATTCCGAATTCCTTTTTAAAGTTTTAACCACTCTTATAATTTCAAACAGATAATTCTCAACAAATTATTCTGCAACCTTTTGCTAATTCTGAATAAATTATTCTGTCACCTATTGCTTACATGTTCTCACTCACAAGCAAACACACGCGCTAAAAATAATGCGCCACCTCGCGACTTCGAATAATGTTAAAACTTAAATACGTTACTAGCTTAACTTAAACTACTTAAACGACTGTGATATACCCGCTACAACTCTTCGGAAAAACACGTGCCAAATGTGAACAATGCGCTCTTGCTTTTTATTTCTTTCCGTCTCTAAATTGTTTTGCCTATGCAAGAGACGCCTATACATACATATACATATATATGCTGCCTAACAATACTTCTCAACATATCTAATAGGATTTGTCGTTAGTTTTTTGCATTGCTGCTCAATGTCTCTTTCGATTCTAAGTGGCTTTAAATATTCTGAAAACTTATTTTGAATATTGTAACACACTGTAAAATATTAAAAATATAAGATACGAAAAAAAAATAAATATAAGTCGGCCGCCGCACCCAGGAGCTGAACTCCGGACCTCTCGCTTAACAGTCAACTACCATCACCACTCGGCCACTGCATTTCTTACGCAATGACCGATAAAATTGCATTATAAATATTTTCGGTGCACATAATTAAAAAAAAAGTTGCCTGCGTCTGAGTTGAACTCGGGACCTAACATTAGGAAAAACCGACATAAGCACATGGCCACAGGGCAATACTATTTCTTGAATATCTTTCTTATTTATCAGCCGATTTTATTGCAACTTTCGCATCACGCCCGCAGGGTGGTCTTTATATATTTATATATATAGCTATATTTGCAGCTACAATCGACTTTTTTTCGATTTATGATCTGCGCGCAGAATTAACACATATTGTCCC
Source organism: Zaprionus inermis (assembly GCA_018151445.1). Lineage (NCBI taxonomy): Eukaryota > Metazoa > Arthropoda > Insecta > Diptera > Drosophilidae > Zaprionus > Zaprionus inermis. Next base: position 58,909 of record JAECXD010001704.1, read on the forward strand.
CAAATTTGGTAGCTCTAGCTCTTATAATAGCTGAGATCTAGGTTTTCATACGGACAGACAGACATGGCTATATCGACTCGACTCTTCATGTTGATTCAGAATATATATACTTTGTGGGGTTGGACTTTTCTCCTTCTGCCTGTTACAAACATTTTCGGTTGGCACAAAGCTATAATACCCTTGTACTCTTCGAGTAGCGGGTATAAATATATTTACTTAGAGAAAGTGCAATACAAAATGTTAATGTCAGATAATAGTATAAGCCCGTACGGCCAAAGACTTTTAAGTAATAGACTGCGCAGAACCCCTCATTTGTTTACCACGCATTCTTCTGCCTGCTCAATACATTTGCACAAAGTTAGATTGAATTAAAAAGGAATACAAATAATGGAAGCTTTTATTTGCAATCTATGCTTCATGCTGGAACCCATAGACGCAAATCTCAACTAAGGCGCAATCCTCACCTTAAGCGCAATCCTTACTATCAATCGGTTCTAAGGCATAAACCTCATCAAATACACAAACCTAACTTAAAGCGGAAGCCCAAACCAAAACCACAACGCTCGCCAGAAAGGAATTCTCCGCCAGAGACTCATTTAATGCGGAATTCTGACAACCCCAAACACCTTTTGTCTATCGACAGGACTATCAAACGGACGATATATGCGACTCGTGATAAACTTTCAGCCGCCAGCGCGGGTTCTACCATTGAAAATGGCAAAAGCAAGAGTTTTTAAGTTTGTGATCTATCCGAATGAAACCGTGCTTACATTGGAATAGCGCTGGATGAAAAATTCTAGCGGCGTTTGATGATTCGGATTCATTGCTGTAATTGCGACTTTGCCTTTTGGACAGGTGATAAAAATCCGCCAAGGACTCGCAACGATGTACTATACAGCATTCCAGCAATATTGAGGTCGATATCATATTTAATTGTGGAACACGAGTTGAAGTGCCGAGTTCCTATTGAATGGATCAGAATATTTTTTGGTTTCTTTAACGTGCTGTGCCATTGCTCTTTCATATTTTATGCTCCGAAGATGTGGTCAGACATAAACTTTCGATTCCAGTTTGTTTGTAGCCTTAATGCATAGATCACATAACGAATGCAAGCTCTGTAATACATTTGAACCAAGTCTTCTTGAGTCTACATTACAAATTTCCATCTGGTCGGGCTAATAACACCAAATTTGGAATGTGTGTATTGTACGAGCAGCAGCCTGTGAGAAGTTGGGGTCACATGAACATTGAAAATCCATGGCCTAATACAGTCATGATTTTGACTCTGGCATCTGATGGCTTCAGTTCTAGTGGGTTGACCATATGACCAATAAAGTCAGTTGAGATTATCCAATCTGACATTTTTTAAAATTTACGATTCAAGCATGACGAAGTCGATTAAAAATGATGCGGAGGTGTTGTGCATGTTGTTTTGTAAAAGTGATTAAGATGCAGTCATGTAAGTCAAAACAAAGTCGAGTCCGCTGATATCGATATAAAAAACCTTTCGTAATCCAAGTGTCATAAGGAAGAATTCAAAAGGGCAAAAAAACGTGATATTGGTATCTAACGGTATCTAATGGTATCTATTGGTAACGATATCTTATATGCCTTTCGACTATTGGAAAAGTTTTGTATGCAGACGTACGAGTTGAGCTGCCAGCGCATTCCACCAAGTAGTTTCCGCTGTTCCGTCGCATCACGTTGCTTTAGGATTGCGTGTGTAATCATGTGGAACTAGAACGCAATATAATACAAAATAATTTCCTGTTGACAATAATAAACTTGAAATAACTGTTTGTCAAAATTTACTGAAAGTGTATCTTATTGTATTATGTGTTAGAGAATGAGATATGTTGGACCATTGAACATGTCATAGAATAAGTTAAGAGTCACTCTTGATCAGACGCGTCAAAAAGTGAACAGAACTTGATGTGTGACGTCTGAACTTTAAAAATAACTAAACAAAATGAAAAACAATAAGTCTTGTATTTGATTGCTTTAAATTACGCCCATATTGCACAACACTTGTAACATAGAATCTTTTTCTGCCTACTATCTGCTGTCTTTTTTTTTGGTAACTCCCAATATTTACGAACATTTATAGAGCTTTTGTCGATATTAACAATAATTTTCAGTTATTATGAATTCGAATAAATTTAATAAAACAGAATTTAAACGGGAGTTGGGTGGTATAATGCATATTATGTTCTACTGCATACCCTCGTTCTCGATTCGTACGTTAGGCAACTGTGCCCCTCGGTCGGTTAGGCGGGTACATTGCTGTATCTGGGATCCGCGAGTTAAAAACATCGGCTTGGTTTTTGGTATCAAAGTAAAGTAAGACCACATATTACATGCGAAGCTAAAGAAGAAGAATATGGAGCAGGAGTCGAAAATATAAAAATAAGTTGCAGCAGGACAGTAAGTGCGGCAAACTTGAAATAACTAAACAATCCACAATTCCGAATTCCTTTTTAAAGTTTTAACCACTCTTATAATTTCAAACAGATAATTCTCAACAAATTATTCTGCAACCTTTTGCTAATTCTGAATAAATTATTCTGTCACCTATTGCTTACATGTTCTCACTCACAAGCAAACACACGCGCTAAAAATAATGCGCCACCTCGCGACTTCGAATAATGTTAAAACTTAAATACGTTACTAGCTTAACTTAAACTACTTAAACGACTGTGATATACCCGCTACAACTCTTCGGAAAAACACGTGCCAAATGTGAACAATGCGCTCTTGCTTTTTATTTCTTTCCGTCTCTAAATTGTTTTGCCTATGCAAGAGACGCCTATACATACATATACATATATATGCTGCCTAACAATACTTCTCAACATATCTAATAGGATTTGTCGTTAGTTTTTTGCATTGCTGCTCAATGTCTCTTTCGATTCTAAGTGGCTTTAAATATTCTGAAAACTTATTTTGAATATTGTAACACACTGTAAAATATTAAAAATATAAGATACGAAAAAAAATAAATATAAGTCGGCCGCCGCACCCAGGAGCTGAACTCCGGACCTCTCGCTTAACAGTCAACTACCATCACCACTCGGCCACTGCATTTCTTACGCAATGACCGATAAAATTGCATTATAAATATTTTCGGTGCACATAATTTAAAAAAAAGTTGCCTGCGTCTGAGTTGAACTCGGGACCTAACATTAGGAAAAACCGACATAAGCACATGGCCACAGGGCAATACTATTTCTTGAATATCTTTCTTATTTATCAGCCGATTTTATTGCAACTTTCGCATCACGCCCGCAGGGTGGTCTTTATATATTTATATATATAGCTATATTTGCAGCTACAATCGACTTTTTTCGATTTATGATCTGCGCGCAGAATTAACACATATTGTCCCCAAATTTGGTAGCTCTAGCTCTTATAATAGCTGAGATCTAGGTTTTCATACGGACAGACAGACATGGCTATATCGACTCGACTCTTCATGTTGATTCAGAATATATATACTTTGTGGGGTTGGACTTTTCTCCTTCTGCCTGTTACAAACATTTTCGGTTGGCACAAAGCTATAATACCCTTGTACTCTTCGAGTAGCGGTTATAAATATATTTACTTAGAGAAAGTGCAATACAAAATGTTAATGTCAGATAATAGTATAAGCCCGTACGGCCAAAGACTTTTAAGTAATAGGCTGCGCAGAACCCCTCATTTGTTTACCACGCATTCTTCTGCCTGCTCAATACATTTGCACAAAGTTAGATTGAATTAAAAAGGAATACAAATAATGGAAGCTTTTATTTGCAATCTATGCTTCATGCTGGAACCCATAGACGCAAATCTCAACTAAGGCGCAATCCTCACCTTAAGCGCAATCCTTACTATAAATCGGTTCTAAGGCATAAACCTCATCAAATACACAAACCTAACTTAAAGCGGAAGCCCAAACCAAAACCACAACGCTCGCGAGAAAGGAATTCTCCGCCAGAGACTCATTTAATGCGGAATTCTGACAACCCCAAACACCTTTTGTCTATCGACAGGACTATCAAACGGACGATATATGCGACTCGTGATAAACTTTCAGCCGCCAGCGCGGGTTCTACCATTGAAAATGGCAAAAGCAAGAGTTTTTAAGTTTGTGATCTATCCGAATGAAACCGTGCTTACATTGGAATAGCGCTGGATGAAAAATTCAAGCGGCGTTTGATGATTCGGATTCATTGCTGTAATTGCGACTTTGCCTTTTGGACAGGTGATAAAAATCCACCAAGGACTCGCAACGATGTACTGTACAGCATTCCAGCAATATTGAGGTCGATATCATATTTAATTGTGGTAAGATATTCCAGAAACACGAGTTGAAGTGCCGAGTTCCTATTGAATGGATCAGAATATTTTTTGGTTTCTTTAACGTGCTGTGCCATTGCTCTTTCATATTTTATGCTCCGAAGATGTGGTCAGACATAAACTTTCGATTCCAGTTTGTTTGTAGCCTTAATGCATAGATCACATAACGAATGCAGGCTCTGTAATACATTTGAACCAAGTCTTCTTGAGTCTACATTACAAATTTCCATCTGGTCGGGCTAATAACACCAAATTTGGAATGTGTGTATTGTACGAGCAGCAGCCTGTGAGAAGTTGGGGTCACATGAACATTGAAAATCCATGGCCTAATACAGTCATGATTTTGACTCTGGCATCTGATGGCTTCAGTTCTAGTGGGTTGACCATATGACCAATAAAGTCAGTTGAGATATCCAATCTTAACATTTTTAAAATTTTAATTAAAACAAAACAAAAAAAATAAAAAAAAAAGGGGGGGGTTTTTGATTTTGTAAATATTTTTAAGTATATGCAGATGCAGTCTCATGTAAGTCAAAACAAAGTCGAGTCCGCTGATATCGATATAAAAAACCTTTCGTAATCAAAGGAAAAAAAGGAAGAATTCAAAAGGGGCAAAAAAAAATTATTTTGGGGTGGGTTTTTTTTTTATAATAAAAAAAGTTTTATTTGAATTTTGTAACAAATAATATAGGATATTGAATTCACCGTCGTCGTATTGTTGTCGCTCTCGTAGCCACACAGGCAGAACGCACAACTTATTCCTTCTCCGAGCAAACAACAACTCTTCTGCTACCGCCGTCGTAAAGCACTTCGCCCTCGTAGCGTTGCACTCTTGCTCCTCGTTGATCGTCGTGTTTGCGAATTCGCCGCCTCGCTAATTCGCCACCTTCTTCATCTGCATATCGTTAAATTAATCGTTGTTATCGTAATCGTCGTTGTCGTTGTTATCGTCGTTGTCGTTGTCTAGGGATCAGCTGTTTCATACTAGTGGGATTAGGGTAAACAGCCAAAAACCAATCCCACATTCGGCCATTCTGACTAAGCGTTCGACCCGAATGCTCCATCGTCATCGCTGTCATCGTTGCTAATCGGCCATGGCTTCATATATTCCGCGCACGTTGCAGAATTCTTTGGTCCATCGCTGTTGCCTACTTTTTGGACATCATAGGCGTTGTTGTACTTCACCTTTACAACTTTATAAGGCCCCAAAAACTTAGGTTTCAGCTTTAGGCCACTACCAAACTGGGTACGTTTAATAGCTATTAGGTCGCCAACATCATATTGTCTTGCTTGCTTGCGTCGAAGATTGTAGTCCTTCTTGTTCTCGTTCTGCAGCTTCAGTATCTGAGTCTTAGCCTTCATTCGTAACTCGCTGCGTTCTTCATTGAAAACTGCTACGGCCTCTTTGTTTATCAAGTCTCGTATCTGAAGATCATCTTTCGTTCTCATTTTAACACCAACCAGTAGCTCAAAAGGCGTCGTATTAATGCTTCTGGTAAATGTTGAGTTGATCGCCTGTTGCACTCTGTTGACATTGCGATACCATTTCGTGGGGTCATCGACACTTAGCTTTGAGAGTACTGAAATTATAATAGAATTTAGTCGCTCAACCTGTCCGTTTACCCTTGGCAAGCCAGTAGTCGTCTTCACTAGCTTTATTCCCTCGTCTTCGCAATATTTCACAAAGTCTTGCGATGTGAATGCCGAGCCTCTATCCGAAATAATGAATGCTGGGTTGCCAAAGTTAACACTTTGGTTGCTGAGCTTCACAATCACCTCGTTTGCTGTGGTTGACTTCGTAGGATAGAGCCAGCAAAATTTTGTAAAAGAATCGATTACGGCCAAAATGTGTTTGTAGTCTTTATGCGTTGACTCCAGCGGACCCAAAAAGTCAATATGGTAGGTAAATAATGGGACGTCTTCTTTCTGGAGCGGGTGTAGTAGTCCTTCTTGCTTGCCTCGTTTGCGATCCGTTAAAATGCATGGAATACAGCACTCGATATATTTTTTAATCTTGTCTTCAACGTGTGGTATAAAAAATTCTCGGCAGATTAACTCCTTTGTCTTCTTAGCAGCAAAATGACCTCTGTCATGGGCACTGCTAATGACTCGCTTTTGCATTTCGTTTGGCACTACTATCAGCTCATCGTCACCTACAAGTTTGTACAGCACACTTCCTTTTAAAAAGTAGTCATCGTATACTTTATTTTCATCGCTTAGAACTTCTTTGATGGCTCTTATCTTCTCGTCGCGTGCTTGCGCATCCTTCAAAGCAGTATTTATGCTATCTTCTTTTATGAGCATCACTGGATACCGGCTGAGAGCATCGACATGCTTCATTCTCACGCCAGATCGATGTTCAACTGTATAGTTATATTCTTGTAGAAAAAGAATCCAGCGAGCCACCCTGGTGCATAAGCTTTGTTTTTCTAAAGTTTTCGTAAAAGCGTTGCAGTCTGTTACCAGTTTAAAGTGAATGCCTAACAAATACACCCTAAACTTAGTCAAAGCTTCGATGACTGCCAATATTTCTAACTCATAGCTGCTGTATTTACGCTGTGCATCTGTGGTCTTTTTTGACATAAAATACACAGGATGCAGTTGACCATCGTTCATCTGTAATAAAACTGCTCCGAATCCATCAATAGACGCATCTGTATGCACTTCCGTCTCGTAAGCCTGATTATAAATACTTAAAACAGGGTTCTCAGTTAGTAACTTTTTCAAAATATTAACTGCATTCTCTTCGTCCAAATCAAATCTAAATTTAGCGTTTTTCTTTGTCAACTCAGTTAAAGGTCGAGCTATTCCCGCGTAATTTGGTATAAACTTTCTGAAATAACCCGTCAGGCCCAAAAAACTTTCTATTTGCTTAATAGTTTGTGGCATCTTGAATTTGGATACAGCTTCGATTTTCTCTGGTGAGGGGGTAAATTTTGCGATTTTCTATAACATGGCCCAGAAATTGAATGCGCGTCTTCAGAAAATTGCATTTTTTCAAATTAAGCTGCAGACCATAATCTTTGCACGTCGCAATAACTTCCTTCAAGTTTTGTACAGCGTCTTGTTCCGTCTTAGCGGGGATAATAATATCATCTACATAGGGCAATGCAATTCCTCTGCGTGACAGATCCCGAAATATCGCATTAACGTGGCGCTGAAAAACGCCTGGCGAATTTGAAAATCCAAAGGGTACTTTCAAAAACTGATATTGTCCTCGGTGTGTCACAAATGACGTATATTTTCTGCTGGATTCAGCAACTGGTACGTGGAAAAATCCGTTTTTCAAATCGATTGTACTGAATATTTTTGCCTCTTGCAGACGATCCAACTGGTCTTCAATGAGCGGTAATGGGAAATGGTCCTTAACAATTACCTTGTTAATTCTGCGATAATCTACACACGGCCTTACAGAACCGTCGTGCTTTTTACGAGTACTATGGGACTTGTAAACTCGGATGTTGACTCTTCAATTATGTCATTTTCAAGCCACTCTTTAATCTGTTCGTCAACAATACGCGTTTCCGAAAAAGCTAGTCTGCGTGGACGTGAGAAAATTGGCGATTCATCATTTAGCACAATACGCATTTCTACATTTGTTGTTTTTGTTTTGACTGGCTCATAGTTCGAAATTAGCTCACGCACCTTTTGCTTGGAATATTCGCTCGCAGCCTCGTTAATGTCAAACAACTCATTGTCCACTTCAACACAAATGTTTAGAAAATTTTGTTCGTTATTTCTTTTATTTTTTCGCACTTGTAAGCCATTACAGTTAAAAACAATCTCTGCTTGTAAACATAGCTGTTCTCCGATAATTAATTGAATATCAAGAAATTTTATTGGAACGACGTAAAAATCTAACAAATAATCCTCTTCATCAATCAGAATTTGTTGTTTAAATTGTCCAAGTGGTTTTATTTTATTGGAGTCGCGGTCACTCCCGAATCCAATTAGAACGACATTGCAGCTTTCCAGCTTCGGCTTTCCAATATCACAATAAAAATCTTCCCGTATGATATTGAATTTACTACCCGTATCGAATAACGTCGTACACTTTTTATTTCCAATATAAACTTCTTTGCTGGTCAAATCGTTTTTAGAAATCAAACTGCGCGTGTTCGTATTTAAAACATTTTTGTCAATATTTGCGCACTCTTTAGAAATATGTCCGTACTGATTACATTTGTAACACTTTCTGCCTTTTTCTTTATTCTGGCAGTTATTCAACACATGTCCTTTTTCACCACAGTTGTAGCATTTCACCTCTTTTTTCGCGTCTTTGTTTACATTCTGATTTTTTCTGTCTTTCTCTTTCGCACTGTTCTCATTGCGCTTCGGCCTGTCTTTCTCACTCTGATTTTCCTTTGCTATCATTGTTCCGAAACACTTTAGTTTGTCTTTAAACTGACTCATATTTTTGGCACCATATAATATTGTTTTGTTTACACTTTTTTCTTCGATGCCGTCAATTAAATACTGTATTAAAGCGTCATCTGCAATTTTACCTCTAGAAGCAATATCTTTCATTCTATAAAAGTACTCGAAAACACACTCGTTGTTGCCACGTTTCGTTTGCGCGAGTTGCTCGTGAACTAGCTTGCTGCTGACACTTGACTTAAATTCGGATAGCAATGCTACTTTGAGAGAATTCCACGAATTTAGACCTCTCTCGCTCAACACAAACAATTTTGCAATTCCTTTAAGTGATTTTTTTGCAAACAGAAACTTCTGGAAGTCATTCCAATACATAAGCGTCGCTTGCTCTTCGTACTCTTCTATCCATACTTCGATTGGAATAGTGTTAGTGCCATCATAACTGCGTATGCTCTCTTCAACGTCGCGAAAACTGATCGCAAAGCGTGGCGTCGACATACTGTCGTTTTCTGTAAATACGTTGCGCCTGGTATTCATCTCGTCTGCTCCTTGTACATTTTCATCACTTCTTTCGGCGTTCGTTGCTCTGTTCGGCGTATGGAACACAACGTTTTCTGCTTCACCGTCTGTTTCATCGTCTGTTTCGTCTTCGTCGGCTTCGGTTGACGCCAGTAAACTGTTCTTCTTCAAGTTGCGGAAAATGTGTATATGCAAATCTTCGTCTCTGTACCCTATGCCTAGCACGTTACATATTGCCACAAGATCAGCCTGCGTCAAATTATCTTCTGCGTATTCCTTCTTTGCACCATATCTCTGGTCATTTTCGGCAAAATCGAAACCAGTAAATTCCCGTAGTCTTTGACGATTACTTCTGTCTCCCTCATTCTCGAACACAAACTTATGCAGTGCAGCAATGCTCTCTTTCTTACTTGAGCGTAAACTAGCACTTATGAAATTATTTAAACACGCCATTATGGTAAAAAAAATTTTGACTGTACTTTTTTGTTTTACACGTTCAACTTTTGTTTAATATCATCAATTTTGTTCACTTATGTCAATACCGTTCACATTTGCTCACTCCCGGACGAGCCCCCAAAATGTGGGGTTTTATTATTATAATATAAGTTTTATTTGAATTTTGTAACAAATAATATAGGATATTGAAATTAATCGTCACCGTCGTCGTATTGTTGTCGCTCTCGTAGCCACACAGGCAGAACGCACAACTTATTCCTTCTCCGAGCAAACAACAACTCTTCTGCTACCGCCGTCGTAAAGCACTTCGCCCTCGTAGCGTTGCACTCTTGCTCCTCGTTGATCGTCGTGTTTCTTATTGTATTATGTGTTAGAGAATGAGATATGTTGGACCATTGAACATGTCATAGAATAAGTTAAGAGTCACTCTTGATCAGACGCGTCAAAAAGTGAACAGAACTTGATGTGTGACGTCTGAACTTTAAAAATAACTAAACAAAATGAAAAACAATAAGTCTTGTATTTGATTGCTTTAAATTACGCCCATATTGCACAACACTTGTAACATAGAATCTTTTTCTGCCTACTATCTGCTGTCTTTTTTTTTTGGTAACTCCCAATATTTACGAACATTTATAGAGCTTTTGTCGATATTAACAATAATTTTCAGTTATTATGAATTCGAATAAATTTAATAAAACAGAATTTAAACGGGAGTTGGGTGGTATAATGCATATTATGTTCTACTGCATACCCTCGTTCTCGATTCGTACGTTAGGCAACTGTGCCCCTCGGTCGGTTAGGCGGGTACATTGCTGTATCTGGGATCCGCGAGTTAAAAACATCGGCTTGGTTTTTGGTATCAAAGTAAAGTAAGACCACATATTACATGCGAAGCTAAAGAAGAAGAATATGGAGCAGGAGTCGAAAATATAAAAATAAGTTGCAGCAGGACAGTAAGTGCGGCAAACTTGAAATAACTAAACAATCCACAATTCCGAATTCCTTTTTAAAGTTTCAACCACTCTTATAATTTTAAACAGATAATTCTCAACAAATTATTCTGCAACCTTTTGCTAATTCTGAATAAATTATTCTGTCACCTATTGCTTACATGTTCTCACTCACAAGCAGACACACGCGCTAAAAATAATGCGCCACCTCGCGACTTCGAATAATGTTAAAACTTAAATACGTTACTAGCTTAACTTAAACTACTTAAACGACTGTGATATACCCGCTACAACTCTTCGGAAAAACACGTGCCAAATGTGAACAATGCGCTCTTGCTTTTTATTTCTTTCCGTCTCTAAATTGTTTTGCCTATGCAAGTTCCACTCGATTCTTATAACACAGCAGAATGCTTTAAATTATGCATGTGTGAAAGAGACCCCTATACATATATATATATGCTGCCTAACAATACTTGTCGTTAGTTTTTTGCATTGCTGCTCAATGTCTCTTTCGATTCTAAGTGGCTTTAAATATTCTGAAAACTTATTTTGAATATTGTAACACACTGTAAAATATTAAAAATATAAGATACGAAAAAAAAATAAATATAAGTCGGCCGCCGCACCCAGGAGCTGAACTCCGGACCTCTCGCTTAACAGTCAACTACCATCACCACTCGGCCACTGCATTTCTTACGCAATGACCGATAAAATTGCATTATAAATATTTTTGGTGCACATAATTAAAAAAAAAGTTGCCTGCTGCTGAGTTGAACTCGGGACCTAACATTAGGAAAAACCGACATAAGCACATGGCCACAGGGCAATACTATTTCTTGAATGTCTTCCTTATTTATCAGCCGATTTTATTGCAACTTTCGCAACACGCCCGCAGGGTTGTCTTTATATATTTTATGATTGCTGTATATCTATATTTGCAGCTACAATCGACTTTTTTTTTCGATTTACGGGGGCGGATGGAGGCTTGGCAAAAATCCAAAATAAACCTGATCTGCGCGCGGAATTAGCACATATTGTCCCCAAATTTGGTAGCTAGCTCGTATAATAGCTGAGATCTAGGTTTTCATACGGACAGATAGACGGACAGACAGACATGGCTATATCGACTCGACTCTTCATGTTGATTCAGAATATATATACTTTGTGGGGTTGGACTTTTCTCCTTCTGCCTGTACTCTTCGAGTAGCGGGTATAAATATATTTACTTAGAGAAAGTGCAATACAAAATGTTAATGTCAGATAATAGTATAAGCCCGTACGGCCAAAGACTTTTAAGTAATAGACTGCGCAAAACCAAACACCCCCCCCATGGAATTAATGGAATTAATTAATGCAGCTCGGTATAGGTTTCTCCGCTCATTCCAATATGGCTGCCTCATTGATTCTCTTCTCTGTCTCTCTTCTAAATTGGGATATTTTGATTCTGTTTTATTTCATACTGCTTTCATCTTTGCTTTTATGCAACTCGCTTGCATAAGGGTATTATGGCACTTTGGTCTTTTGCACTTCTCAAGCAAGGTAACGCCAAGTGAACTATCAGGAGCCCAGCAAAAAAAGGAAAGGGAAGTTCCTCTACGTTCTAGCGCTGAACGAAGCAAAAGTACCAAGCAAAGCAAAGCAAGGCAATTCAAGGCCAACCGAATCAGCGCGGAAGCAGAAGAGCGAGCGCGCAATAGAAATATCCCATCGTACGTCTCACAACAAGCAGATTTAATGAATTCCGCGAGCGAGATCGCATTAGAATATCCCATCATTCGTCTCGCATAAGGAACGGCACCAAAAACATACGAAGGAGCGTGTGAAGCAATCGATACCCGCCATAAATATTTTAATAACATTTTTTTTTAGCTTTGTGAGAGGTCTGTTATTTAAAGGTTTTTGAAAAACAAAGACCTAACATAACAGCTTAAGGGAGTTTTTTAAGTTAAGGGGAAGTCTTTTAGCAGAATCACCAACGTTAGTTTTATCATAATATCTTAAGAGAGCTAACATAACAGCTTAAGAGACTCTTCGAAACTTATGGAAGTCTTTTAATTAATGGGAAGTCTTTCAGGAGAGGCAAACAAGAGAAATCTTTCAAAGTTTAAGGGGCATTTTACGATAACAGTTAAGCTTTGACTATATTAGGGGGTGGATTTTTAATCAGTGTCCATACATAGAACATTATACGAGCTTAAAAGCTAAATTCAAGTCAACTTGACAGTGAAATACCCACTATCCAAAGCTTCACTTGTTCACCACGGAAATAGATTTTTAATGCTCTCACTCTGAAAATGTTGTTTTTTTTTTATTTATTGTTATTAAATAAAGAATAGTTAATGAGTAAATAAAGACTTCATCAAAGAAAATATACTATATAAAATAACGATGTAAGATACACTTTTGATAAATGTATAAGAATACAATTAAAATATAAGGTAAGCATTAATAAGTACCATGGTATGGTTATAATTTTAATTTGATGCGACTTTCAGAAGGGTTATCAAAGCAGGGTAAATGTATTATTTACTCAAGTTAACACCTGCAGTACAAATGTTCGGTACGAGCAGCAGCTTTCGCGCTGCTATGAGTGGTTGCCGTCGATATCGCGAGGTCGCGTTTTATTTTGTACGCATGTGTCTGTTTGTGTGAGTGAGAACGAGTAAGCAATAAGTGGTAGAATCATTTATGCAGAATTATCTGTTTGAAATTATAAGTGTGGTTATAAGTTTGTAACGGAATTTTAAAATTGGGCGAAGGGTCGGTCTTACTGTCGGGCAAGTTTGACTCGGTTTTATAAAATGAATTCGAACTCAACTTAATATTGTTAATAAGTAAAAAAAAACGTTAGCTCCAAATGTTGCGTACATCCGGACCACTCGCATAACAGGTGGCCACCATAATCAGTCTACCGCAGTATTTTTTACGCAATGGCCGAGAAAGTTGCTGTGTGAATAATTCCAAGTATGTTTTATTATAAAAGAAAACTGTCTGCCACCAAAGTTGCCCTTGTGTCTTTGAGGATCTAACATTTGAAAAACAGTTGGCAAATTTTGACAAAACGCAAGATGGTATTTATCACGGGTATATAAAATGGTTGCTACAGAGCTATAATTGCTGTTACAATAAATTTTTGGGAGCAAATAGAGGCGTGAAAAATTGGAAACAAATTTGATCAGCTCTATCACTTATATAAGTTGAGATCTACATATGTTTCCATACGAAAGGACAGGAAAACGGACATGGCTATATCGACTCGGTTGGTGAAGTTGAATCAGCATAAATTTACTGTATGGTGCGGAAATATTTCCTTCTGCTTGTTTCATACATTTTTAGTTGAAACAAAGCTATAATACCCGTCTACCTTATGAGTAAATATATTTGTATGCTGAGTCGCTGCAAATCTTAACAAAATTAACATTTTTATGTAAACCCCCTTTTTTCGGATGATTGTTCCTATTGCAGCTATAATTAATAGTTGTCCGATATTGTTGCAAGTTTTAAACCATGTGCACATGTATGTGAAAAAATGAACTTGAAGTTAGCCGATAGCAGTCTACAAAATATCGCTTCGACCAGCTCCTGTCCGACATTTTAATATCGCATATAAATTTAAAACATGTAAGCCAAGTTTAAAAACTATATCTCAGCTGGAAGTATAATATTTTTAATTATTTTTCCATACAAGCTCGACCACTGTGCAATGTCTTCGTACAACCATACACATCCTGAAAAGACTTTTTTATATCTGTGAGAAAATTGCCCAAGAAATAACGGTAAATACACTCAGTATTAACGCTTACATTCCACTAAGCTCGATTATCAATCTTTTTCACTGTGTAGCTCTCTTCTACTACATTTTATACCTGCTCCATCCTGGTGTGATTTAGAAGCTAAATGTGCTTCCCTCATTGGCTAAATAAAGCTTATAAAGGTTGCGGCAGCGCCCAATAAAAGTCGGTCTATCTATTTGAATATACAGATTTCAACTATAAGTTTCAATTATTTGCGCCCAATCTGAAAATGTAGTTTATATTTTGTATATACGAAAGCTTGGATGTAATACCTAAATTTGAAAATGGATGATATTAATTAATGATATTAATGAATGATATTTATTATATATAATAAAAGAAAACGATGTATTCTAAGCTTGAACCTTTGTAATCTCTACTGATATGAATAAAATCTTTACAGTTATTTTCTTCGTAAAGCGCAGCAGCATTTAGAAATTATATTTGTTTGACGAGCTCGCTTAAAAAGTGCGCAACAGCACCCACATGTTAATGATGTTCCAATCTAATTGGACAATAATCACAGATTATTTTCAAGTCAACGTTATTTATTCCTCTAATAAGCTCCGTCAGCGCTATGGCGTAGGAGATATTATTGTCAGCAAATTAGTTGCATACCTTTGCAGAGGGTATTATTTTGAATGTAAGAAATTATATCTAAGTGTGGTTATATGTTTGTAATGGATTATCACAATTGGGCGAAGAGTATCTTACTGTCAGGTTTTCTTGGCTGTAGCAGTTCCATAAGTTATAACCTTCGACCATTGGTAATAGTCAAAAATGGGTATACTAACTTTTTGTGCGAATGGGTGTAACAAGCATAAGAAAGTAATATATTCTTGCTCAGGATCACTAGCCAATTTGATTGAGCCATCTATTCGTCCGACTAGTTTCTGTGTACACGCACAGGTCTCTGCTATTATAAAACTAGAGACATCAAATTTGGCATGAGGATTCCTGTATATCAGTAAATGAAGTTCATTTCAAAGTCCTAATGACACGCCCACCGCCCCGCAAATAATTTACCATTATTAATACAAGTTTTGAAGTCGTCTCTGGCATAATCTTTGATTGCAACTATATAAAACTATTCTCCAAATTTCAAGTGGTATGGTGCGAGTAGCAGTCTTCGCGCTGTTATGAGTAGTTGACATCGAAGTCAATGTTTTGACGAGTCGCTTTAAGAAGTAAAATAGTGGCAAAATAATATGTGCAGTATTGAGTTTGAAATTATAAGTGTGGTAACATGTTTATAATGGATTTTCAAAAATAGAGCGAATGAAATATTTCTGGCGGGAGCTCTCGATTGAAGCCTTACCGCATTATTTATACCCGCTCGAAGAGTAGAAGGGTATTATAGCTTTGTGCCAACTGAAAATGTTTGTAACAGTCAGAATGAGACATCTCCGACTCCACAAAGTATATATATTCTGAATCAGAATGAATAGTCCAGTCGATATAGCCATGTCCGTCTGTCCGTCCGTGTAAAAACCTAGATCTCAGCTATTATTAATTTGAAGACAATATGTGTTAATTCTGCACGCAGATCAATTTTATTTTAGATTTTTGCCACGCTCCCATCCGCCCCCATAAATCGAAAAAAAAGTCGATTGTAGCAGCAAATGTAGCTCTACAGCAATTATTTTTTATATGCGACATATGTATAGGCGTCTATTTCACACATGCATAAGTTAAATTCCTCTACTGAGGGAAATCAATAAAAGCAAAGGGCAACATCTAATAAGAATCGAGTGGAACTTGCATATGCAAAACAAATTAGAGACGGAAAGAAATAAAAAGCAAGAACGCATTGTTCCCATTTTGCACGTGTTTTTTCGTAGAGTTGTAGCGGGTATATCACAGTCGAGTACGTTCGACTCTAGCGTTTCCGACTTGTTTTGTTTTATTTTTGGTATCTCATAAGCGCTTCTGGAGCTAAAAGCTTTATTAAAGACAATGAACATTCATAATTACCGTTTCAGTTCAACTGCATCGATAAATCTGAACTATTTCACAAAGCTATAAAAAGGTGTATTGATTGTCTTATGGTTCACAACTGGTGAGCATTTTGGCAAATTGGAAAAGCGCAATGCCCGGAAATGCAATTGAAAATATTGCAAGCGAGTCAAACAGAAGCAAGACAGCAAATTAATTTTGACGCAATGTAATTGGCAATACATTTTTTTTTATTACTTGCTTCTAATGAAACGAAGCCTTCAAGTAGCTTTAGTTTTTGCTTGTTTTACCTTTGGTAGATGCACTTCTATATTTTAATGCTCGACTAGAGAACATTTTAGGAAATGCACATACGTAGTATATTCCACTTTTACTCGTATCAAATTTTGAGAGTATAAAAACGATATACTACATAAAACGCGAATCGATATATGAAGAGTAATTTTAACATCCGTCAAAACAGTCTGCAAAAAAAAACACGCCAAATGTGAACAATGCATTCTTGCTTATCATTTCTCTCCGTCTCTAATTCGCTTTGTCTACCCAAGTTTCACGTGGTTCTTATTGCTTGTTGCAACATTGGATTTATTACTTTGCAGTTAGAACTCAACAGAGGGCTTTTTAAGACGTATGTGTAATGTGTAAGAAGTATGTGTAAGAAACGCCCATATATTTATGTATATGGCGCCACACAATACATCAATATCTCATCAATACATTATTATCTCAGTGTATTGCTACTCAATACCTGCTTCGATTTTTAGTGAATTATACTTAAAATTGTATTTTGTAATAACTGTAAAACAAAACAAGTTACGATGTCCACCTTAACAGTAAGATATCCCTCGGTCAATTGTGAAAATCCGTTACAAATTCGTAAGCACGCTTAAAATTCCAAACAAGGTGTGGAAGATATTCATGAAATATCAGTGCCTTGTGACATGTGTTTTTTCTAATGTTAGTTAATTTCCGAGTTCAACTCCAGGAGCAGGCAAAACAAACGAAAAATCTAATTAGATATGTTGATATGTATTTTGAAGCACCATATATGTATGTATGTATAGGCGTCTCTTTCATACATGCAGAATTTAAAGCCCTCTGCTGAATTATAACTGCAAAGTAATAAAAGCAAAGGGCAATAGCCAATAAGAATCGAGTGGAACTTGCATAAGAAATTAGAGACGGAAAGAAATAAAAAGCAAGAACGCATTGTTCACATTGGGCACGTGTTTTTCCGAAGAGTTTTTGGACGTTGATACAATGAATGTATAATCAAGTGGTCCTTGCAAAACCAAGCCGATGCTTGTTACGCGCGGATCCCAGACACAGCGAATGTCCACCTCCCGCCCAACCGACCGAGGGGCACAGTCGTCTGACGTACGACTCGAAACGCGAAACGCGAAATAGAGAACGCGGACATGCAAAAGATACCGAGATAGATAAGATTTTCGAGGAAAGATTACTTAATTTCTAGATAGGTAGGACAAGATTTCAAATTTTAGGCATGCAACAGAGGAAGCGTTAGAAGAAAGAAAGTAAAGATTATTATAGTCAGAACATAATACCCTAAACGGATCGTGAAGGGCATAGTTCGACCTACAATTAGGAAGAGTTAGTGGTAAGTAATTGCGTGTTAATCTACAAGGGACAGAAAAGTGTAGCTGGCTAACCAGGTCAACACTGTCAATGTCACCTTGGATGAGGTTATTAATAAATACTACACCCAGCATGGTTCTACGATTAGCTAGGGAAGGTAAGTTAAGTAGTAGAAGTCTACTGCCATAGGAAGGAAGTCTTAAATTTACGTCCCAGTTAAGGCCTCGTAAGGCGAAAATTAAAAAATTTTTTTGTACAGATTCAATGCGGTTTTTGTGAGTAGTGTACTGGGGACACCATACGCATGATCCATATTCCAGAATTGGACGAACAAGTGAGGTGTAGAGGGTCTTTGTTACATAAGGATCGTCAAACTCCTTAGACCATCTCTTAATAAAGCCAAGCACACCCATGGCTTTATTGACCATATGGGAAATATGTTCGGAAAACTTTAGTTTTCGGTCCAAACGGACCCCAAGATCATCAACTAGAGTAATTCTTTCTAAGACACAACCACAAAGAGTGTAGGAAACGTACTTTGGACTGGCTCGATAGAATGTCATCAGCTTGCATTTGGAGCTGTTCAGGTTTAAGAAATTTGCACAACACCAGGAATGAAAACTATCTAGGTCGGCTTGTAAGTGCGAGTGGCAGTAGTCATCTTTAAATTGATAACAAAGCTTTACATCATCCGCATACATGAGAGTACGGGAGTTATGTATGACCAAAGGTAGGTCATTGATGAAAAGCGTAAAAAGGAGGGGGCCTAGATGGCTACCCTGAGGAACGCCAGATGTGGCATGAAGAAGGTGTGAAAGTACATTTTTAAAGAGAACTCTTTGGGTTCTGCCATTCAGATAACTCACAATCCAATTAAGAAGTTTTGGTGTGAACCCTAAGAGGCTGAGTTTATGTGCAAGAAGGGAATGATTTACTGAGTCAAAAGCCTTACTGAAATCAGTGTATATAACATCAGTTTGAAGATTTTCCTGAAAACCTTTTATAACAAAGGATGTCAGCTCCAGTAAGTTTGTCGTAGTTGAGCGACGTTTTATAAATCCGTGCTGAGAAGGCGATATGACGGATCTACAGAAATGTTGCAAGTGAAGAGTTAATACATTCTCGAAGAATTTAGGTATAGCCGACAATTTAGAGATACCTCTATAATTGCTTGCTTCAGACTTACTGCCCTTCTTAAACAAGGGAATGATAAAAGATTCCTTCCAAATGGAAGGAAAGGATGAAGTATCTAAGGACAGCGAAAATAGTTTGAGCAATGGCTTACTTAGGGAGTTGGCACAGAACCGAAGTACACAAGCGGGAACACCGTCGGGACCTGGCGAAAAAACTGGTTTAACCAAGTGAAGATCCTTAACAAGTGAATTTTCGTTTAGAATAGGGGTGAAGATACCATTTGAGCAAGGAATATTGTATGGATAAACATGAATCTTTTGTGTAGTAGGCGAATACGTGGTTTGAAAAAACCTAGCAAACATATCGGCCATGGCTTGGTCGGTATCTGCAGTGGTATTTTCAAACGACAACTTTGAGGGAAAGACAGAAGATTTACGCTTCATATTAACAAAACTATAAAACTGTTTAGGGTTCTCAAGGAACTGAGACCTACAACGAGCTAGATAGTTTTTATAACATTTCGCGTTAAGGACCGAGAAATTTAATCGTGCAGTTAAAAAACGGGAAAAAGCTAAACTGCAATTATTAATTTTATATTTTTTAAATAAGCTAGATTTTAAATTTTTAAGGCGAGACAGCTCTTTTGTAAACCAAGGTGGCTTACTCGAGCATGTCTGATAGAAACGCGGTACACAAATATCAAAGAAAGAGTCAATGGTCTTATAAAATATGCTTACCGCCACTGAAATATCAGTAGTCGAGTAAAGCTCTGACCAGTCGCAGTTGGAAAGTAAAAAGTTCAATAATACAAAGTCTGCTTTTCTAAAGCAGCGTATACGTTTACACAGTTTTTCATATTTAACAAAGCATTTGCCCAGATCAAAAGTAGCTTCAAAAGTGGGATGATAAGAATCTTCTGGTAAAGAAAGTGGTTGAGTCCTTGTTAGAGACACCCTAGATGGATCAGATACGAAGCATAAATCCAAGGATCTGTTTCTAAAGTTTTTGATATGATTGACCTGCGACAATGACATATCAAACAGACCGTCAAATAGGTCATGCTGCCGAGAAGGCAATAAATAAGTCTCACCAACACATTGTGTCCAGTCACATTCAGGAACATTGAAGTCACCAAGGACTATAAAATGATCCCTGTCTGATAACAGGTTGAAAACAGTCTTTATTGCAGACAAGTGTTGCAAATAGACTGACAATTCCGATGACGGCGGAATATATGAACAGGTTATAAAACAGAAAAAACCGGGAAAGTGTAATTTTACACAAATAAATTCAATGCAATGTTGAACTTCCGGTTGAAAAAGTTCCGATGATATGGAGGAATTTACTGCAATCAGAACTCCCCCACCACGTCGGCCAGGTCGATCAAGCCTGTATGTTGTATACTTACTTGGTAAAACTTCGGTGCTTAAAATATCCGGTTTTAACCAAGTTTCAGTAAACACTAAAACATGGGAGGTAAAAGAAAGGCTGTTTAGGAATAGATTAGATAGTTTGCTACATAATCCTCTAACATTTTGGTATGTAAGAAGAAAAGTAGCACTTAGTTTTTTGCATTTTGTTTTTGGGTGGACGTTTCTGGGATTGGCAGTGAAAGAACAATCGGTTTCCGATTCTTTTTCTTCTTCGCCTCAAACTCTTTAACCATTACATGTTCTGGCCAAAATGTTGGAGAACATATAATGGCTAGCAGTTCAGCCGGGACACTAATTTTAAAGGACGATATGTCCCTCTCATATGAGAATTTAAATTTTTCCACTTTAAACTCGACAGCTTGTATTTTGGCTTGAATATAAGCCGCAACATCTTGAGATGTAAGATCAGGGGCAAGCCGGGAAACGAAAATTTGTTTCCTTAGTGGAACTCCTAACACCTTTTTAGGCTCCACGGGTATTACACCTATGGGATAGTTCATAACCGGTACTCCGGAACTAGAACTTGCCTTAGGTATATCTATAATCTGTGGTACAGGCAAAGAAACCACAGCGGACACATCGGAAATTTTGTGTGACACCATTTGCACACACTCGTTGATGACTTTTTCTGATACCGATGATCTCGTCACCATAGGAGTAGTGAACGACATCACCGGCTGAGTCACAGGAGTGCATGGCTGGTCAATGAGAGGGGGCGGAATGACAGCAGGCAAAGGCTTCGCTACGTGAGCGGATTTCTTGCGCTTGGGCGACTCATTTAATAGCTTTAAACTATTAAACGAGTTGTCTAACGCTGAGAACTGATCGGCAAGTTTACGGAAACTGCCAAACAATTCCCGAAATCCAGTCTTTGTCTGCCGCATGAACGACATCATATCGTTCTCCGCCTCCCGACACATGTCGCAACAGTAGCGCAAACCAGTGCGCTTGGCCACGGCGTCAGCCGTAGAGGCCGTGTAGCCGGCACATTTTATGTGCACGACGTTGTCACAAAGCCAGCAAGAGATGCTTGGCTGAGCAACAGTCACCTGCTTTAGACAGGATTTCTTATAACAGATTACGCCTTCCATTTTACGGGGTCTCTACTGTAGCCAAGAAAAACTACCGCAAGAACAAAAGCAAAAATGAAAGAAGAGAGAAAAAATAAAATAAATGAGAGAGGATTGCGAGTCAAGAGCGCACGCAAAAGATAGTGAGAGTAGGCGAGTGAGCGCGAGAGAGTGTTAGGCACACACACACTAAAAGATGTTACTGTTATAGCTGCAACGAGAATGCAACAACAACAGCCGAAACAGAAGAGCACAATAAAAACAATTGCACTCTGAAAAGCGAAGAGCAAAAAGAAACAACGAAATGGCAGTGGAATAAAGTTTAGAATAAAATTGTGATTAGTAAATTACAAACCAGTGGGTAAAAACAGCAGGCATGCACTCGCGTTTGTGAACGGATATATATTATAAATCAAAAGCTTAACGCCGATTGTTAGCAATTATAAAATAAAAAGCGGAGAGCAGAAAAAAAACGCGTCCGTTCACTTGGAAGAATGAAGAAGACTCTGGGGTATATCAATGTCGAGTACGCTCGACTGTAGCCTTTCCGACTTGTTTATATCCGCAAATAGTTGTTTGTGTGTGTGAGAATAATGTGCAAATTTTGACGGGCAGCGCACAGTTGTTACGGTAGACTAATGCGTCAAGCCGCGAACTACTAATAGTTCGAGTTTCGAATCCCAAGGGAGGTGGAAGACTTACTTTTAATTTTTTTTTGTTCATTACTTAGAACAGTTTTTGTTTTCCTAATTGTAGTAATTGGCTATTAGCTGCCATCATCTCTGATTTTTTTTAAATTTTATAGATAGTGCTCGATTTATCATGAATTTAGTGAAACATTTATTTGTCGGACACCTGTAGTTTTTACATATTTAATTTTGAAATTTGTTAATTTTCCATGAATTTTATTGTTGGCTGTTTCTGAAAAAAAAACAAAGATGCATAGTTCGAATCCACGGGGGAGCAAAACCACATTTTATGTTGTTTTTGTTTGTTCGTTTTTTGTTTGTTTTTTATTTAACAGCATAACACAAAATAAGTGTTTAGTATTTAGAATCGAAAGAGATACTGAGCTGCATTATACAAAACAAACGACAAATCTGATTGGATGTGTTAAGAGTTTCTGTGAGGCAAAGTTCTTAAGTTTCTTAGCCGTCGCCATGCTATGTGTGTCAGGGAGTTGGGTTGATTTGAAAATTTCCTCACGTAGTCAGAGAGCACCAAACGTCTTTGTTCATCCTTTATCTCTGTCTCTGTATCTGTCTCTCTGTCTGTCTGTTTTGTAATTTTTTTCATTTCTGCTCTTAAATCTAAAATAAGGAGTATTAACATAACTATGTTATTATTATCATATAACTTTTTCTAGAATGTACTAAGATTTGATGTCAGATCATGAATGATTATGAAAATTACTTTGGCTCAATCCATAATTAAAAATCCAAATATCAGGAACTTTTTTTTTAGTTTTTAGGTTATGTCGAAATTTTTACGTACGTGAAATGTATTGACTTCGAATTCGGGCTAAAGAGGTCTAAAAACATATAAGAATAGATCATGAACAACCAATTTTTTTTGCTTTGAAGATTTTTCATGTTTTTTAAGTTGAAAATTTGACGTGCATGATCAATTTTAATTTTAAAATTAAGAAGAAGGATAACGAAAGAAAACACATATCGCATGACCAGATGACCAAAATTTTATATGTTTTGGGAGGACTTTAAAAAATAATCAGTTTTGTGCGGTTATGTCGAAATTCAGACGTGATGGCTTAATTCCGACTTCGGATTCAGCGACTTAAAATTCATATAACTGCATATGCCGCATACCCAGATCATGACATTATGTTTATTTTGTGGGGCTGTGTTATCAATTTGTGTGCCTATAACAATTTATTATTATTTTGAACATTTTGTATTTATTAGATTTAAATAAATAAATCAATCAATAAATCAAGCGATCGAATCAACAAAAGAAAAAATAATTTTAGCTGATCCAACATTTGCTACAAAAGATTAGGAAACCCCAGAAGAACCAATCAGATCTGGAGTGATGTGACAGTTGATTAAAGCGCCCAAACGACGGACGAGCAAATCTGCCAAAACAGATTAGGCTCACGGGAAGAAAGCTCGAGCATTGTGAGAAACGATTGAGAATTTTTGGGTAGATTGGGGGTTGCAACAATGAAGTGACGATTGTTGTTGTCTGAAAATAATATCTTGAACGGCACGTGCAAGGCATAGTTTGACCTACAATAAAAAAGAGATAGAGGTATATAGTTTCCTACTAACCAAGTCATCATTGTCAATTTCACCTTTTAATAAGACTAATAACAAATTTTACACAAAGCAATATACATACGCCGATAGACTAAAGAAGGTAGATTTCGCAATGGAAGTCGGTTAGAATTAGAAGGTAGTCTTAAATTCGAATCTAAATCGCGGATTAAGCACTCATGGCCATAGAGGAAATGTGTTCAGATAACTTGAGTTTACGGTCCAAGGCAGGAGGCGTCTTTAAATTATAAACATGGCTAAAAATCACCCATCCATATATAAAACTACGGCAGTTTCGTATGACCGAATAAAACTCAAAAAGGGGACATAATTTGTGAGGCCCGTGTATTATTTTTTGTTTTTGGTACATTTTTATGTAGTGAGCGATTTGCCTAGATACTCGTTTCGAAATTCAGGAATTCAAATTTGAATATGAATTTGAATTTGCACAACGGTTTTCACCACACCCAGAGTCGCACCGATAATCGACCGGTCTGGCAACTCCAAATCGGCCGATCTACGATCAGTGTTGGGAAGTGGAGTGGGGAAAATATCGATTGCATGGGCCAACTATCGTGCTCGATATTTTTCTTTTCACTTATTGAAAACGAAGAAGCACGCTGCCTTTTTCTTTCCTTTCGCTGATCGAAAACGGAGGAGCACGCTGCAAAATTTCGACGAGAAAAAAAAAAATTAAAAGTGAACAAACTAAAAGCTACTAAGTAAAGGAGTGAATTATAGTGGAGGAGCATCCCAACGTGCAGCGCTATACAGTTGTGGTGTCCGAGACAACTGAACCGCGTGTGTCCAGAGGAGCGCTATACTGTGTGTGGCGTTCGAGACACAACTGAACCACGTGTGGCCAGAGGAGCGCTAGCGCTTCCGCGCCTATTTTTTCTTCGGAAGGCGGCAGTGCATGCCTGCCCACCCCGCCATACTGTGCCACACGTCGCCCTGTGCATCGCAGGCTAGTGGTTCTGGAGCACGACACCCGAGAGTGCGTTAGTGAATTTACGGTGGATATTCCTTGGCCCTAATTGGTTCCCCTAACCTAGCTCGTGCTAGCAGGAGTGAGACGAACTGTGCGAACAGACAACGGGAAGGACACCAACATTTTTAATTTTTACATCCAACAAACACACACACTCACATTGTTAAACACACACTCTCAAGTTCACACACACAAACACATTCATGTATATGTACACACACGTGCTCTAGACACACAATCGTATATGTACAGTGCTCATACCCAATTCGCACTCCTATTTGTACATTTATTTTAATTCATTCACTTATTCATATTCTTCATTTACCTATTAGTTTCCAAATTATTATTTGATTAGTTTTTATTTTTATTATTTTTCGTTTTCATTTCAATTAATTTGTTAATCCTTTTTGATTTCAATTTCTTTTTTTATTACCTTTTTGTTCATTTTCATTTTCATTTTCATTTTCATACATCATTCGCATACACACAAAAAACAAAAAAAACTTTGTAACGTAAATAAAAATCAGCCAAATTGAGGAAAGTAAATAAAGCAGGGATTGAGTGATAGGACAGAAGATTTGTTGGTGTGAGAGTATTCTTGGTGTTGTTATTGTGACATTATTATTTTTCCTCAGCTGTTTCGTCGGGGCCCCAACGGATCACGGGTGAGTCGATAACAATAACAAAACAAACCGATTATATTATACACGTACAAACTATCGCATAACTATTGCTAGTCGTATTTTGCTCATCTCTCTTACGTGCAAATAACTTATCGACCCAAATTACAAATATAGAAATTATTTAAAGAGAAAAGAAAATAAGAAGGAATAATCAAAAAGGATAGAATGTTAGGGAAGTAAAGCTAGTTTTCTTTTAAATTATCATGCAGCACGAAGCCGCATGCACAATAAATGTTAATTATAAGTGAAATTAAAGAAAATTAATATGGAGTAAATCTAGTTTTTTGAGGCACTAAGGGCGGTAGCACAACAGCAACATGGGTAGTATCGGTATTCCGATATCGATAGTACATGGTTGGGTGGGTGAAGAAGGAGAGCATTACATCTAGCTCTCCGCCTAGATCGTTCGTTAGGGGTAGTCCGTCCGTTTATTTTGGCCTTCCCATTTCTTGCCACTCCCTCTTCTAGCAGTCCTATAACCTGTCGATATTTTCTAGTAACATCGATAACCGAACCTGCACACAAAACCCCGCCCATTTTCCCTGAGCTTAGCCGGCTGTAATTTAGACAGGGTGTGCAGGGGAGGTTACTGGACTTCGGTCGTTACAAATTGGTTCTCTTGAGAAACACCTGACGTAAATAGGGTCACAAAGAAAATTTATTTTTTTTTTTTGTTGACGTT
Source organism: Zaprionus inermis (assembly GCA_018151445.1). Classification (NCBI taxonomy): domain Eukaryota; kingdom Metazoa; phylum Arthropoda; class Insecta; order Diptera; family Drosophilidae; genus Zaprionus; species Zaprionus inermis. Next base: position 85,158 of record JAECXD010001704.1, read on the forward strand.
GATACAATGCATATGCTTATTACGCGACACAGCGAATGTCCACATCCCGCCCAACCGACCGAGGGGAAGAGTCGCCTAACGTACGACTCGAAACGCAAAATAGAGAACGCAGGCATGCAGTTGATAAAAAGATAGGATTACTTAATTTCGAGATAGGTACACTATACTCTAAACGGATCGTGAAGGGAATAGTTCAACCTACTATTAGGAAGAGTTAGTGGTAAGTAATTAGGGGTAATTCTGCAAGGGATAGAGAAGCTTACCAGGTTAACACTGTCTATGTCACCTACGATTAGATAGAGAAAGTAAGAGAGGTCCCAGTTATGGCCAAGTCTACCTGTCTTCCTGTCTGCTTGTCTGTCTGTCTGGCAATGAGTGAGTAGTATACTGGGGATACTATACGCTTGATCCATATTTCAGTATTGGACGGACCAGAGAGGTGCAGATGGTCTTTGTTATATAGGGATCAACAAGCTCCTTAGATCATATCTTAATAAAGCTAAGCACACCTATAACTCTATTGACTATATGCAAAATTTGTTCAAAAAACTTTAATTTTCGGTCCAAGCGGACACTAAGATCATCAACTAGAGTAATTCTTTCTAATATACAACCACAAAGAGTAGAGGAAACGTACTTTGGACTGGCTCGGGAGAATGTCATCAGCTTGCATTTAGAACTGTTCTGGCTTTTAAAATTAGCAAAACACCAAGAATAAAACTATACAGGCTTGTAGGTAAGAGAACAGTGGTCGTCTTTAAATTGGTAACAAAGCTTTACATCATCCGCATACATGAGAGTACGGAATTTACGTATGACCAAAATAAAGTCATTTTACGAAGAATTTATGTATCAAAATTAATTCCCTTCTAAAGTAAGGGAATGATAAAAGATTTCATCTAAATGGACGGCACATAACCTAGGTACATAGGTACTCCGTCAGGACCTGGTGAAAAAACTGGTTTAATCAAATGAAGATCTTTAACAAGTGAACTTTCGTTAAGAATAGGGGTAAAACCGAACGTCCGAAGATTTAGGCTTTATGTTAACAAAACTATAAAACTGTTTAGGGTTCTCAAAAAACTGAGAGGAAACAAGGAGCTAAATAGTTTTTATAACATTTCGCGTTCAATATTTAATAGCAGGGCTGATGGACAATTATTAATTTTATATTTTTTAAATAAGCTAAACCTTAAGTTTTTAGGCGTGACAACACTTTTGTAAACCGCAAATGCTTACTTGAGTATGTCGGATAGATATTTAAAAAAAAGTTAATGGTGTTTTAACATACATTTACCGCTACAGACATATCAGTAGAGAAGTAAAGTTCATCCCAGTCGCAGTTACAACTTAAACAGTTTTACAATATAAAGGCTATTTTTCTAAAGCAGCGTACACGCTTAATCAGTTCTTCATGTTTATCAATATATACGCCAAAGTAACTTCGAAAGTGGTATGGTAAGAATCTTTTGGTATAGAAAGTGGTTGGGTCCTTTTTATACCCACTCTGGATGGAAGCATAAATTGAGCGATCTGTTTCTAGAGATTTTGATATGATGAACCTGCGATAATGGCATATCAAACAGACCATCAAAAAGGTCATGCTGCTGAGAAGGCAATAAAAAAATTTCATCGACACTTGGTGTTCAGTCACATTCAGGAATATTAAAGTCGCCAAGGACTATAAAATGATCCCTGTCTGATAACAAGTTGAGGGCAGACAAGTGATGCAAATAAACGGACAATTCCAATGATGAAACAAGTCGGAAAAGCTACAGTCGAGCGGACTCGACTGTGATATACCCGCTACAACTCTTCGGAAAAACACGTGCCAAATGTGAACAATGCATTCTTGCTTTTTATTTCTTTCCGTCTCTAATTTGTTTTGCCTATGCAAGTTCCACTCGATTCTTATTGGGTGTTGCCCTTTGCTTTTATTACTTTGCAGTTATAACTCAGAAGTGTACTTTAAATTATGCATGTGTGTGAAAGAGACGCCTATACATACATACATATATGGTGCCTCACAATACATCTCAACATATCTAATTAGATTTGACGTTTGTTTTCTGCATTGCTGCTCAATGTCTCTTTCGATTCTAAGTGGCTTTAAATATACTAAAAACTTATTTTGATTATTGCAACACACTGTAAAATAAAAAAATATAAGATACGAAAAAAAAAATAAATATAAGTCAGTCGCCGCACCAAGGAGTTGAACTCCGGACCTCTCGCTTAACAGTCAACTACCATCACCAGTCGACCACTACATTTCTTACGCAATGGTCGATAAAATTGCATTATAAATATTTTCGGTGCTCATTATTAAAAAAAAAGTTGCCTGCTGCTGGAGTTGAACTCGGGAACTAACATTAAAAAAACGACAAGAGCACAGGGATATAGTATTTCTTGAATATCTCTAATTTGCCTCTAATTTGTTTTGCCTATGCAAGTTCCACTCAATACTTATTTCCTTGCAGTTGGAACTTGGCTAATTGATGTAAGTTAACAACAAAAATGTTAAAATCCAGAATAACGAACTCAATAAGCAAGCTTCAATCTGCAAGCTCAGCGTCTGCATAATTTCCTGCACACGCCGAGCTGTTTCCTGCACACGCCGAGCTGCCAAGTAGAATTCGAAGAATCTGTTTGGCAACAACTTCCGCTCCCACCAATACAAGTGATTCCAAGAAGACTGCACCGATTCGACCAACAAAACATCAGCCGATGTCGTGGCCTATTGGAAGCTACGGAGCCGACGCCGATCCTCTGCCACCAAGGGCAGCACAGCTCACAGCCAAAGACTCACAGCTTGTTAGGGACAGCTTAGGGTAATTTAGTTGCAAATTGGATTTAGACAAATAAAGTCGTTGTTAACTGAACTCCAATTCTTTTATTTTTTACCTTGCTACCAGCAAAGTAATTAACTGGCGCCCGAGCAGGGACCGGTACGCGTACGATACAACAAAACGGTCAAAACGCGAGTGACAAGAACGCGCAACTCACGAAAAATAAACATCTTTCGTTCGTTCAAATCCATTCTGGCAAATTGAACTTAACTTGTTCATTTTCCCATCGGTGGACTCCAAGGACTGAAGGCAGTGCCACAGACCACCCCTCAACCCTGTACGCATCGCTGGATCCCAAGTAGTCTTCGTTGGACAAAAAGGATGAAATCCGGATCGTCGGAGGGAGGAGCTACATCAATAAGAATTCCCATAGTACTGTAAGCTTAACCAACCAAAATTTAAGAAACAAAACTAACAAACAAATCAAAAAACCTATAGACTTAAGTAATATTGAATCAAATATCATAAAACGATAAAGCAAACAAAAAGATCACAAAAGTGATATAACTAATTCCAACTTTACGATTCCCATGGGACCCTCTAAAGTACAAGGAAAAAAACCAGCCACTGGCTATAAAATTTATAAAAGACACAAAAACATATTATTTTTAAGAAAATACAAGGTCTTACTAACTCAATTCAAACATAATTAAAAATAAGCTCCATCATTTGCTCCATTTTAAACTCGACCATTCTTAGCTCGGTTTCACTTAGTGTTTTATGGCTAACGTGAACAACCTGATACGACCTTCGATACTTAGTGCTGAAGCGGCTAGACAACGCGTCATACAAGAAGAACAAGAACTAAATAGAAACATGGTTGAAAATGTAGACAGAGCTGCATTAGCAGCTACAATTCGCGAAATTTTAGCTCAACAATTACCAAGTCTATTGAGACGCCACAATTCTTCGGAAGAATTCGCGAACGTAACAGACCAGGTAATTGCCCCAGAGCATGCAGGGAACTTAGGTGATTTAGACAGAGTGCCGGATATAGTAAAAACTATCCGAGACTTTTCAGGTGATCCGTCCGAATTTAGCTCATGGAAGAAAGGAGTAGACCGTATTTTAGAAGCGTACAGTGCTTTCCAGGGTACTCCAAAATACTATGGTATTTTACATACCATACGTAATAAGATTGTAGGACCCGCCGACATGGCACTAGAATCTTACAATACCCCATTGAACTGGTTAGCGATTTCAAAATATCTGACTCTGCATTATGCTGACAAGCGCGCCATTAACACATTAGAATACCAAATGAAAATGCTTATACAGAGTGCTAACCAATCTGTGGAAGAATTCCATCAAACGGGTTACAAGCACTTATCCCTAATCCTAAACAAGATCGGTTGTATGGGGTTAGGAAGAGAAGCGGAACTGTTAATGACGAAAATGTATAGAGATAAGGCTCTAGACACCTTCGTACGAGGGTTACAAGGCGATTTACCTCGCCTACTGGGTATTAAAGAACCAGTAGACTTACCCTCGGCATTACACCTTTGCCTCAAGTTAGAAAATCAGAACTTCAGGGCAAAACATGCAATAAACATGGGACAGAGAAGACAGTTTAGGAACCAGACTTCAAAGCCTTCACCTGCTCCTCGCAGTAATTCATTTATCAATAGACAACCACCAATTCCACCCCCAAGAACTCAATATTACCAATTCGGACAGCAACCACTAACCACTCTACCACGACAAAATTGGAACAACTTCGGTTACCAGCTTGCACAGCCAGTAGCTGCACCTCCACCTTTCCAGTATAGGCGATTCCCGCCACAACAGTCAGCGCCACCTAGGCCACAGGCCCCAAAACCACTGCCTCGTCCAGAACCTATGGATGTGGATCCCAGTGTTCAGACTAGAATGGTGAACTATATGAACAGACCTCGCTTTGAACCAGGTAAAAGACCACCAGGGCCAATACCAGATGGGATGAAGCGACAAAGGAACTTTAACATACAGACTACAACAGAAGAAAACGAAACGCGACCCACTGAAACTCCATTGACAACGAACAAGCTATGAACAAGCTATGGCAGAGTACGAGGACCACAACAACCTTGACGACAACCTGGACGACTACGTAGATCCGATAGACGAAGCGGACGCTGACAATAACACTTACGACTTCTACGACGACGCTGGGTTGAATTTTTTAGAATAACAAATTCCTCTCTTCCATATTTCGTATGCAAGTTGAGGAATGGCAAATTTATTAGAATACTTATAGACACCGGTTCAAACTGAAATTATATCCAACCTAAATTCGTCAATAACCCTATACAAAATAAATCACCTTTCAATGCTGTCTCAGTAGGCGACAGCACAGTAATTACGCACCATAAGGTAGCGAACCTTTTTATACCCTTGCAGAGGGTATATTAATTTTAGCCAGAAGTTTGCAACGCACATTAGGAGACATCTCCGACCCTATAAAGTATATATATTCTGAATCAGCATCACCAGAGGAGTCGAAAAATGGATGTCCGTCTGTCCGTCCGTCCGTCCGTCCGTCCGTCCGTCCGTCTGTTGCAACGCAAACTAGTCTCTCAGTTTTTGAGCTATCTTCATGAAACTTGACATACAAGCTTCTTATTGCTGTAGGCTGTAAATAAGTCGGAACGAGCCAGATCGGACCGATAAATCGTATAGCTGTCATAGAAGCTATCGGCCGATTTTTGTTGTTTTTCAAGATATTGCAACAAGATTTGGCAAATCCTATTCTTATTACGTTCTTAATGTGCTGTCAAAATTGTATCAAAATCAAACCACTATAACATGTAGCTGCCATAGGAACAATCGGCTGAAATCAGGGTTTTTGTATGCAAACCTGTTTTGTTTTTGGAAATCCCGCACATTATCAATACTTTTTAATGTTATACAGTAACCCGCACTTAGTTTTTCCATTTAAATATCTCAGACGTTTATATACTATAGCTGTTATAGGAACAATCAGTCAGTCCGCGTGTCTGTTGCAACTAAAATTAGTCCCCCAGTTATTGAGCTATCTTCATGAAACTTTGCTCACAAGCTTCTTATTTCTGCCCTCTTTAAATAAGTCGGAATGGGCCAGATCGGACTGATATATCGTATAGCTGTCATGGAGCCTATCGGCCGATTTTCGTTATATTTCAAGATATAGCTATCAGGCTTATCACATCCAAATCTAAGTGTGTCCCTAATAATAAAGTTCGAAATCGAACTTTTATAACTTATAACGATCAACGATCGGCCTAATGAAGGTTCATGTTGCAATTTTATGGAAACCTGAGTACTATTACATGTAGCTGTTAAACAAAAAATCCTGTAGCTGTTATTCAAACGCATTTTTGAATGAGAACTTTCCAAATTATTTATATTTTATGATCCTTTACAACACAAAGACATTTCCTCATAACATTTTGTGTAAAGTATATAAGAAATCCAGGTATGTACAAAAGCATTAAAAAGGTAGAATTATTTTTTTTCGAAGCAGGTGTTTGATTCATAGCCTTAATCAGGTAAAAATCTTGACTTCCTTTCACTGTTATAATTGTTCAATAAATACCACAGAAACCAGCAGCAATCCAAATATATTTTATATTTTGTATAACTGCAAGGGTATGAAACCTTCGGCAAGCCGAAGGTAGCCTTGCTTTCTTGTTAATATTCAGGATGTTGAAGTTAAGTTTTTCCTGTTGCCCACATTGAAATCTTTCGATGCTATTTTGGGCAATGATAGTTTAAAAGAATTAGGGGCAGTAATAAAAATCAGCAAAAATATTATGATATTAAAGAACGGTGTCTCGATCCCCATAAAAGAAAAAAACATTCGAAGCAGTCAACACAATTATTCCGAGAACATCCCACTTGTCCGACAAACAAAAAACCAAGCTAGGCGAATTACTCAAGTCGTTTCCAGACTTGTTCGCAGACCCAAACCAGAAACTGACCTACACAACAAATGTAAAGGCAACGATCCGAACCTCGTCTGACAATCCAGTTTACTCGAAATTCTATCAGTATCCAATGACACTGAAAGATGAAGTAAACAAACAGATAAAAGAACTTTTAGAAGATGGTATAATTCGACCTTAAAGGTCCCCATACAATTCACCAGTGTGGATTGTACCCAAAAAGGCAGACGCTTCAGGCGAAAAAAAATATCGCATGGTTATTGATTATCGCAAACTCAATAAAATAATCATTGCAGATAAATACTTTATTCCCGAAATAAATGAGGTACTTACCCAATTAGGAGACAATAAAGTATTTTCTTTTTTAGATCTGAAAAGTGGCTTCTATCAAATATCTTTGAAAAATAGTGACATAGAAAAGACCGCTTTCTCCGTAAACAACGGAAAATATGAGTTTACACGACTCTCATTTGGTCTTAAAAATGCACCCTCAATTTTCCAACGTGCATTAGATGACATACTTCGAGAACATATTGGAAAAATATGTTTTATTTACATAGACGATATCATCATATTTAGCAAAGATGATCATACGCATATTGAGAACTTGGCTAAAATTTTTCAAACTTTACAGAACGCTAACATGAAATGTCAGCTAGACAAATGTGAGTTCATGAAAAACAAAGTCGAATTCCTTGAATTTTTTTGTCTCCGATAGGGGAATAGAAACAAATCCGAGTTAAGTGGCAGCGATAACGAATTATCCCTGCCCTAAAACTTTGAGGGATCTAAGATCCTTCCTAGGGCTTTCCGGCTACTATAGAAGATTTATACAAAATTATGCCAAATTGGCTAAACCCCTAACTTCACTTTTAAGAGGGGAAGATGGACACGTGTCCAAAAGAAAGTCATCCAAAAAGATAATTTCACTAGACAATGAAGCTCTAGAATCTTTAAAGAAGCTTAAAAGTAATTTAACAGTGTTGTTAGTGTCAAAAGAAATAATTCTCCGTTACCCAGATTTCAACAAGGAGTTCCATTTAACTACTGATGCTTCAAATTTCGCGATCGGCGCAGTCTAACGCAAGACAACCACCCTATATCATTTCATTCTAGAAAAATTTCCAAAGCCGAAGAGAACTATGCGGCGAACGAAAAAGAAATGTTAGCCATAATTTGGGCACTCAAAGCCCTCAAAAATTACCTATACGGTAAAGCAAAGGTTAAGATCTTTACAGATCATCAACCTTTAACACATTCTCTGAGTAGCTGGAATGGAAACGCCAGAATCAAAAGATGGAAGGCTTATTTAGAGGAATATGATTATGAAATATTCTATAAACCGAGAAAGGAAAATGTTGTTGCAGACGCGCTCTCAAGAATACCTTTAGAGCAAATTAACTCTGTTGCCTCTACACAACATAGCGCTGAAAGTTCTAGCCATGACCTAATCCCTAGCGTCGAAGCCCCATTAAATGTTTTTAAAAATCAAATATTTTTTTATAAATCAGATAAATACAATTACAAGTTCACCATCCCATTTCCTACTTTCCATAGACATGAAATATACCGACATGAATACACTACGGGCGATATAATAACAGACTTAAAAAAACACCTCAACCCTTCCGTAATTAACGACATTCACACGACTGAAGACATAATGGGAAAAATACAGACAACCAACCGAAGTCACTTTAAAGGAATCAAAACTCGATTCACCCAATCCAGGGTAGAAGACTTGACAAACGAAACCGAACAGGCAGAAAGAATTCTTCAAATACATAGGAGAGCACATCGAAACGCTCTAGAAAATCAAAAGCAACTAGCAGAAACCTATTATTTTCCAAGAATGAAGAAAAAAACAAGAAAGCAAGGCTACCTTCGGCTTGCCGAAGGTTTCATACCCTTGCAGTTATACAAAATATAAAATATATTTGGATTGCTGCTGGTTTCACTTACACTTAGATTTGGATGTGGTAAGCCTGATATCTATATCTTGGAAAACAACAAAAATCGTCCGATAGCTTCTATGACAGCTATACGATATATCCGTCCGATCTGGCTCGCTCCGACTTATTTACAGCCCACAGCAATAATAAGCTTGCGAGCAAAGTTTCATGAAGATAGCTCAATAACTGGGGGACTAATTTGCGTTGCAACAGACAGACGGACTGACTATTGTTCCTATAACAGCTATTGAATATAAACGTCTGAGATATTTAAATGAAACAACTAAGGGCGGGTTACTGTATAACATTAAAAAGTATTGATAATGTGCTGTATTTCCAAAAAACAAAACGGGTTTGCATACAAAAACCCTGATTTCAGCCGATTGTTCCTATGGCAGCTATATGTTATAATGGTCCGATTTTGATATAATTTCGACAGCACATTAAGAACGTAATAAAAATAGAATTTGCCAAATCTTGTTGCATTATCTTGAAAAACAAAAAAAATCGGCCGATAGCTTCTATGACAGCTATACGATATATCGGTCCGATCAGGCTCGTTCCGACTTATTTACAGCCTACAGCAATAATAAGCTTGTGTGCCAAGTTTCATGAAGATTGCTCAATAATTGGGGGACGAATTTGAGTTGCAACAGACAGACGGACTGACTGATTGTTCCTATAACAGCTATAGAATATAAACATCTGAGATATTTAAATGGAAAAACTAATGGCGGGTTACTGTATAACATTAAAAAGTATTGATAATATGTTATAATGTTGTTGCAGACGCGCTCTCAAGAATACCTTTAGAGCAAATTAACTCTGTTGCCTCTACACAACATAGCGCTGAAAGTTCTAGCCATGACCTAATCCCTAGCGTCGAAGCCCCATTAAATGTTTTTAAAAATCAAATATTTTTTTATAAATCAGATAAATACAATTACAAGTTCACCATCCCATTTCCTACTTTCCATAGACATGAAATATACCGACATGAATACACTACGGACGATATAATAACAGACTTAAAAAAACACCTCAACCCTTCCGTAATTAACGACATTCACACGACTGAAGACATAATGGGAAAAATACAGACAACCTACCGAAGTCACTTTAAAGGAATCAAAACTCGATTCACCCAATCCAGGGTAGAAGACTTGACAGACGAAACCGAACAGGAAGAAAGAATTCTTCAAATACATAGGAGAGCACATCGAAACGCTCTAGAAAATCAAAAGCAACTAGCAGAAACCTATTATTTTCCAAGAATGAAGAAAAAAACAAGAAAGCAAGGCTACCTTCGGCTTGCCGAAGGTTTCATACCCTTGCAGTTATACAAAATATAAAATATATTTGGATTGCTGCTGGTTTCACTTACACTTAGATTTGGATGTGGTAAGCCTGATATCTATATCTTGGAAAACAACAAAAATCGTCCGATAGCTTCTATGACAGCTATACGATATATCCGTCCGATCTGGCTCGCTCCGACTTATTTACAGCCCACAGCAATAATAAGCTTGCGAGCAAAGTTTCATGAAGATAGCTCAATAACTGGGGGACTAATTTGCGTTGCAACAGACAGACGGACTGACTATTGTTCCTATAACAGCTATTGAATATAAACGTCTGAGATATTTAAATGAAACAACTAAGGGCGGGTTACTGTATAACATTAAAAAGTATTGATAATGTGCTGTATTTCCAAAAACAAAACGGGTTTGCATACAAAAACCCTGATTTCAGCCGATTGTTCCTATGGCAGCTATATGTTATAATGGTCCGATTTTGATATAATTTCGACAGCACATTAAGAACGTAATAAAAATAGAATTTGCCAAATCTTGTTGCATTATCTTGAAAAACAAAAAAATCGGCCGATAGCTTCTATGACAGCTATACGATATATCGGTCCGATCAGGCTCGTTCCGACTTATTTACAGCCTACAGCAATAATAAGCTTGTGTGCCAAGTTTCATGAAGATTGCTCAATAATTGGGGGACGAATTTGAGTTGCAACAGACAGACGGACTGACTGATTGTTCCTATAACAGCTATAGAATATAAACATCTGAGATATTTAAATGGAAAAACTAATGGCGGGTTACTGTATAACATTAAAAAGTATTGATAATATGTTATAATGTTGTTGCAGACGCGCTCTCAAGAATACCTTTAGAGCAAATTAACTCTGTTGCCTCTACACAACATAGCGCTGAAAGTTCTAGCCATGACCTAATCCCTAGCGTCGAAGCCCCATTAAATGTTTTTAAAAATCAAATATTTTTTTATAAATCAGATAAATACAATTACAAGTTCACCATCCCATTTCCTACTTTCCATAGACATGAAATATACCGACATGAATACACTACGGACGATATAATAACAGACTTAAAAAAACACCTCAACCCTTCCGTAATTAACGACATTCACACGACTGAAGACATAATGGGAAAAATACAGACAACCTACCGAAGTCACTTTAAAGGAATCAAAACTCGATTCACCCAATCCAGGGTAGAAGACTTGACAGACGAAACCGAACAGGAAGAAAGAATTCTTCAAATACATAGGAGAGCACATCGAAACGCTCTAGAAAATCAAAAGCAACTAGCAGAAACCTATTATTTTCCAAGAATGAAGAAAAAAAAACAAGAAAGCAAGGCTACCTTCGGCTTGCCGAAGGTTTCATACCCTTGCAGTTATACAAAATATAAAATATATTTGGATTGCTGCTGGTTTCTGTGGTATTTATTGAACAATTATAACAACCTGATTAAGGCTATGAATCAAACACCTGCTTCGAAAAAAAATAATTCTACCTTTTTAATGCTTTTGTATATACCTGGATTTCTTATATACTTAACACAAAATGTTATGAGGAAATGTCTTTTTGTTGTGAAGGATCTGTTGGTCATAAAATATAAATAAATTTGGAAAGTTCTCATTCAAAAATGCGTTTGAATAACAGCTACATGATTTTTTGTTTAAGAGCTATATGTAATAGTACTCAGATTTCCATAAAATTGCAACATGAACCTTCATTAGGCCGATCCTTGATCGTTATAAGTTATGAAAGTTCGATTTCTAACTTTATTATTAGGGACACACTTAGATTTGGATGTGGTTAGCCTGATATCTATATCTTGAAAAACAACAAAAATCGTCCGATAGCTTCTATGACAGCTATACGATATATCGGTCCGATCTGGCTCGTTCCGACTTATTTACAGCCTACATCAATAATAAGCTTGTGTGGCAAGTTTCATGAAGATAGCTCAATAACTGGGGGACTAATTTGAGTTGCAACAGACAGACGGACTGACTGATTGTTCCTATAACAGCTATAGAATATAAACGTCTGAGATATTTAAATGGAAAAACTAAGGGCGGGTTACTGTATAACATTAAAAAGTATTGATAATGTACGGTATTTCCAAAAACAAAACAGGTTTGCATACAAAAACCCTGATTTCAGCCGATTGTTCCTATGGCAGCTATATGTTATAATGGTTCGATTTTGATACAATTTTGACAGCACATTAAGAACGTAATAAGAATACGATTTGCCAAATCTTGTTGCAATATCTTGAAAAACAACAAAACTCGGCCGATAGCTTCTATGACAGCTATACGATATATCGGTCCGACCTGGCTCGTTCCGACTTATTTACAGCCTACAGCAATAATAAGCTTGTGTGCCAAGTTTCATGAAGATAGCTCAAAGACTGAGAGACTAGTTTGCGTTGCAACAGACGGACGGACAGACGGACATCCATTTCTCGACTCCTCTGGTGATGCTGGTTCAGAATATATATACTTTATAGGGTCGGAGATGTCTCCTAAGGTGCGTTGCAAACTTCTGGCTAAAATTAATATACCCTCTGCAAGGGTATAATTATACATTTAGTTAAGCAATGCAAAGTTTGCAAAGAAGCTATGACAGACACCCCCCAAATCCGGAAATTCAAGAAACTCCTATTCCAGAATACCCCGGTCACATATTCCACATTGACATTTATTCTACAGAACGACACTTAGTACTCACTGCAATAGATAAGTTTTTTAAATTAGCGCAAGCACGAATCATAAATTCAAAAGATATAGAAGATATCAGAACCCCTTTTCGTGACATTATATTTTATTTCGGAGTCCCAAAACATATCGTTATGGACAACGAAAAAGCTTTAAATTCCCAATCAATTAAGTTCATGTTGGAGCAGCTACAGATAGAAGTCTATACTGCTCCGCCATACAAAAGTACAGTTAACGGTCAGGTAGAACGCTTCCATTCAACACTCTCAGAGATAATGAAATGCCTCAAGAAAGAGAGCACTGAGAGAAATTTTAAGGAACTTCTAGAAAGGAAAGTTTACGAGTACAATTACAGTTTTCATTCGGTTACAAAGAAACGACCATTAGAAGTATTCTTCGGCAGGAGAGTAACAACAGACCCGGACCAATACGAGACAGCCAGACAAGACAATATTGAAAGACTTAAAAATAAACAGAAAATGGACCAAACAACCAAAATAAGAACAAAAAGGAAATACTTAACTATCAGCCAGGAGAAGAAATATTCGTAAGAATAACCACTAGATTAGGTTCAAAACTTTCGCCATGATATAGGAAGGAAATAGTTAAGGAAAACAAGCACACAACAATAACAAAAGAATCGGGAAAAACAATACATAAAAGCCATATCAAAACCTAAAATTTTTCAGAATATTACTATGGATTACGAACGATGTGAGTGGAACGATGAACCTTACAAACTATACGAACGCACAGATACTGACAATGAACAAGGGGATCGGAAAGCTACAAACTTCAACGACCAAACTAATACACCTCATTAACCTCGACCAAATCCAAACCGCTTTAGACATTTTACATGAACATACGGAAAACAGCCTTAAACGCAGTCCATTATACGCTACTCTTCACCATGAGATAAACACAACTATTCACACATTCCGAACAATCATAGCCTTTCCCAAATCTCGAAAAACTAGGTCCTTAAATTGGCTAGGGTCAGGATGGAAGTACATAGCGGGTAGTCCAGATCATGATGACCTAGTTATGATAGAGCAGAATTTAGATAAACTTATTGACAACAATAACCAACAGGTCATTGTTAACAAGCAGTTAGAAGAAAGAATAAATAAACTAACTTCAGTATCCAACGCTCTCAGCAATTCTATGCAAAAAAGCAGTTCAGTAAGTGTCGAGATGGCTATTCGTTTGCACAATCAGATTCGCCTTTTAAAAGAAGAAATAATTAACATTAAATATGCCATTCAATGGAAACGATTAAACGTAGTTAACACACTTGTATTAAATGAAGATGAGCTAATTGAAATCGAATTTTTAAAAGAAATAATATGCCAACCCTATCAATGGAAGAAATAATGGAGTTTTCCGATGTGTCAATTCTACATAATAAAACAACACTTCTCTATATTGTAAAAGTTCCAAACTTAGAAGAAATACAATACCAAGACCTTATTATAAAACCTATTGTAAAAAACAATTCAATTATACACTTAAACTTTCAAGAAATCTTTGTTTTCAAAAACTTTACCTATGGCATTCCCCAAACTTGTAAAACTGTAGAATATATAAAAATATGCGATAAGAAAAAAATTGTTAATATAAGTAATTCAAAATGTATACCAAAGCTAGTTCAGGGACAGAAAGCGCTGTGTAGTTTTAGCAATGCCGACCATGTACCCAAAATAGAAGAAGTCGACGATGAAATCATCCTACTAAACGACTACGATGGAAACGTAACCTGGAATAACACAGAACTTCACCTAGAGGGCACCTATCTGGTTCAACTGTCAATTGACTCGATGATTATCGACAACCAGCAGTTCAGCAACTTGGAACCTACAGTCTCGACCCCTGGAGCACCTCTTGTGCAGTTTACGGCCGAAGAAAAAGAAAGACTTAAGGTTCTATCTCTTGAAGCATTGGAAGCATTGCACATAAACAACACTGGACAGCTGATGCACATAAGAACCCATTCAACGGTCAACAGCATTACTTTACTAACGCTCTTTGGGATTATTCTGGTTCTTATCCTGGGTTTGCACATCTATAGCCAACGGCAGAAGAGCATAACCCTGCAACTAGGTCCCACGCCTGGAATGGAAGCGAAAGTCACCGCGATTCTCGCACCTACAACCTGCGAGCAATCTTCGACTAAGGCATAGCACCAGCTACCTCAGTTCAACAACATTCCATACTTCTGGAGACAGCTTGAGGACAAGCATAAATTGGAGGGGGAAGAGTTAACAACAAAAATGTTAAAATCCAGAACAACGAACCCAATAAGCAAGCTTCAATCTGCAAGCTCAGCGTCTGCATAATTTCCTGCACACGCCGAGCTGTTTCCTGCACACGCCGAGCTGCCAAGTAGAATTCGAAGAATCTGTTTGGCAACAACTTCCGCTCCAACCAATGCAAGTGATTCCAAGAAGACTGCACCGATTCGACCAACAAAACATCAGCCGATGTCGTGGCCTATTGGAAGCTACGGAGCCGACGCCGATCCTCTGCCACCAAGGGCAGCGCAGCTCACAGCCAAAGACTCACAGCTTGTTAGGGACAGCTTAGGGTAATTTAGTTGCAAATTGGATTTAGATAAATAAAGTCGTTCTTAACTGAACTCCAATTCTTTTTTACCTTGCTACCAGCAAAGTAATTAACTTGTATGTGTAAATGAGACGTTCATACATGCATACATATGTGGTGTCTCGCATTGTAATGAATTAGTCAAATCAGATTTCCCGTGTCTAAATATATCTAAAACTTATTTTGTACTTTACATACATTGCAAAAAAAATGTCATAATTATTACTTTATTACTTTACTTTACTGGCATTAAAATAGAAAACTTCTGCAAGACCAATCCAATTGCACTTGATTTTTGCCTTAAAGTAAAACTTAAATTGCATGGGCCATAATTTACAATGTACATGTGTAATATAAATTAATATGACTTCGACCAAAAAAAAAAAAAACAAGTCGGAAAGTCTACAGTAGAGCGTACTCGACTGTGATATACCCGCTACAAATCTTCGGAAAATCACGTGCCAAATGTGAACAATGCGTTCTTGCTTTTTATTTCTTTCCGTCTCTAATTTGTTTTGCCTATGCAAGTTCCACTCGATTCTTATTGGATGTTGCCCTTTGCTTTTATTACTTTGCAGTTATAACACAGCAGAGGGATTTAAATTATGCATGTGTGAAAGAGACGCCTATACATACATACATATATGGTGGCTCACAATACATCTCAACATATCTAATTAGATTTGTCGTTTGTTTTTTGCATTTCTGCTCAATGTCTCTTTCGATTCTAAGTGACTTTAAATATAAAAAAATATAAAATAAATATAAGTCGGTCGCCGCACCCATGAGTTGTACTCCGGACCTCTCGCTTAACAGTCAGCTACCATCACCACTCGGTCACTGCATTTCTTACGCAATGACCGATAAAATTGCATTATGAATATTTTCGGTGCACATAATTAAAAAAAAAGTGGCCTGCTGCTGGAGTTGAACTCGTGAATTAACATTAGAAAAAACCGACATAAACACATGGTCATAGGGCAATACTATTTCCTGGATATATTCCTTATTTATCAGCCGATCTTATTGAAACTTTCGCCCGCAGGTGGTTTTTATTTATTATTGCTCTAGAGCTATATTTGCAGCTGCAATCGATTTTTTTTCGATTTATGGGGGCGGATGGAGGCGTGGCGAAAATGCAAAATAAACTTGATCTGGGTGCAGAATTGACAAATATTTTCTCTAAATTTTGTAGCTCTAGCTCTTATAATAGTTAAGATCAAGGTTTTCGGACGGAAAGACAGACAGACGGACATGACAATCGAGTAGGATGCTCATGATTCATAATATATATACTTTATGGGGTCGGAGATGTCTCCTTTTGCTTGTTACAAATATTTTCGGTTGGCACAAAGCTATAATACCCGTCTACTCTACGAATAGCGGGTATGACAAATTAGAGACGAAGAGAAGTATCTTTTTCTTAGAATTGTAGCGGGTATATAACAATCCGGCGAGATTGACTGTAGTCTTTTCGACAAAAAAAAATTGTGTGGTGCTGTGATATCAACGACATTTGACTACACGCATATGTGTAGCTATGTGCAAGCTTATTTACTGTTTTCTTTGCTTATAACTAGTAGGTAACTGTAAGAGGCTCATCTCACACACACAAATACTCATTTGAGGATAAGAAACGTCGAAAATAATTAACGTGTATGTTTATTATTCAATTGGGTTGCAAATTAAAAGATAATTCGTATAGTATTTACTTATGTGTTTGCCGAAGTAGAAAATTAAGACTTATATTTTGCCTAAAAAGCGCAATAAAATAACTTATTTTGTGCGTAGTACTTGCTATTTAATAGCTGAGAATGACTTAGCTAGTGATCCTGAATATGTATACTTTGTGGGATCTGTCACGCCTTCTCCACACATTTGCATAAAGTTAGTTAGTTATATAAGCATATATAATCTTTATTCAACTTTTTAAAGATGTGTTCGAACAAAAAAAAAAGTAAATAGCTAATAAACACCAATAATTTCGTTTCCGCTATAAATTAAATTTCGTCTTTATTTGAGGTAACCTAAGGAGAACTAAATCAGCGGTTTGCTATGGGTGGACAAGTTGTCTCGTCGCGTCTGTCTACGATTTTATTCTATGTAACATGTCTGTTTTCAATATCACAAGCCCCTTGCCTTCTCTTGCTCTGAGCATGTCGGCCAAATCAAGACAGAGGGTGGTATTATGGCAGCCCGGTTCGCGTTGCCCTACACCTCCCAAATAAAGTACCTCTATACCGATTATCGCCGCAGATCCCTGAACTCGAGCTCTTTCCACTCTATTTAGAGACGTATGTTAACTCATTTAACAATATGAACAAGAAAGCAAGGCTACCTTCGACTTGCCGAAGGTTTCATACCCTTGCAGTTACACAAAATATAAAATATATTTGGATTGCTGCTGGTTTGTTTAACAGCTACATGTACATCGCCCGATAGGCTCCATGACAGCTATACGATATATTAGTCCGATCTGGGCCATTCCGATTTATTTAAAGAGGGCAGAAATAAGAAGCTTGTGAGCAAAGTTTCATGAAGATAGCTCAAAAACTGGGGGACTAATTTTCGTTGCAACAGACAGACGGACTGACTGATTGTTCCTATAACAGCTATAGAATATAAACGTCTGAGATATTTAAAAGGAAAAACTTACTCTTACTGGATAACATTAAAAAGTATTGATAACAAAACAGGTTTGCATACAAAACCCTGATTTCAGCCGATTGTTCCTATGGCAGCTATATGTTATAGTGGTCCGATTTTTATACAATTTTGACAGCACATTAAGAACGTAATAAGAATAAGATTTGCCAATATCTTGAAAAACAACAAAAATCGGCCGATAGCTTCTATGACAGCTATACGATATATCGGTCCGATCTGGCTCGTTCCGACTTATTTACAGCCTACAGCAATAAGAAGCTTGTGTGCCAAGTTTCATGAAGATAGCTCAAAAACTGAGAGACTAGTTTGCGTTGCAACAGACGGACGGACTGACAGACTGACGGACTGACGGACGGACGGACGGACGGACATCCATTTTTCGACTCCTCTGGTGATGCTGATTCAGAATATATATACTTTATAGGGCCGGAGATGCCTCCTAAGGTGCGTTGCAAACTTCTGGCTAAAATTAATATACCCTCTGCAAGGATATAAAAATGCACCTCCCCGTTCCTCAATAGATTCAGTACCAAATATTTTTATGTATACTTACCTACGTATATGTACGTGTCGACAAATTCTTAACTGCACTCACACTCGTGCCAGTGTAGTCCTGACTGAAGAAAATTCTTGGTAACAGAGTACCCATGCTAAAGTACTGCGTAATGCATATTTGAAATTACAAGTAGAAAAGGCATGTCAGCAATTTTATTTAAGCCGATATTTTAAATGCGATGCTGTAAAGAATAGGGAGAAGGAGTTGGAAATATAAAAGTAAGTCGAAACAGGACAGTACAAAGGAAGCGATGCAAAGCGGCAATCTTGAAACAACTGAACAATCCACATCTGGAGACCAATTCCTTTTAGCTCCATTACATTTTTCGTTGTTCCTTTCTTGACTATTCTCCGTTAGGTTTTGTTGAAAACTTTGACATTTTTAAAATAAGTTGTTCCAGAAAAGCATGTTAAAAACAGTCTGACACTAAGTTATCCTACGCCCGATTTTGAAAAAACGTTACAAACATGTAACCACACTTATAATTTTATGTGTTACCAGGCTTAGAGCACGAAAATATGCCAGATTTATTCTAAGAATTCTGAAATATATGCTAATTCAAAAACTGTAATAAACAATAATAAAATTAAAGTATGCGGTAATAAATTGCATTTCTTTAGGCGAGTGGCAATTATGTCCACCACGATATGCAGCAGTATGCTTTTGTTGCATCTCCATCTAGTTTGCGCAGCTATGCTTTGAATCCATTATTTTAAATCCAGGCATCGCAAAACTTTTGCTTGTAAATTTCTTTGGCACTTGCACAATTTCCAACTGTATCTTTATTGATTCTTCACTAATTTTATAAGCATTTTAATTTTGAAAAATGGTAGATCTAGGATGAATTATGCTAAATTGGCAACACAGTTTCATACAGAGAATTCTGCACACATTCTTATACCTCGTATTGCTTACTCGCTCTTACTCACACCAACAGATACGCGCTCAACAAATAAAGCGGATGTTTTGCGACGTATATGTAGCATTGCAGCTTTTGGACTTGCCCGTTGAAAATGTTGGAGACAATACTTGCTATTCTTACTTATTTTGTAATGTCAAAAGACGCACTACTTGCTGACGAGTAAGTTATTTACAAGTTAGCAAGAAATTGTAAGTATCCACCTGCCCTTTGAAAAAATATTTAATTTATTTGTAGATTTTGGTGAAACCAATTAAATTGCAAATCGTTCGGCGGTCGACATCAAAGGAGTGCGGACTCAACTAAGCATAGCTAATGTCCATACATCCGGTACTATAAACAATCAAGACAGTGTGTATTTTTAGAACAAGCGATATGATTGGCATCTGGCTAAATCGCATTAATGTCACTCATACGAGCCGTGTGCCAATTTGGTTGCTCAGTCTCGCTGTCTGTGTCGTTGCTGTTGAGTAAATGAATTTGTGTTTGTGTTGATTCGATATAACCTGCTCGTAGCACATTTAATATAGCGTATCTGACAGTTGCAGAAAAACAATTGTCTGCCAAGTGTCGAATTTCCTGAAAGGCGGGTGTTCGGAGAAGAATGGGTACAAACAGAGCTGAAACTCAGTCGGAAAGTGTGTCTTAGAAATTCTTTGTTGTTGCTTCCGCTGAAAATTTAATAGTCTATAGTCTTAACCAATTATTCCAATAATAATTATATATAATAGTATTGGGTTTCCTTACATTGTTCGTCTATCGAACTCGTATCGTTTTTTTTATACCCTTCAACCACTGAAAATGGTAAAAAATGGTATACTAAGTTTATGCAAATGTATCTAACAGCCATAAGAAAGTGTAGCATAACCGACAAGGTATATAATTTCTTACTCAGGATCACTAGCCAGGTCGATTGAGCCATGTCCGCCTGGTTTTTGTGTGAACGCACAAACATCAAATATTATAAAAGCTAGAGGCATCAAATTTAGCATGAAGATTCCTGTATATTAGATAAAGCTTACTTCAAAGTCCAGATGCCTCGCCCACCGCCCCGTAACACGGTACTTTGCGACTATTGAGCAGAGTATTGAAGCCATAACTTTGGATTGCTTTTTTTTTTTACTTTTTGGGACGTTGATACAATGAATGTATAATCAAGTGGTCCTTGCAAAACCAAGCCAATGCTTGTTACGCGCGGATCCCAGACACAGCGAATATCCACCTCCCGCCCAACCGACCGAGGGGCACAGTCGTCTGACTTACGACTCGAAACGCGAAACGCGAAATGGAGAACGCGGGCATGCAAAGATACCGAGATAGAAAAGAATTTCGAGCAATGATTACTTAATTTCTAGATAGGTAAGACATAATTTCAAATTTTAGGCATGCAACAGAGGAAGCGTTAGAAAAAAGAAAGTAAAGATTATTATAGTCCAAATATAATCCCCGAAACGGATCGTGAAGGGCATAGTTCGACCTACAATTAGGAAGAGTTAGTGGTAAGTAATTACGTGTTAATCTGCAAGGGACAGAAATGTGTAGCTGGCTAACCAAGTTAACACAGTCAATGTCACCTTGGATGAGGTTATTAATAAATACTACACCCAGCATGGTTCTACGATTAGCTAGAGAAGGTAAGTTAAATAGTAGAAGTCTACTGCCATAGGAAGGAAGTCTTAAATTTTTTTTTGATATTCAGATTGATGAATATGTATGAATCTATACTGCAAATTACAATCTGATCAGACCAATAACACATACGTTATTCAAGTTAACATTTACAGTAATAATGTATGATATGAGCAGCAGCTTGCGCGCTTCTTTGAAAACGTTACATAACTTTTGTGTTTATTATCCGATGAGGTTGCAAATTATTGGATAGGTTTTTATTGTATTTGTCTATGTGTGTATGTGTTTACCGAATCATAAAGTTTAGATTTTAATACTTTGCTTAATAATTGCAAACACAATTTTATAACCCACAAAATTTTAAATAAACGTTTACTGCTAGGATATACAAGAATTCTCTTTTCTTCGATCAGCGACCTGTAATAGTATCCCGAGTTTGATGAAATTTGTAAAGCATATTTTGTTCTCGACTAAAAGCCGATATCTTGAAAATTAATAGAAGCTTTACGATACATTGGTCGATCAGACTACTTTACAGTGTGCAGCATTAATACTTAATAATTTCATCAAGATAGTTTTATAACCTAGACCCAAGTGTTCGACTGTCCTGTCGACATTTATTCAGAATATATGCATATGACTTATGGGGTCGCAGAAGTCTCATTCTGTTTGCTTCAAATCGCTGGCCAAAAATAAACTATACCCTCCAAGGCTATAAAAAGTAAGCGAGCAATGCGAACTGGGAAAACTTCGTTGACTCCTGTCGGCAGATTAAAAATACAATTTACAGCAAATCAATTGCGGATATCATGGCGACGGCAGCCGTCGAAAATTAAAGCAGCCAGTGGATCTGAGAGGAAAAATGACGGGGATGCTAGCTAGAGATGGTTATTGCAAAAAGCTGGAGCAACAACTAAAAAACAAACACAACAGCCCCAAGAGCGAATGAATTGGGGAGTAGGAAAACGGTGTTGGGGACTTCCCAAGAGCCTCAAGAAAAAAAGCAAGCAATTGGAATTCGAGCCAGTATAAGACAACAGATGTTGGCATACATTTTTTCCAAGATAAACAATTTACGATTCCGATGCGGATGTGGGTTACGCCTTTGATTCTGCGTGCTGCTGTACTTAGTGCTGACGCTGTTCGTGCTGGTTGCGGCGCTCCGCCTGTAACTGAAATAAACGTACTGCTCGCAGGCGATCCTCGCGCCTTAGCTGAAAAAAGCAGACAAATCCCTTGGCGTAGCTGGATAGTTCACGCACGAACTCGAGGAGGACTTCATCAGCCTGGGGTCGCGGCAACTTCCAGAGCATCTGCACCAGGAATTCGCGGCTCTGCATAGGTGTCAGGGCGAACAACAGCAGCACTGATGGTAGTAGCGAGAACAGGCAAAGCGAGAGGTTGCCGCACCAGCTCCAGTTGGAGCACAGGCGGTGGCTCTGGTAGTGCACTAGGCGCTTGTACCTGCACCAGCAAAGCAGCATGGCTATTTCCGAGATGAAGATGGTACCCAGCAGCTCCACACAGGTGTACAGGCGCGGAAAGATGTTTAGGTAACGTTTGGGCAGCAACTCGCAGTTCCACAGCAGCAGCAGCAGACCCAGCCCAAATAGCCAGTTGGCCACAAGGGGTATCTGCGAGCACTGGTTCTGCGGCTGACTTATGAAGATCGAGATACCGCACAGCTGCAGAAGCGTGGCGACCACAATCGCAGGCGGGGAGACCATCTTCCAGAAGAGTATCGTCAAATTGAAAAGACTATTCTTTTGCCTTTGGAATTTAGCTATTTGTTGGCTTTCATTTCAAACTTTGTTCCGAACGAGTTTAATTCAAGCTGAAAGTCCCCGCAGAGCCTCCTACGTATTCATATGCACCTACCCCCAACTTTATTATGCCTTTCTGCTGTTAGTTAGAGGAAAAATAAATAAATACAAAATACGGATAAAATTATATATAGACTACGTTTTCCTTGATTCGTTGTCAGCCTACAATATTATCGTAGGATAATATAATCAAGTGTAAGGCCAAAATGCAGACACACATTTTACTGAGACGCAAAGTTTCAACGCCTTTGGCAATGCGGCCATCAGTTTATAGCTCCACTCCCAGGGTATCATACTTAACTTGAATAACCTTCGACCAGGTGGCTCTTTATTTTTTACGCTTGTGCCTTGTTTTTATTTGTGAGCAATATCTGTGGTAGGAATATATGCATTATAAGTCCATTCAGACTATCTTGCAACACACATATACATTTCTTCATGTACCGTATACCAGAGCAATACTACCCAAATCCCCAACTTTTCAATTTCTGTTTATCAAATTAATTTTAATTCAACCATACATTTTATAAATAAATGGAAAAAGATAAACTTCAATTGGCACATACATCTAGATTTGAAATCCGGACCTCTCGCTTATCAGTCTTCCCCCCTTAACCGGTCAGCCATTGCATATCTTACATACTGCCCGAGAAAGGTGCATTCCAAAAACATTTGCGGACAAATTAAGCAAAATTGTCTGCCACCGGAGTTGAACTTGGGTTTTCTCGACTAAGGAACTAATAATAAAAATAATAATACAAACTTATTTTGACCTTTGAATACATTGCAAAACAAATGTCATAATTATTACTTTATTACTTTACTTTACTGGCATTAAAATAGAAAACTTCTGCAAGACCAAGTCCAATTTCACTTGATTTTTGCCTTAAAGTAAAACTTAAATTGCATGGGCCATGAATTTACAATGTACATGTGTAATATAAATTCATATGGCTTCGACCAAAAAAAAAGAAAACAACAACAAAATAAAACAAATTATATGTTGGGCCCATGTGGATTCGAA
This sequence comes from Zaprionus inermis, assembly GCA_018151445.1. Classification (NCBI taxonomy): domain Eukaryota; kingdom Metazoa; phylum Arthropoda; class Insecta; order Diptera; family Drosophilidae; genus Zaprionus; species Zaprionus inermis. The sequence continues at coordinate 109,127 of JAECXD010001704.1, forward strand.
CCATCGGTCTCCAAAAACAAAATCTGTACTAGCAGGCACTACCTCCACTTCGCCGTCACCGCAGTGACACAAAAGTCGGCAAAGTTGCATTATGAGACCATTTAGATTATAATACATGAAAAAAAATAAATATGCAATGCGGCGGGGCGGCGGCGTTGTTTGGTTTTTCATTGCTTATTTTTCTTCTCCCCATCAATTTCCGTTTATTCAAATTAATTTGAATTAAACATAAATATTTTTCAAAAGTGAAAAAAACACATCACAAAGCCGCCGGCCGACGTCGAGTTGAACCCCGGGGCCTCATGCTTAACAGTCAACTACCATCACCACTCGGCCACTGCATTTCTTACGCAATGACCAATAAAATTGCATTATGTATATTTTCGGTGCCCAAAATTAATAAAAAAGTTGCCTGCTGCTGGAGTTGAACTCGGGAACTAACATTAGGAAAAACGCACATGGCCACAGGGCAATACTATTTCTTGAATATCTTCCTTATTTATCGGTCGATCTTATTGAAACTTTCACAACAAGCCCTCGTAGTGGTTTTTATCACATGTATTCAAAATTATTGCTGTATAGCTATATTTGCAGCAAAAATCGATTTTCGATTTCGATTTGTTTCGATTTATGGGGGCGGATGGAGGCGTGGCAAAAATCTAAAATAAACTTAATCTGCGGGCAGAATTAACACATATTGTCCCCAAATTTGGTAGATCTAGCTCTTATAATAGCTGAGATCTAGGTTTTCATACGGACAGACGGGCAGATGGACATGGCTATATCGACTCGGCTGTTCATGCTGATTCAGAACATATATACTTTGTGGGGTCGGAGATTTCTCCTTCTGCCTGTTACACACATTTTCGGTTGGTACAAAGCTATAATAACCATCTCCTCTACGAGTTGCGGGTATAAAAACTAGAAGCGTCCGATGAATATTTTAAGATAAATCGAGCACTATTCATATACAAAATTTGAAAAAATTGGTGATGATGCTTATCGACTCTTACCATATTTTCAAATTAAAACCTCCGAATTTGACCAAGTTTATACAATAGTTTAGTTAAATAACTTTAAAATTAAATGAAATTAAAAAAGTCTGCCATTTCTGCATACCAAAACTTCACTTCTCTATTTAAGACCTAAAACTATCAATACCTATCGATTAAATATTAGTATTATTATTATTATTAAGCAAGAGGGAGTCTCCCAGCAGAGATGGGGCAAGGCACTGCGACCAAAAAAAACGGTAAGTATCGATTAATACTGTCGGCCGCTTCTAATGTTTCGAACCGTTCCCGCATGTATGTATAGTATGTTGTTGCTTTTCACAAATATTTTTTATATAGATCATTGAAAATAGTCTAAAAAGAGGTGTACCTTGTTTTTTCAAATTTATATATGTAACAAGCAGAAGGAGAAGTGGTCAGACACTTGCTCAGGATCACAAGCCTTTCGATATTCCCGTTACCCACTTGTTGATCTATTACAAATGACTTCTATGTTATATGCAGCTTTCTATTTATTGCAATTCCGACTTTACGTACCCATCTTAAGCTTAATTTATTCAAGTCGGACACAAGGTATATGTGTATGTATTTACATTAGTTTCAGGGTTACATAAAGAAGTGGAATCATGGCCCAGTAGCTAAGTTGATGCTATCATTAAGAAAAGATAATTTAAAGATATTTTAGAGATTGATCAATGCGATATTATTGACATCTCTGGATGGGATGGAATCCTGCTTGAATCAATTCGTTTCAAATCCTACTCATTGTACTTTACTACACTAAACATACATAAAATATACTTTAAAAAGCATTGTTCTTATAACCTTTAGTAAAAAAATTTAATATCTTATCCGAACAACTTCGCGCAATTATCCAGAGGGTGTTGGCGCAGAAAGCTCTAAAGCCAATCCCAACCAAGCTTAGCATCATCATCATCTATGACGACGACATCATATTTTCGTTATCTATTTCTATATCTATATATATCATATATCATATATAGTATATTAATTGAAATTAATGCAACTTTGCCGACATGAGGTTTAGTGCGTCAATAGCAAAGTGGAGGTGGTGGCTGTTTATGAAGTTTTCGTTTTTGGCGATCCATGGTTGCTTGCTTTTTATACCCTTGCAGAGGGTATATTAAATTTAGCCAGAAGTTTGCAACGCACCTTAGGAGACATCTCCGACCCTATAAAGTATATATATTCTGAATCAGCATCACCAGAGGAGTCGAAAAATGGATGTCCGTCTGTCCGTCCGTCCGTCCGTCTGTTGCAACGCAAACTAGTCTCTCAGTTTTTGAGCTATCTTCATGAAACTAGGCATACAAGCTTATTATTGCTGTAGGCTGTAAATAAGTTAGAACGAGCCAGATCGGACCGATATATCGTATAGCTGTCATAGAAGCTATCGGCCGATTTTTGTTGTTTTTCCAGATATTGCAACAAGATTCAGCAAATCCTATTCTTATTACGTTCTTAATGTGCTGTCAAAATTGTATAAAAATCGGACCACTATAACATATAGCTGCCATAGGAACAATCGGCTGAAATCAGGGTTTTTGTATGCAAACCTGTTTTGTTTTTGGAAATACCGCACATTATCAATACTTTTTAATGTTATACAGTAACCCGCCCTTAGTTTTTCCATTTAAATATCTCAGACGTTTATATTCTATAGCTGTTATAGGAACAATCAGTCAGTCCGTCTGTATGTTGCAACGCAAATTAGTCCCCCAGTTATTGAGCTATCTTCATAAAACTTGGCACATAAGCTTCTTATTGCTGTAGGCTGTAAATAAGTCGGAACGAGCCAGATCGGACCGATATATCGTATAGCTGTCATAGAAGCTATCGGCCGATTTTTGATGTTTTTCAAGATATTGCAACAAGATTTGGCAAATCCTATTCTTATTACGTTCTTAATGTGCTGTCAAAATTGTATCAAAATCGGACCACTATAACATGTAGCTGCCATAGGAACAATCGGCTGAAATCAGGGTTTTTGTATGCAAACCTGTTTTGTTTTTGGAAATACCGCACATTATCAATACTTCTTAATGTTATACAGTAACCCGCCCTTAGTTTTACCATTTAAATATCTCAGACGTTTATATTCTATAGCTGTTATAGGAACAATCAGTCAGTCCGCGTGTCTGTTGCAACTCAAATTAGTCCCCCAGTTATTGAGCTATCTTCATGAAACTTTGCTCACAAGCTTCTTATTTCTGCCCTCTTTAAATAAGTCGGAATGGGCCAGATCGGACTGATATATCGTATAGCTGTCATGGAGCCTATCGGCTGATTTTCGTTATATTTCAAGATATAGCTATCAGGCTTAGCACATCCAAATCTAAGTGTGTCCCTAATAATAAAGTTCGAAATCGAACTTTTATAACTTATAACGATCAACGATCGGCCTAATGAAGGTTCATGTTGCAATTTTATGGAAACCTGAGTACTATTACATGTAGCTGTTAAACAAAAAATCCTGTAGCTGTTATTCAAACGCATTTTTGAATGAGAACTTTCCAAATTTATTTATATTTTATGACCAACAGATCCTTTACAACACAAAGACATTTCCTCATAACATTTTGTGTTAAGTATATAAGAAATCCAGGTATGTACAAAAGCATTAAAAAGGTAGAATTATTTTTTTTCGAAGCAGGTGCTTGATTCATAGCCTTAATCATGTAAAAATCTTGACTTCCTGTACTGTTATAATTGTTCAATAAATACCACAGAAACCAGTAGCAATCCAAATATATTTTATATTTTGTATAACTGCAAGGGTATGAAACCTTCGGCAAGCCGAAGGTAGCCTTGCTTTCTTGTTTTATTTTTCGTTTTACATTGAAAGTAAAATAAAGCAGGAACACACAAAACAAACGAGAAATCTGATTAGATATCTTGAGATGTGCATTATAAAAAGCTTTCTCTTTTATGTTTTAACTAAAGCAATAAAGTCAAAGTGTCGACATCCAATAAGAAACGCGTTGAACTTGCATATGCAAAACTAATTAGAGACGGAGAGAAAGTTATAGCGGGTGTTTAACAGTCTAGTATGCTGGACTGTAGCCTTTTCGACTTGTTTTGTATACTTTCGATTGAGGCCGATGTGACTAGATACTTCTTACAACGAAACATGTTTTCATACAAATAAACCTCGTTTCGGCCGATTATAACTATAACAGCTATATGTTATAGTTTTATCGGAACTTTAAAATTGTTTATATTACTTTTTGTTGACAAAACCGGTTAAAAACAAATTGGTGTTTTAAATTTTTGAAAAATGTAACGGAGTTTGTTAAATATTTTTTTGTCAAAAACCAGTATATTTCCACAAAAACGGATTTTTCAAATAATCTTTTGTCAAAAATTGTTAGATTTGTACAAAAATCGATGTTTAAAATTTTTAAAAAATGTAACGGATTCTTAGAGTTTTTTTTTTAATATTTATATATAAATTTATTCAAAACCGTCTTTAAAATATCGGTCGAAAGTTTTCATGGCAGCTAAACGGTATATCCGTCCAATCCACATCGTTCCGACTTATATACAGTTGGCAGAAATAAATAGCAAGTGTGCTATCGTGATTATAGCTTTAAAACAAGAAAGCAAGGCTACCTTCGGCTTGCCGAAGGTTTCATACCCTTGCAGTTATACAAAATATAAAATATATTTGGATTGCTGCTGGTTTCTGTGGTATTTATTGAACAATTATAACAGTACAGGAAGTCAAGATTTTTACATGATTAAGGCTATGAATCAAACACCTGCTTCAAAAAAAATAATTCTACCTTTTAATGCTTTTGTACATACCTGGATTTCTTATATACTTAACACAAAATGTTATGAGGAAATGTCTTTGTGTTGTAAAGGATCTGTTGGTCATAAAATATAAATAAATTTGGAAAGTTCTCATTCAAAAATGCGTTTGAATAACAGCTATATGATTTTTTGTTTAACAGCTATATGTAATAGTACTCAGGTTTCCATAAAATTGCAACATGAACCTTCATTAGGCCGATCGTTGATCGTTATAAGTTATAAAAGTTCGATTTCGAACTTTATTATAAGGGACACACTTAGATTTGGATGTGATAAGCCTGATAGCTATATCTTGAAATATAACGAAAATCGGCCGTAGGCTCCATGACAGCTATACGATATATCAGTCCGATCTGGCCCATTCCGACTTATTTAAAGAGGGCAGAAATAAGAAGCTTATGAGCAAAGTTTCATGAAGATAGCTCAATAACTAGGGGACTATTTTGATACAGTTTTGACAGCACATTAGCAACGTAATAAGAATAGGATTTCCCAAATCTTGTTGCAATATCTTGAAAAACAACAAAAATCGGCCGATAGCTTCTATGACAGCTATACGATATATCGGTCCGATCTGGCTCGTTCCGACTTATTTACAGCCTACATCAATAATAAGCTTGGGTGCCAAGTTTCATGAAGATAGCTCAATAACTGGGGGACTAATTTGCGTTGCAACAGACAGACGGACTGACTGATTGTTCCTATAACAGCTATAGAATATAAACGTCTGAGATATTTAAATGGAAAAACTAAGGGCGGGTTACTGTATAACATTAAAAAGTATTGATAATGTGCGGTATTTCCAAAAACAAAACAGGTTTGCATACGAAAACCCTGATTTCAGCCGATTGTTCCTATGGCAGCTATATGTTATTGTAGTCCGATTTTGATACAATTTTGACAGCACATTAAGAACGTAATATGAATAGGATTTGCCAAATCTTGTTGCAATATCTTGAAAAACAACAAAAATCGGCCGATAGCTTCTATGACAGCTATACGATATATCGGTCCGATCTGGCTCTTTCCGACTTATTTACAGCCTACAGCAATAATAAGCTTGTGTGCCAAGTTTCATGAAGATAGCTCAATAACTGGGGGACTAATTTGAGTTGCAACAGACAGACGGACTGACTGATTGTTCCTATAACAGCTATAGAATATAAACGTCTAAGACATTTAAATGGAAAAACTAAGGGCGGGTTACTGTATAACATTAAAAAGTATTGATAATGTGCGGTATTTCCAAAAACAAAACAGGTTTGCATACAAAAACCGTGATTTCAGCCGATTGTTCCTATGGCAGCTATATGGTATAGTGGTCCGATTTTGATATAATTTTGACAGCACATTAAAAACGTAATAAGAATAGGATTTGCCAAATCTTGTTGCAATATCTTGAAAAACAACAAAAATCGGCCGATAGCTTCTATGACAGCTATACGATATATCGGTGCGATCTGGCTCTTTCCGACTTATTTACAGCCTACAGCAATAATAAGCTTGTGTGCCAAGTTTCATGAAGATAGCTCAATAACTGGGGGACTAATTTGAGTTGCAACAGACAGACGGACTGACTGATTGTTCCTATAACAGCTATAGAATATAAACGTCTGAGATATTTAAATGGAAAAACTAAGGGCGGGTTACTGTATAACATTAAAAAGTATTGATAATGTGCGGTATTTCCAAAAACAAAACAGGTTTGCATACAAAAACCGTGATTTCAGCCGATTGTTCCTATGGCAGCTATATGTTATAGTGGTCCGATTTTGATATAATTTTGACAGCACATTAAGAACGTAATAGGAATAGGATTTGCCAAATCTTGTTGCAATATCTTGAAAAACAACAAAAATCGGCCGATATCTTCTATGACAGCTATACGATATATCGGTGCGATCTGGCTCTTTCCGACTTATTTACAGCCTACAGCAATAATAAGTTTGTGTGCCAAGTTTCATGAAGATAGCTCAATAACTGGGGGACTAATTTGAGTTGCAACAGACAGACGGACTGACTGATTGTTCCTATAACAGCTATAGAATATAAACGTCTAAGATATTTAAATGGAAAAACTAAGGGCGGATTACTGTATAACATTAAAAAGTATTGATAATGTGCGGTATTTCCAAAAACAAAACAGGTTTGCATACAAAAACCGTGATTTCAGCCGATTGTTCCTATGGCAGCTATATGTTATAGTGGTCCGATTTTGATATAATTTTGACAGCACATTAAGAACGTAATAGGAATAGGATTTGCCAAATCTTGTTGCAATATCTTGAAAAACAACAAAAATCGGCCGATAGCTTCTATGACAGCTATACGATATATCGGTGCGATCTGGCTCTTTCCGACTTATTTACAGCCTACAGCAATAATAAGCTTGTGTGCCAAGTTTCATGAAGATAGCTCAATAACTGGGGGACTAATTTGAGTTGCAACAGACAGACGGACTGACTGATTGTTCCTATAACAGCTATAGAATATAAACGTCTAAGATATTTAAATGGAAAAACTAAGGGCGGATTACTGTATAACATTAAAAAGTATTGATAATGTGCGGTATTTCCAAAAACAAAACAGGTTTGCATACAAAAACCGTGATTTCAGCCGATTGTTCCTATGGCAGCTATATGTTATAGTGGTCCGATTTTGATATAATTTTGACAGCACATTAAGAACGTAATAGGAATAGGATTTGCCACATCTTGTTGCAATATCTTGAAAAACAACAAAAATCGGCCGATAGCTTCTATGACAGCTATACGATATATCGGTGCGATCTGGCTCTTTCCGACTTATTTACAGCCTACAGCAATAATAAGCTTGTGTGCCAAGTTTCATGAAGATAGCTCAAAAACTGAGAGACTAGTTTGCGTTGCAACAGACGGACGGACGGACGGACGGACGGACGGACAGACGGACATCCATTTTTCGACTCCTCTTGTGATGCTGATTCAAAATATATATACTTTATAGGGTCGGAGATGTCTCCTAAGGTGCGTTGCAAACTTCTGGCTAAAATTAATATACCCTCTGCAAGGGTATAACAACAAAAATCGGCCGATAGCTTCTATGACAGCTATACGATATATCGGTCCGATCTGGCTCGTTCCGACTTATTTACAGCCTACAGCAATAATAAGCTTGTGTGCCAAGTTTCATGAAGATAGCTCAATAACTGGGGGACTAATTTGCGTTGCAACAGACAGACGGACTGACTGATTGTTCCTATAACAGCTATAGAATATAAACGTCTGAGATATTTAAATGGAAAAACTAAGGGCGGGTTACTGTATAACATTAAAAAGTATTGATAATGTGCGGTATTTCCAAAAACAAAACAGGTTTGCATACAAAAACCCTGATTTCAGCCGATTGTTCCTATGACAGCTATATGTTATAGTGGTCCGATTTTGATACAATTTTGACAGCACATTAAAAACGTAATAAGAATAGGATTTGCCAAATCTTGTTGCAATATCTTTAAAAACAACAAAAATCGGCCGATAGCTTCTATGACAGCTATACGATATATCGGTCCGATCTGGCTCGTTCCGACTTATTTACAGCCTACAGCAACAAGAAGCTTGTGTGCCAAGTTTCATGAAGATAGCTCAAAAACTGAGAGACTAGTTTGCGTTGCAACAGACGGACGGACGGACGGACGGACGGACGGACGGACTGACAGACGGACATCCATTTTTCGACTCCTCTGGTGATGCTGATTCAGAATATATATACTTTATAGGGTCGGAGATGTCTCCTAAGGTGCGTTGCAAACTTCTGGCTAAAATTAATATACCCTCTGCAAGGGTATAATGAAGAGACTAGTTTACATTGAGACATACGGATATGACAGATGTCTCCTAAAGTGCTTAGCAAAGATCTTGTGAAAGTTTATAAACCGTCTGCGAGGGTATAGTTATGAAAGAGAAAATCGAATATTGTAAAAGATAAAAAACGTGTGCTAAAATCATATATTTACTTAGTATCTGAACGCAAAATCATAACAAAACATAATATCTGTTAATAAAAGTTTATGTAGAGGCGAATTTGATATTATAAATGTAGCATCACAATCGTCGTATTATTGATTTCTTATTCGTATGAACATATCTAAGAGCTAGATCTTAAGCTTTTGTGCATATAAAAAGAGTAAACGCAATAAGCGAACACCAATAAACGAAGCGTGCAAGACACGACAATTATGCTATTAAACTTTTACGAAACTAATATTTTATGATGTTAACCGATTAAGCCGCCTCCTGTTTCTAGTGTTGCGTATAACTCCTACATATACTTTGAATCAGCGTCAACAACAACCGAGTGGATAAGCTATTTATGTCTGACTGTTTAACTATACAGAGATCAGCTATTATAAAAGCTAGAGACACCAAATTCGGCAAGAAGAGGCATTAGGCGTGGTACACCCCATAAAATATACATATATTAAGCCATGCCTGTCTCTTTGTTCGTCTGTCCATGTGCTTGAGACAATAGATCTGAGCTATTATGAAAGCTAGAGACACCAATGTAGGCGGATGAAGTTTATATCAAAGTTCAGATGCCATACCCACCTCTCCTGAAAATCGGTTATTTTCGATTATAAAGCAAAGTATTAAAGTCTTAACTGTCTGCTTTGGTACACACATTACTTTATGAATCTATAATCCAAATTACAATTCAATCGGACCAATAACACAGAAGTAATTCAAATTCACGTTTTCACTATAAGTGCTCGGTACGGCCAGCCGCCTGTGCTCTGATTTGAGTTGTTGACGTTGACGTTGACCTCGCTATGGGTCGCGTTACTTTTGTGCGCGCATCTGTTTGTGTGATTTAGAGCGAGTAAGCAATAGGTGACAGAATAATATGTGAAAAATTCTTTGTTCGGAATTGTAAGTGTGCTTACATATTTGTAATGGATTTTCACAATTGGGCTGTACTGGACTGTACCCTTCGTTACTTGGTTTCATCTGTTCTTTGAAGATGAGTCCCTTCAAAAATATTTTGGCCATTGATTTACTTATTTACAACATGCAGCCATAAAAACGTTTAATCAAAAAAGCATGGACATGGGTAGGTCCACACTCATGATGCTGATTCATAACATATGTATATATTTTAAGGTAGGCAAAATTAATATACCATCTGAAAGTATATTAAGAGTTAAACTACATTTTTGCAAATGTGACAAGACGTCCCCTTAGCTTATGGGGACTCAGCACCAACAGGAAAGTCAATCTAGTAATACCCTTGTAGAGGATATATTTATTTTAACCAGATGTTTGTTACGCACCTTAGGAGACATCTGCGACTCTCTAATATGTATATATTCTGACCGAGCATCTAAAGGGTAGTCTGTTTAGTGATGTCTTTTCGTCCGTATGTCTGTCTGTCTGCAAGCTTATCTCTCAGTTTAAGAGCTATCTTGATGAAGTTTGAATGGCCGATTATTGTTATTTTTGAAGATATCGCAGTCAAACTTAATACGTCAAGTTGTATCTAACATATGTCAATATTTTTACAGTAGTTTAAGACGATTAGGCAGCTAAGCACCATATGAACAATGCGTTAAAACATTGAGCTATTTTCTATAATAATATAATATATTTTATATAATAGAATAATTGGTAAGAACAAAAGCTGCAAGGGTATAAAACCGGCATTCCTTTCTTTCTAGATTATTCTTATCACCTTCCAGCCGATTAAGCGATATGTACCATATATATATATATATATATATATAAAAACAATAGAGGTGATGGCAGCTTGAGGGTACTACGGGTGGCAACGCTGCAGGGCCTATCAATAGAAGCAGAGTTGCAGTAAAGAATAATCGAGGAGTCAGTTGTTGAAGTTGAAGTCAAGAAGTCGCAAGATAAAGTCGGAAGTTAAGTTGTTTTTAAAGGCAAGCAAGTCGGTTTGTCTTTTAATAAAGAATTGTTGTAGCAAAGACGTCGGTCGGTCAATGTCGTTTTTTGAAGAACTAAGGAGAACTTAGAAGAACTAAACTAAACTAAACTTAATATTTGTACTTTCTTATATGTACAATTACCTAATATTTCAATAAATATTACATATATATAATCGGCTGGAAGATTGTTGGGAAACAAGGAAATATCAATTAAGAAAACTATCTTACTCACGTATCTTACTTATTTGACTGAATTAAATTTTTTCGATGAATTATATGAAGCAGACATTTTCGAGCTTGTCCAAATTTTAATGCAATTTTATGGCGCTCTGAAAGCAATCATGTAAGTATATGGCTCATATAACCAGTGTTGCCATTTTAGCATATTTCATGCTATTTCTAGCATATGGAAAAATGCAAAAGCTTATAAATTTAGCAAATTGCTTATAGCCTGAAATATAGCATAGTTTAATTTTAATTTTGCTTATTTTAGCTTAAAAATTGTATTGCATCAAAATGAAATATTATATGAGTTTAAAATGTACAAAAATCGAAACTCGTGAACTTTTGCCGATACTTACGTAAATCGCGGATAAATAATCGAACAAATTGTTATCGAAAATAATTCTGATGCAACCGGTCACTATTATTGTGAAATTGTAGAAGCGTAAAAGTTTAAAGGTGAAAAATGCCAAAAATTCAATATAAACAATTGTTTCGCGATGCCTGGCTGCATAATAGTGAATTTAAAGAGTGGTTGCTGAAAACAGATGGCGATTCAACAAAAGCTTACTGCTGCTATTGTAAATGCATGGTAGCAGCCAAACTGTTTGACATTCGGCAGCATGCGGAAACAAGAAAAGATGTGTTGGCAATTGGCTCTGCTAATCAGAACCAAAAAATTAATTTTCCAAAAAGATGCACGAAAACAGAGGAATCTGGAGATGCTGTATCAATAGCTGATTGTTTGAAACAAAAATTTAAGAACAAAGATATATGTATTTACATTAATTTCAATTTCACAGATATGGACTGCGTCGCAATGGAAAATGCTGCAATTCATATGATTTGCCACAGAAATATTTAGACATGGTCTCCTCGCATGAAAAGTATGCATCCCAAGAAGAGGACCACGAAATTGATGATTTGGTGGCTTGTTTAAGTTAAAATAAATACTATAAATAAAATAAATACTTTAAAAACAAACAAATAACAAACAGCTTATTTTCTAGCATACTTTTATAATTTTTAGCATATTTTTAAGGCTAAATCTAACTTATTTGTGAGCTCAAAATCTGGCAACACTGCATATAACAAAGGCGCATACAGACGTTCAATGGGTTCTCTTTAAAAAACCATAACATTTTCATAGAAGATATGGGATAGCAACATAATTTAGACGTACCCGGGTAGGTCATTTTACGTTTGACAAATATGTTGGTCTATATAATTTTTTGCAAACAATTAAAGTCAACATTATTATTATAATTACCCAGGGAAGGATTTCAAAGACGCCATCGGACGTGGTGATTGGCGACTTTAATCACTAAATTAGTTTTCAAAATAACGAACATATTTATTTATATTTGTATGTATGCAAATAGCATAGGCCAGCAGGTTGGCAGAAAAATGCCCAAAAGCATGTGTCCCTTATTTGTCTTAAGGTTATGAGCTTTAAGCTTTCGTGGAAGTGAAGCAACCATAGCGAAAATAAAGGTACAAAAAGGTTTGTGTTAACTGCGCAAGCCATGTTCCCCGAAATAATAAGTAAACATTATTTATATTTTAAAGGAATAGGAGCAAATGTTGTTTTGCTGGAGGCAACACACCTCGCGCTCAAACAATACCGAATAAGGGCGTGGCACGGCGAACCGTCAAAGTAATTAAACAAAAGTAATTAAGATTAGCGCGTTCCTAGTAGCTCCAAGTCATCAGGCATCCACTTCCCACCATCCCAAGCTATTTCAATCCCGCCAAACTGCCAGTTCTTGCTCCTTTTCTTTGGTCCATTATCATCATTATCGTTATCATAGTGAGGCGAAAAGTGCGACTCAAAAGAAGAAAGGCGGAAAGGTATCGCCAACAATATGCCAAGTTTGACGTCATTATAGCTACCTTTCCCGAATGAAATATACTCCTAGTCTCTTGGTTCGCTTGCAGATTGTTATGTGCAGCTGCCCCGAGCTACTTCATGAAATATTATTGTTCACAAAAAGTAAAGGGGAGTAAATGAAGTCGACTTTAAACTAAAATGCGTACTATCACGCAATTGCAATGCCTGAAATCAGTCGCCCATTGTGAATCATTGCTCAAGCAGCCAGCCGGTACAGTGCTCATTAACCCACCCAAAACCGCCCAATCGATTCTTGCCATCAATCCACATGGCTTAGGCCTGGCTATCGAGTAGCATGCAGAAATCCTAGTTTTTAGAATACCATACGAACAGGGATCTCCATACGAAAGTTTCAAACAAGTTTCGTATACTTTTTGAACGTTGCACGGTCATGAATTAAGCCCGTTAGGCCAGAGGTCAAGTGGAAGCCTCCAAATGAGATTTATTAACATTCAGATCGACGCTCTTTTCGCTTATTGACAGCCTATTGGCTATTTTTCACTAGGCCAAGTCCAACTTTTGTTTTGATTAAATGAAGCTTAACGAGCAGAGAGCAGCTGGCTGTACGCGAAGGCCAAAGCACGTGGTGAGCACTCAGGTTGCTCTGCGAAGGCTGAGGTAACACGAAAAGAAGTGCCTTTCGGCGAAAGGAAAGAGGTCTGCCAACTTAACTAATGAGCTGATTTACTGCCCAACACGTCGAGTAGAAGCGTTGACTGCAGAGCTCATGTCGGCCATGCAAAAGGTCGGAAAGGCAAGCTAAAGCGGCTGAAGGAGACGAAGACGGTGGATAACGACAAGGAGTAAAAGTCATGCCGCCGGTTTGTGGGTTGTATGACAAATGCGCTTTACGTTATTTATGGTGACCGGAGGACAAGATGTCCTACGTGTGGTCATTAGGCCTGTGAGCAGCGCTTCTCGGCTTTAAACAGTATTTATGTCAAAACTTAGTACAAAGTGTACTTTGTTTGCAATTGAGTTGTTTAAAAACTCGAAGAATGGATATTATGCCTTATAACAAACATAAAAATATTGGTTTGAATAATAAGCTTAGACTCTGATTTTTAAATTTAAAATTTGATTAATAATTAATTAAATCATAGACTAATCTCTTTACGTATACCCATACATACATAATCAGTCTCACTCAAGAGTTTAAAACGCAAAAAAAGTAAAAGACCATAAAAAAATATACATACATATGCATTTCCGGAAAAATTCCATCAACTAGATCACTCTGGATGATACTTATGGCTTAATACCATAAGAAGCATATGATTTTTACGTACTACGTAATTTCGACCCGGGTCAGACTGATATATAAGCAAATCAGCTTACATATAAACTAAACTTAATATAGCATTTCTCTTCGTCTATAATTTGTTGTACTTATGCAAGCTCCACTTGGTTCTTATTGGAGTTGCCACTTTGTGGCAACTTTACAGTTACAGTTACAGTTACAACTTTACTTTACAGTTAGAACTAAGCAGAAGGCTTTTAATGATGCATGTGTGAAAGAGACGCCTTTACATACAAACATATGTGGTGCCTCACAATACATTTCTAATCTCGATTGGACGTTTGTTTTGTGTTAAGTTGAACACCGGACCTCTCATTAACAATCAACCAACATCACCAGTCAGCTACTGCATTTCTTACGCAATGATCGAGATTGCATTGTGAATCATTTCAAATATTTTCGGTACAAATAAATAAATAAATTAATTAATTTAAAAAGAAACAAGACTTCGCCCAATTTTGAAATTCCGTTACAAACCACACATAAAATTTCAATCAGATAAATTTGCAAAAAATTATTCTGCCACTTATTTTTTTCTCGATGGCACTTACACAAGCAGACACGCGCGCAAAACGCTTCGCGTCGTCGACGTCAGTTTGTAATTAAAGATATAGGTCCATATAGTATTTATCTTCATGAACACCGAAGCAGAATATTAAGACTTCAATACGTTGCTAAACCGCAAATTATCGATTTGCGAGGGCGGGGGGCGTGGCATGTGAACTTTATATGCTATGGTGGGCGTGGCATGTGAACTTTATATATATCTTTATATATATCTGTATATCTAGCTTTTATAATATGAGAGATCTGTGCGTTCACACAGACGGTGAGACGAACAGATAGACAGACTGTCATGGCTCAATCGACTCGGCCAGTGATCCTGAGCAAGAATGTATTACTTTGTGGGGTCTGCCACCCCTCATTATGCTTGTTACATACATTTCTACAAAGTTAGTATACCCTTTTTGACCAATTTCAATGGTCAAAGTGTGTATAAATTGCCAACCACCGGAGTTGAACTTGTGTCTCTTCAAAATTAGACAAAACAGACAAAAACACATGCTCGTAGGGCACTACTTTTTATACCCCCTACTCGTAGAGTAGAAGGGTATTACAGCTTTGTGCCAACCGAAAATATTTGTAACAGGCAGAAGGAGACATCTCCGACCCCATAAAGTATATATATTTTGAATCAGCATGAACAGCTGAGTCGATATAGCCATGTCCGTCTGTGCGTCTGTCTGTCTTTCCGTCCGAATGAAAGCCTAGATCTCAGCTACCTAGAGCTACCAAATTTAGTAACAATATGTGTTAGTACTGTACGCTGATCAAGTTTATTTTGGATTTTCGCCACGCCTCCATCCGCCCTCATAAATCGTAATAAAAATCGATTGTAGCTGCAAATATAGCACTACAGCAATAATTGCATATACTTGTGATAAAAACCACCATGCCAGCGTTTTGCGAAAGTTTCAATAAGATCGGCCGATAAATAAGGAAGATATTCAGTAAATTTAGTTCTCGAGTTCAACTCCAGCAGTCTTTCCGTCCGAATGAAAACCTAGATCTCAGCTACCTAGAGCTACCAAATTTAGTAACAATATGTGTTAGTACTGTACGCTGATCAAGTTTATTTTGGATTTTCGCCACGCCTCCATCCGCCCCCATAAATCGTAATAAAAATCGATTGTAGCTGCAAATATAGCACTGCAGCAATAATTTCATATACTTGTGATAAAAACCACTATGCGAGCGTTTTGCGAAAGTTTCAATAAGATCGGCCGATAATTAAGGAAAATATTCAGGAAAGTTAGTTCCCGAGTTCAACTCCAGCAGGAGGGAACTTATTTTTTAATTATTGGCACCGAAATATTCACAATGCAATTTTATTGGTCATTGCGTAAGAAATGCAGTGACCGAGTGGTGATGGTAGTCGACTGTTAAGCGTGAGGTCCGGAGTTCAACTCCTAGGTGAGGCGACCGACTTATATATTTTTATCGTAACTGCAAAGTAATAAAAGCAAAGGGCAACATCCAATAAGAATCGAGTGGAACTTGCATAGGAAAAACAAATTAGAGACGGAAAGAAATAAAAAGCAAGAACGCATTGTACACATTTGGCACGTGTTTTTCCGAAGATTTGTAGCGGGTATATCGCAGTCGATTCAGCTCGACTGTAGCGTTTCCGACTTGTTTCAATTTATGCGGGCGAAAGGAGACATTGCAAATCTACAGTATTATCATATATTGTCAACGAATTTGGTGTGCTCTAGCTTTTATAATAGCTTAGATCTAGGGTATCATATGGAGAGACAGACGGACAAATCTATTTCGATTAGGCTGTTGATACTGATTCCGAATGTATATGGCTTATAGGATCGGAGATGTCTCCTTCTGCCTATTACAAATATCTTCGGTTGGCACGAAGCTATAATACCCTTCTACTCCATGAGTGGGGGGTATAATATAGATTAAACACCGTGGGGAGCAAATTATTGCATATCAAGCAATTCGTCGTTGGTTTGTTTTCGTTAATTTTTCACTATTTTTCAAGTTGTTAAAGTCTTTGTAATTGGGTATTGGTGTCTAATATTGATGTTTTTATAGCATGCTTTAGCTCCGCCGTTATTAGCGGATAATTGATGTGGATGTTAAAAAATGTTGACTTCTTATGCGGGAAATTACGCAGCTTGCGTTTTTACTTATTTGTGAATTCATATGTTAAATATGTATATAGGTCTCACCTATACCTAAAATTCGGCAAGGATATCTCACTGCCGAGTAGGCTTTCGTTACTTGTTTTTAACTTTAATCGCTTTCGGCTAGAACTCGTCTGGTAACTTTTGAGGTGTAAGTTATTTTGTTAATGCATTATTGTTCAAATAGTCAAAATGTCAATGAGATTCCATGATACCTGTGTCCCTTATTTATTCGCTGCGTGCCCTAATTTCCTTGGTCTTTTGTAGAGTGTCAGTTAGCATAATCCCTAATTAGGCGTTTGATGTACATACACCCAACACACATACATACAAACGTACGTTTGTCGTGCAGGCATTCAACCTGAGCCAGCAGACAAATCGTAATTGCGTGACAAACAAGCGAAAATCGGCTTTGCTTAGCTTAGCGGAGTGCGAGTGCGAGATATCCGTGTGGGCAGGGGTTGTTACTTGGTTTTATTGAGTTATTAGCCACAGAACGATGGTTGCATACTTTCAGGCGTTGCGCAACTCAATTACCACGCAACGCCACGCGGCAGTCGTGTCGTTCTTGGGGCACGCGCTTAGTCACGTCATCCCATAAAATATACTCAACTCCTTATTGAAAGCCGATGGCAATGAAAATTCCGCAATGACGAAACGGATATTCTAATCGCCATTTGTTATTCGCTGTTCAAGCGTAACTTCACTCTTAAAGCATAATTTTCCACTTGCGTGATCGGGCGACTTGGCACGATATTGTGCAATGCTGTTCTTGGTTTGCCATGTCATTTTATTAAGTTCACCGAAACAGCATTCCATTGAATGGGCGATAAGTGCATCTGCTAGATGATAACCAAACACACCCACACATGCGTAGGAATTCAAAATGTAGCATATGCATTGCATGGCAGCTTGAGTGTGAACATTACTGGAAAATGCTAACTGAACTTTAATTTTAAACATCTGAAGCGAAAAAGCTAACAGATTTTGAGAACTTTTGTTGGTTTGTTTTTCCTTTGAATGTTTCGTACTGACAAGGGGAACCACGCTGGGTAAATACAATTATATTCATTGAATCATGCGAGATTCCAGCTTAAAATTCATATATATTTGTTAGCTGTTTGAGATGGAGGGACATTCTTCCAGATTTCCAGAAGAAAAGCTAAAAATCGCTATACGGAAACTGAAACAAGAAGAGGATTATGTTCAACGGCATTATATAACTATCACCAACAGACTTTAAACAATCAAGTCTTCGTACACCGAGTTGCCGATAGCTAATCCCTTAGAACGATCGGATTGCAGAATATTATGACTTTAATAGTTTCTTAATAATCGAAAATTATACCAAGACTGTCAATATGTTTTAAGGCATGTCCATTTAGAATGCTACCAATTTTGAAAGTCTTGCAGGGGGCATTGCAGATTTTTCAGAGCATCTTGGCCTGATTTTAATATGGATGAGAAAGTAGCCAAGCCATTTCCCAATCTTTGGCCATTACAGACTTTAAGCCATGGTATGAGCTTTAAATGTCAAGGTCCTCTCAAAAATGATACCCAGGTACTTAAGCGGTAGCAGTGCTGTGCATGCTTATAATACCGCAAGACAGTGGTCTTATGACAAAGGTGACATTTGCACACTTGCTGTCGTTTATGCCAATGTTCCATTTCAGATCCCAGGCTGTAGAGCTGGGATAATGCGGTTACTTCTAATTAGAGTAGTAGTATCATCAGCGTAGGTTGCTACTAGCATATTGTCTGTATGTAGACCCATTCCAAGTGGGGCAGGTTATCCATTGTTACAGTGTTGAACCGAGCATGCTCCCTTTGGTTATGCACGAAAATGTTGGATGCAATCTGTTTTCCAGTAAACTTCTGATAAGCTGAAATAGCTGAGGTATAAGACAGCTTCATAGCTTCAAGAGCAGGCCCTCGTGATACACCCTGTAAAATGCACAAAAAGTTTTTTTTTTTTAGGTAGCTACAACCCCTTTGTAACCTTGGGATCTAGTAATTCAGCCCTTACGGGCGCGTCGGCTAACTATAGTTAGCTGTAGCAATACATTGATACAAAAATTTACAAATAATTACAAATTAACAATCACAGTTTTACAATCACATATAGGGAAAATCATCTCCTGGCTCTCGTCGAGGGTGTAGGATAAGGTCCTTCGGGTGTCGCCTATTGAGCCTCCTAGGTGGGCGGGTTCTGCATAGTGCTTTAGATAGATGGTTTCGATGGCTCTCCAGTCTGTCAGGGTACCGGCTTGTTTATTGCCCCAAAAACCGTGTGCAGTTTGAGGTCTTTGTGCAACGTAGTATTCCTAACGTACCACACGCAGCCGGTAATCATTCTGGCTATTCTATTTTGGGCAGCCTGGATGCAACGTATTTGACTGTCGCAAGCCAATCCCCAAATTTGGCACCCGTTCCTCCAGATTGGAGCAATAATTTGATTGTAAATTGACATTTTATTAGAGAGGGTCAATTTACTGCTAGAGCTTAGGAGCCAGTAGTGTTTGGATGCCGCAGTACGTATGCGCATTCTTATAGCACTCACTTGCTTTGAGAACGTGAGTCTACGATCCAGGATGACTCCTAGATATTTGGCTGAATTAGACTGTGGGACAGGGGTGCCATCAATGAGCACAGCCGGTGGCATTCTCCGCTTCAGGGTGAACCACACATTCACTGATTTATCCCCATTGATGCCAATGTTCCAGCGCCTTGCCCATTCCGAGAACCGATCAGAAAAGTTCTGGATACCATCGGCTGCGTCGTGCTCGCATCGGGACCTGTAGGTGACGCACACGTCATCAGCAAATGAGGCCAACATAGGCTGTCATCTGGCTGCGGCATGTCGTGGCTATACATGCAGTAGAGCAGGGTACCGAGGACACTACTTTGTGGAACTCCAGCTGCCACATTGTGCTCGATGGAAAGTGCTGAGTGAAAACGCACAGCGAATCGCCTTCCTTCCAAATTCGATTTTAGCAACCTGAAATATGGAGCAGGTAGCGTCTGCTTGATTTTTGCTAGAAGCCCAATATGCCACACTCGATCAAACGCATCTCGAATGACCAAGAAGAGGCTGTTGCAATTCCTTAATGTCGTAGGCAGTCAGAATTTGTTCGACGACCCGATGGAGCTGCTTGACAGTACAGGGGCCAGCACGAAAACCGAACTGGTGCTTAGGGGTAATCCCCTGGGCTTCCATGATCCTGACAATCCGGGCAGCGACCAGTCTCTCAAACACCTTCGAGATCGAAGGGAGGAGACTGATCGGCCGGTAAGAGGGGGCTCCCTTTCCGGCTTGCCAGGTTTGTGGATCATAGAGATTATCCCGAGCTTCCACTGAGAAGGGAAGTATTGCAACCTCACAATAGCGTTGAATGATGACGTCATAACCTGGAGCGTGGCGTGATTGGCAGATCCATTTGAAGCGCTTGGGACAACTGGTCCTGAGTTTCTTCAACCTGTTGCAGACTTGCAAGATTGAATGGCTGAAATCGCTCGGCGAGGTGCGCAGCGAATACCTCCGCTTGTTCCATGTCGGTCCTACACCACGTCCCGTTATTATCGACTAAAGGCGCCTTCCTCGTGCATCGCCTTTTGATAGCGCACGTGGCCTTTCAGAGCGAGTGCGTCGCTTCGCTTTCGACTCCAGTGTTGGCAAGCCTTTCGTCGAACCATGCGGATTTGTGCAGCACCAATGCGCAGCGGAGTCTACACAGCGCTCGATTCCATTCCATCGCCTGTTTTCAGCTATGAGCAGCAGGATCTCTCTGGTTATTGGGATTCCATCAGCCACGGACTGCCGGGGTATACTGCGAGTTGCCAGTCTAGCTGCTGTCTTAATATTGTTGGTGAAAACATCAAACAAGCATCCTCTACGTTCTGCCCAGAGTTTAAGGCAGTATTGAGGGGCAGTGTGAACTCCAGTTGCGATTGGAATACCTCCAGGTTAGTACGCCTAGTGATTAGACGCTCCATCTTAGGGTAGCATATTGCCCCGCATCCAGCGTATTTACCGGAGGCAGGTGGTCGGAGCTAAGCTCAACAACCGCACTTATGCTAGCGTGGATGCTCAGCACATCCCTTGTCAGCGCAAAATCGATGTAGCCTGGTGAGCCTCTACTGCCGTACGGGTATCTTGTTGGTCCTCCTGTTGCTAACGAGTTCACCTCCGAGTTTAGGACGAGATTGGCTTGTGCAATGCCTTTTTGGTTGCTCCTTTCTGCACCCCAAAGCCAGTGGGACGCATGCCAATCGCCCGCAATGATGAAATAGTTCGGAGCTCTTCCAGAATGTCCTTGATCTCGTCCGTAGTCCATGCAGTAGATCGCTCCAAAGCTTATAGGGCCGAGTGCCGTTTGAATAACCGCCGGCGCAAGTTGCGCCTTGTCAGTGGCAATTGGTGTTAGCGGGAAGTGGGCAAGGCTAGATTTGATCAAGATAGCTGCGAATCACTCCACTTCAGGCAACTTCGTGGATACGCCGTCGGCGTTTCACACTAAGCACAAAAAGTAAAAAGAAAAACTATTTATCCAAAAGTATGCAATATAATTATCATATATCATTATTAGGCAATTTTCGTATGCTTATTAAACAATTAATGAACTCATTGATGTCACATGTGGCTCCAATACCTACCAGAAGTTTTGCAGGTTGGTACTTCTTAAAACTTTACTTTCATTGAGAAAGGCCAGATGGACTATAAGAAGAATAAGAGCTGGAGAAGGATTAATGTTAAGATCTGAGTAACAAGTTAAATTAACTTTTTCAAATCGTATACAGGCATCACTTAATGCCAGCTACATTAAAACTGATAAGGCTAGATATACATAGCCAGATGGACTCCATAAAATCCAGCAGAGGGGTCTTGCGTCAGTTGACCAGTGGAGTTTGTATTTTCCGAAGACAACAACATGGGGAGACTAAAAATCAAATCTAAAAACCGACGGTTGCTTTGCGTGTGTAGTACGGTACGACGCTGAAGCCACAAAGGTCGTTCGATTTCGAACTTTATTATTAAGGACACACTTAGATTTGGATGTGGTAAGCCTGATAGCTATATCTTGAAATATAACGAAAGTCGGCCGATAGGCTCCATGACAGCTATACGATATATCAGTCCGATCTGGCCCGTTCCGACTTATTTAAAGAGGGCAGAAATAAGAAGCTTGTGAGCAAAGTTTCATGAAGATAGCTCAATAACTGGGGGACTAATTTGAGTTGCAACAGACAGACGGACTGACTGATTGTTCCTATAACAGCTATGTTGCTATGTTCGCCATTTTGAGCCAAACGTCAAGTGTGCAATGGGATGGGAGTGCAAGGTGAGGTTAAGAACAAAGTAGTTCCTTTGCCGGTCATTAGAACACCTGGTTGACTGCTTTGTAAAGTTGCCGCTCCATAAAGAAGCTGGTGCCGCCTTTTTGCAATTTTCACGCCGTTCTAAAGTTTTTCTGTTTTCTTCTCTCCCCGTTAACTTAGTTTTGACATTGAAATTATTGACTGGTCATTGTTCTGCGTTCAATGTTATTCTTTCAGTTGTTTTGATTGGTTGTTGCTTTATTTGCTTGTATTTTTGCTGGCTTAAAGCAGAAGACTCCTTAGAAATACCCTGATACTCTTAGAAAACTGCGCAAACTGAAAATGAAAATTTTTGTTTTGAAGTTGTATTTCAACGGAAATTTATTTTAAAAAGCTGATAGAATTTTTTGTTTCCCACTTACTTTACTCTTCAACCGTTGTATGAGTATATTCATTTTGCCCATCTGTTTTAACGCAAATTAGTCTCTTAGTTTCAGAACTATCTTGATGAAACGGGGCACACATTCATCTTATTGCACAAACAAAATACATGGACAATTAGGTAAAAATATAGATTTTATTTAATAATGGTATGTTCACAACAGTTAGAGTTCATTACGCTCCCAGCAATGAACTCTGTGTAAGAACAGTATAATATCATTAGAAGTAAACAGTAAAGACTGATTAAAAAATCGTGCAAGGGCATTAGGTAGCCATTCCTTATTGTTTTCCAATTAATATTCTAATTTCAGGGCTTACAATATTGAAATTTTACAATACATTTTGAAGTATTGATGTCTTATAATACGTCGTATAAATATTAAGTCGATGCAATCAAAATTAATTAATTCATTAAAATTAATTCAGTGAAAAAAATATTTTGAAAACTTCTTAACTAATCATTTTTAAATTGGGAAGGTTTATTCAATAATATTGATATTTCTTTTTTATCTTTCGATTTTTTGATGAAGCAATGGCTGTTTTATAAACAAAAAACTGATGAAAATCGAAACACATATTATGATTGTCCGCAATTTTGTCATAAATGTACAGTTTAAAAAATCTTTGGATTAAAGGGAACAAAAATAATGATTTCACACACCGAAAAAATGTTATGATCTGAGTTGTGAGTTATGCCTATTTTAAGTAGTTGAATCGAAATTAAAGGACAAATAATATGAAAAAAACATAAAATGCATGACCAGATCAGGATTCTATAAGTTTTGAGGGAACCTTGAAAAATTTGCAATTTTGTGAGGTTAACTCGAAATGAACGTAATGGCCCCGGATTTGGATTCAGCGACTTAAAACACATGTAACTGCATACCCTTCAGCTATTGAACATCGTCAAAAAAGAGTATTCACTATTTATATTCGCGCCAAATGAAAACACAAAAAATGTTTATCATTCTTCATTTCATTAAAATACACTGAAATTAATTTAAATTAATTAAGTTGTGTTTGGTTTTTCTATTTCCATTTATTGAAAATCGAGAGCCATCTCTTTAAATACAAATTTTGGGAGGGACAACGTCCGCGTGGTACCGGCATTATTTTACGACAAAAACGTTAAAACATGTCTGAAA
Source organism: Zaprionus inermis (assembly GCA_018151445.1). Taxonomy (NCBI): domain Eukaryota; kingdom Metazoa; phylum Arthropoda; class Insecta; order Diptera; family Drosophilidae; genus Zaprionus; species Zaprionus inermis. The sequence continues at coordinate 132,920 of JAECXD010001704.1, forward strand.
AAAGACAAATTCATAAAAAACAACGAACGAAGCAGTTTGAATGGACGAAAACAACGAATGAAACAACCAAAAATCGTTATCGATTTACGGCTAACCTCAATTAGCGATGTTTTGAAAAAACACACACGTATAGTAACACAGATATAACACGAATCCACAAAAGGCAAAACAATAATAACTTTCCTTTTTAGATTTTCACTAAGAAAACTAGTTTCGTTTTAGCAAAAAAAAGCAAAGAAATATTGTTTCATAAAAAAATGTTCAGCACTCAAATATTAAACGAATATCGATTTCGGCCTTCCGAGCCTCCTGTGGTGTTTGTTTGATTTTACATTTGTAGCTTAAAACGATATTTTCTTGGTTTTCAAAGATTTTTCAGAATTTTCACATAGCCTATTCGAAGCTCCCAGAAAATACGAACTCAACAGAAAACAAGTCGGAAAGGCTACAGTCGAGCTGACTCGACTGTGATATACCCGCTACAATTCTTCGGAAAAACACGTGTTAAATGTGAACAATGCGTTCTTGCTTTTTATTTCTTTCCGTCTCTAATTTGTTTTGCCTATGCAAGTTCCACTCGATTGGATGTTGCCCTTTGCTTTTATTACTTTGCAGTTATAAATTATGCATGTGTGAAAGTTACGCCTATACATACATACATATATGCTGGCTCACAATTCATCTCAACATATCTAATTAGATTTGTCGTTTGTTTTTGTGTTGCTGCTCAATGTCTCTTTCGATTCTAAGTGGCTTTAAATATACTACAAATTTATTTTGAATTTTGCAACACACTATAAAATAAAAAACAAGAAAGCAAGGCTACCTTCGGCTTGCCGAAGGTTTCATACCCTTGCAGTTATACAAAATATAAAATATATTTGGATTGCTGCTGGTTTCTGTGGTATTTATTGAACAATTATAACAGTACAGGAAGTCAAGATTTTTACATGATTAAGGCTATGAATCAAACACCTGCTTCAAAAAAAAAATAATTCTACCTTTTAATGCTTTTGTACATACCTGGATTTCTTATATACTTAACACAAAATGTTATGAGGAAATGTCTTTGTGTTGTAAAGGATCTGTTGGTCATAAAATATAAATAAATTTGGAAAGTTCTCATTCAAAAATGCGTTTGAATAACAGCTATATGATTTTTTGTTTAACAGCTATATGTAATAGTACTCAGGTTTCCATAAAATTGCAACATGAACCTTCATTAGGCCGATCGTTGATCGTTATAAGTTATAAAAGTTCGATTTCGAACTTTATTATTAGGGACACACTTAGATTTGGATGTGATAAGCCTGATAGCTATATCTTGAAATATAACGAAAATCGGCCGTAGGCTCCATGACAGCTATACGATATATCAGTCCGATCTGGCCCATTCCGACTTATTTAAAGAGGGCAGAAATAAGAAGCTTATGAGCAAAGTTTCATGAAGATAGCTCAATAACTAGGGGACTAATTTGAGTTGCAACAGACACGCGGACTGACTGAGTGTTCCTATAACAGCTATAGAATATAAACGTCTGAGATATTCAAATGGAAAAACTAAGGGCGGGTTACTGTATAACATTAAAAAGTATTGATAATGTGCGGTATTTCCAAAAACAAAACAGGTTTGCATACAAAAACCCTGATTTCAGCCGATTGTTCCTATGGCAGCTACATGTTATAGTGGTCCGATTTTGATACAATTTTGACAGCACATTAGCAACGTAATAAGAATAGGATTTGCCAAATCTTGTTGCAATATCTTGAAAAACAACAAAAATCGGCCGATAGCTTCTATGACAGCTATACGATATATCGGTCCGATCTGACTCGTTCCGACTTATTTACAGACTACATCAATAATAAGCTTGGGTGCCAAGTTTCATGAAGATAGCTCAATAACTGGGGGACTAATTTGCGTTGCAACAGACAGACGGACTGACTGATTGTTCCTATAACAGCTATAGAATATAAACGTCTGAGATATTTAAATGGAAAAACTAAGGGCGGGTTACTGTATAACATTAAAAAGTATTGATAATGTGCGGTATTTCCAAAAACAAAACAGGTTTGCATACGAAAACCCTGATTTCAGCCGATTGTTCCTATGGCAGCTATATGTTATTGTAGTCCGATTTTGATACAATTTTGACAGCACATTAAGAACGTAATAGGAATAGGATTTGCCAAATCTTGTTGCAATATCTTGAAAAACAACAAAAATCGGCCGATAGCTTCTATGACAGCTATACGATATATCGGTGCGATCTGGCTCTTTCCGACTTATTTACAGCCTACAGCAATAATAAGCTTGTGTGCCAAGTTTCATGAAGATAGCTCAATAACTGGGGGACTAATTTGAGTTGCAACAGACAGACGGACTGACTGATTGTTCCTATAACAGCTATAGAATATAAACGTCTAAGATATTTAAATGGAAAAACTAAGGGCGGGTTACTGTATAACATTAAAAAGTATTGATAATGTGCGGTATTTCCAAAAACAAAACAGGTTTGCATACAAAAACCGTGATTTCAGCCGATTGTTCCTATGGCAGCTATATGGTATAGTGGTCCGATTTTGATATAATTTTGACAGCACATTAAGAACGTAATAAGAATAGGATTTGCCAAATCTTGTTGCAATATCTTGAAAAACAACAAAAATCGGCCGATAGCTTCTATGACAGCTATACGATATATCGGTGCGATCTGGCTCTTTCCGACTTATTTACAGCCTACAGCAATAATAAGCTTGTGTGCCAAGTTTCATGAAGATAGCTCAATAACTGGGGGACTAATTTGAGTTGCAACAGACAGACGGACTGACTGATTGTTCCTATAACAGCTATAGAATATAAACGTCTAAGATATTTAAATGGAAAAACTAAGGGCGGGTTACTGTATAACATTAAAAAGTATTGATAATGTGCGGTATTTCCAAAAACAAAACAGGTTTGCATACAAAAACCGTGATTTCAGCCGATTGTTCCTATGGCAGCTATATGTTATAGTGGTCCGATTTTGATATAATTTTGACAGCACATTAACAACGTAATAGGAATAGGATTTGCCAAATCTTGTTGCAATATCTTGAAAAACAACAAAAATCGGCCGATAGCTTCTATGACAGCTATACGATATATCGGTGCGATCTGGCTCTTTCCGACTTATTTACAGCCTACAGCAATAATAAGCTTGTGTGCCAAGTTTCATGAAGATAGATCAATAACTGGGGGACTAATTTGCGTTGCAACAGACAGACGGACTGACTGATTGTTCCTATAACAGCTATAGAATATAAACGTCTAAGATATTTAAATGGAAAAACTAAGGGCGGGTTACTGTATAACATTAAAAAGTATTGATAATGTGCGGTATTTCCAAAACAAAACAGGTTTGCATACAAAAACCGTGATTTCAGCCGATTGTTCCTATGGCAGCTATATGTTATAGTGGTCCGATTTTGATATAATTTTGACAGCACATTAAGAACGTAATAAGAATAGGATTTGCCAAATCTTGTTGCAATATCTTGAAAAACAACAAAAATCGGCCGATAGCTTCTATGACAGCTATACGATATATCGGTCCGATCTGGCTCGTTCCGACTTATTTACAGCCTACAGCAATAAGAAGCTTGTATGCCAAGTTTCATGAAGATAGCTCAAAAACTGAGAGACTAGTTTGCGTTGCAACAGACGGACGGACGGACGGACGGACGGACGGACGGACGGACAGACGGACATCCATTTTTCGACTCCTCTGGTGATGCTGATTCAGAATATATACACTTTATAGGGTCGGAGATGTCTCCTAAGGTGCGTTGCAAACTTCTGGCTAAAATTAATATACCCTCTGCAAGGGTATAACAACAAAAATCGGCCGATAGCTTCTATGACAGCTATACGATATATCGGTCCGATCTGGCTCGTTCCGACTTATTTACAGCCTACAGCAATAATAAGCTTGTGTGCCAAGTTTCATGAAGATAGCTCAATAACTGGGGGACTAATTTGCGTTGCAACAGACAGACGGACTGACTGATTGTTCCTATAACAGCTATAGAATATAAACGTCTGAGATATTTAAATGGAAAAACTAAGGGCGGGTTACTGTATAACATTAAAAAGTATTGATAATGTGCGGTATTTCCAAAAACAAAACAGGTTTGCATACAAAAACCCTGATTTCAGCCGATTGTTCCTATGACAGCTATATGTTATAGTGGTCCGATTTTGATACAATTTTGACAGCACATTAAAAACGTAATAAGAATAGGATTTGCCAAATCTTGTTGCAATATCTTTAAAAACAACAAAAATCGGCCGATAGCTTCTATGACAGCTATACGATATATCGGTCCGATCTGGCTCGTTCCGACTTATTTACAGCCTACAGCAACAAGAAGCTTGTGTGCCAAGTTTCATGAAGATAGCTCAAAAACTGAGAGACTAGTTTGCGTTGCAACAGACGGACGGACGGACGGACGGACGGACGGACGGACGGACGGACGGACGGACGGACAGACGGACATCCATTTTTCGACTCCTCTGGTGATGCTGATTCAGAATATATATACTTTATAGGGTCGGAGATGTCTCCTAAGGTGCATTGCAAACTTCTGGCTAAAATTAATATACCCTCTGCAAGGGTATAAAAATATAAGATACAAAAAAAAATAAATATAAGTCGCCGCGGCACACCCAGGAGTTGAACTCCGGACCTCTTGCTTAACATTCAACTACCATCACCACTCGACCACTGCATTTCTTACGCAATGACCGATAAAATTGCACTATAAATATTTTCGGTGCACATAATTAAAAAAAAAAGTTGCCACATAATTAAAAGAAAGAAAAAAGTTGCCACATAATTAAAAACAAGAAAGCAAGGCTACCTTCGGCTTGCCGAAGGTTTCATACCCTTGCAGTTATACAAAATATAAAATATATTTGGATTGCTGCTGGTTTCTGTGGTATTTATTGAACAATTATAACAGTACAGGAAGTCAAGATTTTTACCTGATTAAGGCTATGAATCAAACACCTGCTTCGAAAAAAAATAATTCTACCTTTTTAATGCTTTTGTATATACCTGGATTTCTTACATACTTAACAATACTAATGTTATGAGGAAATGTCTTTGTGTTGTAAAGGATCTGTTGGTCATAAAATATAAATAAATTTGGAAAGTTCTCATTCAAAAATGCGTTTGAATATCAGCTATATGATTTTTTGTTTAACAGCTACATGTAATAGTACTCAGATTTCCATAAAATTGCAACATGAACCTTCATTAGGCCGATCATTGATCGTTATAAGTTATAAAAGTTCGATTTCGAACTTTATTATTAGGGACACACTTAGATTTGGATGTGGTAAGCCTGATAGCTATATCTTGAAAAACAACAAAAATCGGCCGATAGCTTCTATGACAGCTATACGATATATCGGTCCGATCTGGCTCGTTCCGACTTATTTACAGCCTACAGCAATAATAAGCTTGTGTGCCAAGTTTCATGAAGATAGCTCAATAACTGGGGGACTAATTTGAGTTGCAACAGACAGACGAACTGACTGATTGTTCCTATAACAGCTATAGAATATAAACGTCTGAGATATTTAAATGGAAAAACTAAGGGCGGGTTACTGTATAACATTAAAAAGTATTGATAATGTGCGGTATTTCCAAAAACAAAACAGGTTTGCATACAAAAACCCTGATTTCAGCCGATTGTTCCTATGGCAGCTACATGTTATAGTGGTCCGATTTTGATACAATTTTGACAGCACATTAGCAACGTAATAAGAATAGGATTTGCCAAATCTTGTTGCAATATCTTGAAAAACAACAAAAATCGGCCGATAGCTTCTATGACAGCTATACGATATATCAGTCCGATCTGGCCCGTTCCGACTTATTTAAAGAGGGCAGAAATAAGAAGCTTGTGATATATCGTATAAATCACGGTTTTTGTATGCAAACCTGTTTTGTTTTTGGAAATACCGCACATTATCAATACTTTTTAATGTTATACAGTAACCCGCCCTTAGTTTTTCCATTTAAATATCTCAGACGTTTATATTCTATAGCTGTTATAGGAACAATCAGTCAGTCCGTCTGTCTGTTGCAACTCAAATTAGTCCCCCAGTTATTGAGCTATCTTCATGAAACTTGGCACCCAAGCTTATTATTGATGTAGGCTATAAATAAGTCGGAACGAGCCAGATCGGACCGATATATCGTATAGCTGTCATAGAAGCTATCGGCCGATTTTTGTTGTTTTTCAAGATATTGCAACAAGATTTGGCAAATCCTATTCTTATTACGTTGCTAATGTGCTGTCAAAATTGTATCAAAATCGGACCACTATAACATGTAGCTGCCATAGGAACAATCGGCTGAAATCAGGGTTTTTGTATGCAAACCTGTTTTGTTTTTGGAAATACCGCACATTATCAATACTTTTTAATGTTATACAGTAACCCGCCCTTAGTTTTTCCATTTAAATATCTCAGACGTTTATATTCTATAGCTGTTATAGGAACACTCAGTCAGTCCGCGTGTCTGTTGCAACTCAAATTAGTCCCCTAGTTATTGAGCTATCTTCATGAAACTTGGCACCCAAGCTTATTATTGATGTAGGCTATAAATAAGTCGGAACGAGCCAGATCGGACCGATATATCGTATAGCTGTCATAGAAGCTATCGGCCGATTTTTGTTGTTTTTCAAGATATTGCAACAAGATTTGGCAAATCCTATTCTTATTACGTTGCTAATGTGCTGTCAAAATTGTATCAAAATCGGACCACTATAACATGTAGCTGCCATAGGAACAATCGGCTGAAATCAGGGTTTTTGTATGCAAACCTGTTTTGTTTTTGGAAATACCGCACATTATCAATACTTTTTAATGTTATACAGTAACCCGCCCTTAGTTTTTCCATTTAAATATCTCAGACGTTTATATTCTATAGCTGTTATAGGAACACTCAGTCAGTCCGCGTGTCTGTTGCAACTCAAATTAGTCCCCCAGTTATTGAGCTATCTTCATGAAACTTTGCTCATAAGCTTCTTATTTCTGCCCTCTTTAAATAAGTCGGAATGGGCCAGATCGGACTGATATATCGTATAGCTGTCATGGAGCCTACGGCCGATTTTCGTTATATTTCAAGATATAGCTATCAGGCTTATCACATCCAAATCTAAGTGTGTCCCTAATAATAAAGTTCGAAATCGAACTTTTATAACTTATAACGATCATCGATCGGCCTAATGAAGGTTCATGTTGCAATTTTATGGAAACCTGAGTACTATTACATATAGCTGTTAAACAAAAAATCATATAGCTGTTATTCAAACGCATTTTTGAATGAGAACTTTCCAAATTTATTTATATTTTATGACCAACAGATCCTTTACAACACAAAGACATTTCCTCATAACATTTTGTGTTAAGTATATAAGAAATCCAGGTATGTACAAAAGCATTAAAAAGGTAGAATTATTTTTTTTCGAAGCAGGTGTTTGATTCATAGCCTTAATCTGGTTAAAATCTTGACTTCCTGTACTGTTATAATTGTTCAATAAATACCACAGAAACCAGCAGCAATCCAAATATATTTTATATTTTGTATAACTGCAAGGGTATGAAACCTTCGGCAAGCCGAAGGTAGCCTTGCTTTCTTGTTGAAACTTACGCAACACGCCCGCATGGTGGTTTTTATCATATGTATAAAAAATGATTGCTGAAGAGCTATATTTGCAGCTACAATCGACTTATTGTCTCCAAATTTGGTAGCTCTAGCTCTTATAATAGCTGAGATCTAGGTTTTCACACGGACGGACAGACAGACAGACGGACAGACGGACATGACTATATCGACTCGGCTGTTCATGCTGAATATATTCAGAATATATATACTTTATGGGGTCGGAGATTTCTGCTTCTGCCTGTTACAAACATTTTCGGCTGGCACAAAGCTATAATACCCTTATACTCTTCGAGTATCGGGTATAAAAACCCATACAAATCGGACGTCTGGAAGTCGAGTTATCTGTGTTCTTACATATACACTTATTATTTTATTTATATAGATTATTGCTAAGGTTCACTAGTCGATTGAGCCATGTCCGTCAGTTCCTGTGTATTAGAGGCAGACAAAGTTTATTTCAGAAAGCAAATCGACATCTTGACACGTCGCTTCACTTTTTGCGCGTATGTCTGTTGGATTGAGAAAGAGTAAGCAGTAGGTGGTAGAATAATTTGTCCAGAGTTCTCTGATTGAAATTATAAATGTGGATACATGTTTGTAACGGATGTAAAAATTGGGTGAAGGATATATTACTCTCGGCGCGCTCGACTGTATCCTTCGTTACCTATTTTTATTTATTATATGAAAGATTATTAGTAGCGTAATCTTTTCTATTTTAATTGAATCCCTGTTACTCAAAAATTTTGATATTGTCCTTTATTATAAGAACCAAGTAGTAGACTTTTTGAAAATCTACTTTATTTTCTATTTATTTTTTTTTTTTTTTTTTTTTTTTTTGGACTTTGATACAATGAATGTATAATCAAGTGGTCCTTGCAGAACCAAGCCAATGCTTGTTACGCGCGGATCCCAGACACAGCGAATGTCCACCTCCCGCCCAACCGACCGAGGGGCACAGTCGTCTGACTTACGACTCGAAACGCGAAACGCGAAATGGAGAACGCGGGCATGCAAAGATACCGAGATAGAAAAGAATTTCGAGCAATGATTACTTAATTTCTAGATAGGTAATACATAATTTCAAATTTTAGGCATGCAACAGAGGAAGCGTTAGAAAAGAGAAAGTAAAGAATATTATAGTCTAAACATAATACCCTAAACGGATCGAGAAGGGCATAGTTCGACCTACAATTAGGAAGAGTTAGTGGTAAGTATGGCTTTATTGACCATATGGGAAATATGTTCGGAAAACTTTAGTTTTGTGTCCAGTCACATTCAGGAGCATTAAAGTCACCAATGACTATAAAATGATTCCTGTCTGATAACAGGTTGAAAACAGTCTTTAAAGCATACAAGTGTTGCAAATAGACTGACAATTCCGATGACGGCGGAATATATGAACAGGTTATAAAACAGAAAAAAACGGGAAAGTGTAATTTTACACAAATAAATTCAATGCAGTGTTGAACTTCCGGTTGAAAAAGTTCCGATGATATAGCGAAGTTTACTGCAATCAGAACTCCCCACCACGTCGGCCAGGTCGATCAAGCCTGTAGGTTGTATACTTACTTGGTAAAACTTCGGTGCTTAAAATATCCGGTTTTAACCAAGTTTCAGTAAACACTAAAACATGGGAGGTAAAAGAATGGCTGCTTATGAATAGATTAGATAATTTGCTACATAGTCCTCTAACATTTTGGTATGTAAGAAGAAAAGTAGCACTTAGTTTTTTGCATTTTGTTTTTGAGTCGACGTTTCAGGGATTGTCAGTGAAAGAGCAATCGGTTTCCGATTCTTTTTCTTCTTTGCCTCAAACTCTTTAACCATTACATGTTCTGGCCAAAATGTTGGAGAACAAATAATGGCTAGCAGTTCTTCCGGGATACTAATTTTAAAGGACGATATGTCCCTCTCATATGAGAATTAAAATTTTTCCACTTTAACGACAGCTCGGCAGCTTGTATTTTGGCTTGACTATAAGCCACTACATCTTGAGATGTAAGATCAGGGGAAAGCAAATCTCATTAAAATTGTAATTTACAACTGAAAGCTGAAAATTAAATCGAAATAAATTAAATTAATTGACTCGATTGTCTAAATAAGTATATAGATGTATGAGAAGTGAGTAAGAGGACTGCACCCACGTGTGTTGTTTTTTATACCCTTGCAGAGGGTATATTAATTTTAGCCAGAAGTTTGCAACGCACCTTAGGAGACATCTCCGACCCTATAAAGTATATATATTCTGAATCAGCATCACCAGAGGAGTCGAAAAATGGATGTCCGTCTGTCCGTCCGTCCGTCCGTCCGTCTGTTGCAACGCAAACTTTTCTCTCAGTTTTTGAGCTATCTTCATGAAACTTGGCACACAAGCTTCTTATTGATGTATTGATTGTATCAAAATTGGACCACTATAACATATAGCTGCCATAGGAACAATCGGCTGAAATCAGGGTTTTTGTATGCAAACCTGTTTTGTTTTTGGAAATACCGCACATTATCAATATTTTTTAATGTTATACAGTAACCGCCCTTAGTTTTTCCATTTAAATATCTCAGACGTTTATATTCTATAGCTGTTATAGGAACAATCAGTCAGTCCGTCTGTCTGTTGCAACTCAAATTAGTCCCCCAGTTATTGAGCTATCTTCATGAAACTTTGCTCACAAGCTTCTTATTTCTGCCCTCTTTAAATAAGTCGGAACGGGCCAGATCGGACTGATATATCGAATAGCTGTCATGGAGCCTATCGGCCGATTTTCGTTATATTTCAAGATATAGCTATCAGGCTTACCACGTCCAAATCTAAGTGTGTCCCTAATAATCGAAATCGTTCTTTTCGAAATCGAACGTTCGAAATCGAACTTTTATAACTTATAACGATCAATGATCGGCCTAATGAAGGTTCATGTTGCAATTTTATAGAAATCTGAGTACTATTACATATAGCTGTTAAACAAAAAATCATGTAGCTGTTATTCAAACGAATTTTTGAATGAGAACTTTCCAAATTTATTTATATTTTATGACCAACAGATCCTTTACAACACAAAGACATTTCCTCATAACATGTTGTGTTAAGTATATAAGAAATCCAGGTATATACAAAAGCATTAAAAAGGTAGAATTATTTTTTTTCGAAGCAGGTAAAAATCTTGACTTCCTGTACTGTTATAATGGTTCAATAAATACCACAGAAACCAGCAGCAATCCAAATATATTTTATATTTTGTATAACTGCAAGGGTATGAAACCTTCGGCAAGCCGAAGGTAGCCTTGCTTTCTTGTTTACTTTTAATTTTAATTAATTCATTTCACTTAGAAAGAAACAAAAAGGGCGACTGCTTTTGGTGCATGTACAATTCGGGCTCATCATAAACCGCAAACTTTTCAACTTGTTGCCAACAGGTTCGATTGGCTGGGTTCGATTCCCAACCAAACCAAACCAAATGCAACTCAAACTCGCGACACTGCCAGTGCGGAAGTCATTTAAGGGCAATACTTTGGTTTATGGAATGTTGTTCTCGACTGTTGGGATAATGTGGATATTGGCTCTTGTGTTGGAGGGGGATATGTTTCGGTTGGAAGCTCAGTTAACATTTTTGTCGCGTGTTTTGCGGCCTGTTGTTGAGGTTGCGGTTGCACACAAGCTACACGCCGAACGACCGGCCTGCTATCGCAACAAGAACGACAAAAATTGCTCCAAGAGCTGTAACCACAACGCCGAGCAGCATCCAACCCGATTCTTGTTTTCAGCCGAATCACCGTCGTATAGCGTGCTCGGCTTTTGGTCGGCTATCATTCGTTACATTTCTACTTTTTCTTTCATTCGCTGGAAGTTTTTTTTTTGGCTTTTCCCCCGATGGTTTTTGTTGTTGCTCCTACTGTTTTTGTGGACCCGGCAACAGCTATAGCTCTGTGTACTATGCGTACGATGCCTGTCGACGAATCAGTTTCGCTACGAATTCTGTACAAACCGGACGCGTTAAGTTGTCGAGATCGCCAGTCGTCAGTCGGCGTCTACTGTAATAATTATCCATTGACGAAATAAGGTGTTTCAAAATCTTGCGTTGACTTTCGATTTAATTTCCGAAAAAAATTCTAATATTTGTGATAAGTGATTTTAATATATTTAAGCACTACAAAAAAGTGATTTATTTAAATTTGGTAGAGTTTTAAGAAATTGTAAGTATTTAGATTTTAGAAGGATTATTAATATTTTTGTATTGTATTAATGCCATGCAATTGTTAAATAATAATCTCGAAATTTAACTTTGAAAATAGACCGATATCAATATTGATACCAGCGTTTGGTTTTTTGGAATTTTATTTTAACAGCTATATTTTATAGATTTTATACCCGCTACTCGTAGTATGATAACCTAGATCTCAGCTATTATAAGAGCTAGGGCTACAAAATGATCAATTTTAATGTTAGTTGTCGAGTTCAACTCCAGCAGCAGGCAACTTTTTTTTAAATTATGTGCACAGAAAATATTCACAATGCAATTTTAACGGTCATTACGTACGAAATGCAGTAATTGACTGTTAAGCGAGAGGTCCGGAGTTCAACTCCTAGGTACGGCGACCGACTTATATTTTTTTATCGTATCTTATATTTTTTTTTATTTTACAGTGTGTTGCAAAATACAAAATAAGTTTTTAGTATATTTAAAGTCACCTAGAATCGAAAGTCACATTGACCAGGAATACAAAAAAACAAACGACAAATCTGATATATATGTTGAGATGTATTGTGAGGCACCATATATGCATGTATGTATAGGCGTCTCCTTCACACATGCATAATTTAAAGCTAAAAGCTGTTAAAATTTGTTTAGAAATTTAACTATCATAAAAAAATAAATAAACAACAGTCGAGAACGACTGACAGATAGATACACATAACCCAAATCCGTTACAATCTATCTACACTATATGCTGTAATATTCATAGATAAAATCTGATATTGCTAATAATTGCTCACACTAAAATACTTAAAGGGACTTCCTTTTTCAGGGCTAGTAAGATGTACTCTTTGGTCTTAAATTTAAATCGAAGTGGGATCTCAAAAGTGGCGCATGTTGGTTTCCACTTTATGTGTATGTACGTGCAAGCAATTAACTGTTAACCAGGCTAATGCACATTTCCTGCAACACCAGCAACGGGTGGATAAAGTTGAAAATAAACTTTTATGTCATCTGGCGCAACTGGAATTTTTGCTGAACGAAAACTTTAGACAAACTTATAAACGACTAAATGAATAAACCGAAGTCAAATGGGGCCTTGAAAGCGCAAAGAGACGGAAAATAATTCTCGTCTCGAAACCGGACTTTTGACGTAGGCACACCACGACCGATAACAGCAAAGCAAATATAAACAAAGATTTTAGCTTAAAAATACATTAGCCCAGTGTAAACACAGATGCTAATGACAAAGCGTGGGGGTTGTGAAACGGATTGGGAAGCGAAGAGACAAAGACGAGCTGGGAATTGCATGCGTAATGTGCGTGCACTCAATTCCATGTATTCGGGCTCTATATGTGACTGAGCATCCACTACCCACACTGCATCAATGCAGATCAATGGCATCTGCCGGCCAATACTTTTTGCAGTCAGTATCATTGCAGCTTATTGCTTTATCTTTGCCATCTGCTTTACATTCTAGTTTATTTTCTTTTTTGGTTTTCGGCATAACAAATATACTATATATGATATATAGATTACGAAAATATGATGTCGTCGTCATAGATGATGATGATGCTTAGCTTGGTTGGGATTGGCTTTAGAGCTTTCTGCGCCAACACCCTCTGGATAATTGCGCGAAGTTGTTCGGATAAGATATTAAATTTTTTTACTAAAGGTTATAAGAACAATGCTTTTTAAAGTATATTTTATGTATGTTTAGTGTAGTAAAGTACAATGAGTAGGATTTGAAACGAATTGATTCAAGCAGGATTCCATCCCATCCAGAGATGTCAATAATATCGCATTGATCAATCTCTAAAATATTTTTAAATTATCTTTTCTTAATGATAGCATCAACTTAGCTACTGGGCCATGATTCCACTTCTTTATGTAACCCTGAAACTAATGTAAATACATACACATATACCTTGTGTCCGACTTGAATAAATTAAGCTTAAGATGGGTACGTAAAGTCGGAATTGCAATAAATAGAAAGCTGCATATAACATAGAAGTCATTTGTAATAGATCAACAAGTGGGTAACGGGAATATCGAAAGGCTTGTGATCCTGAGCAAGTGTCTGACCACTTCTCCTTCTGCTTGTTACATATATAAATTTGAAAAAACAAGGTACACCTCTTTTTAGACTATTTTCAATGATCTATATAAAAAATATTTGTGAAAAGCAACAACATACTATACATACATGCGGGAACGGTTCGAAACATTAGAAGCGGCCGACAGTATTAATCGATACTTACCGTTTTTTTTGGTCGCAGTGCCTTGCCCCATCTCTGCTGGGAGACTCCCTCTTGCTTAATAATAATAATAATACTAATATTTAATCGATAGGTATTGATAGTTTTAGGTCTTAAATAGAGAAGTGAAGTTTTGGTATGCAGAAATGACAGACTTTTTTTAATTTCATTTAATTTTAAAGTTATTTAACTAAACTATTGTATAAACTTGGTCAAATTCGGAGTTTTTAATTTGAAGATATGGTAATAGTCGATAAGCACCATCACCAATTTTTTTCAAATTTTGTATATGAATAGTGCTCGATTTATCATAAAATATTCATCGGACGCTTCTAGTTTTTATACCCGCAACTCGTAGAGGAGTTATTATAGCTTTGTACCAACCGAAAATGTTCATAACAAGCAGATGGAGACATCTACGACCCCGATATAGCCATGTATAATAACCTCTCAGCTATTATAAGAGCTAGAGCTACCAAATTTAGTAACAATATGTGTTAGTACTGTACGCTGGTCGAGGAGACTCGAGTTCAACTTCAGCAGAAGGCATTTTATTTTTCTTCATATTCCGAAAATATTTTGAATGATTCAATTTTATCGGTTTTTGAGTAAGAAATGCAGAGTTCATCGCCTCCTAGGTGCGGTGACCGCCTATGTGTGGGTTTTTTTTTCAATTTTAAAAATTGTTTATGCTTAATTCAAATTAATTAGAATGAACACAATTTGACGGCGAAAGGAATAAGACACATCACATATTTATTGTTGTCATGCATGATAACCCAAATGATCTGATAATGCAACTTTGCGGACGAGGGCTTTAGTGCGTCAATAACAAAGGGAATGTGGTGGCTGCTTGCGAAGTTTTCGGATTTTGGTGATTCAGGGTTCGAATCCACGTGGGACGAAAACAACTAACTTATAATTTTTATACCCTTGCAGAGGGTATATTAATTTTAGCCAGAAGTTTGCAACGCACCTTAGGAGACATCTCCGATTCTATAAAGTATATATATTCTGAATCAGCATCACCAGAGGAGTCGAAAAATGGATGTCCGTCTGTCCGTCCGTCCGTCCGTCCGTCTGTTGCAACGCAAACTAGTCTCTCAGTTTTTGAGCTATCTTCATGAAACTTGGCACACAAGCTTCTTATTGCTGTAGGCTGTAAATAAGTCGGAACGAGCCAGATCGGACCGATATATCGTATAGCTGTCATAGAAGCTATCGGCCGATTTTTGTTGTTTTTCAAGATATTGCAACAAGTTTTTGCAAATCCTATTCTTATTACGTTCTTAATGTGCTGTCAAAATTGTATCAAAATCGAACCACTATAACATATAGCTGCCATAGGAACAATCGGCTGAAATCAGGGTTTTTGTATGCAAACCTGTTTTGTTTTTGGAAATACCGCACATTATCAATACTTTTTAATGTTATACAGTAACCCGCCCTTAGTTTTTCCATTTAAATATCTCAGACGTTTATATTATATAGCTGTTATAGGAACAATCAGTCAGTCCGTCTGTCTGTTGCAACTCAAATTAGTCCCCCAGTTATTGAGCTATCTTCATGAATCTTTTCTCCCAAGCTTCTTATTTCTGCCTTCTTTTAATAAGTCGGAACTGGCAAGATAGGACTGATATATCGTATAGCTGTCATGAAGCCTATCGGCCGATTCTCGTTATATTTCAAGATATAGCTATCAGGCTTACCACATCCAAATCTAAGTGTGTCCCTTATAATAAAGTTCGAAATCGAACTTTTATAACTTATAACGATCAACGATCGGCCTAATGAAGGTTCATGTTGCAATTTTATGGAAATCTGAGTACTATTACATGTAGCTGTTAAACAAAAAATCATGAAGCTGTTATTCAAACGCATTTTTGAATGAGAACTTTCCAAATTTATTTATATTTTATGACCAACACATCCTTTACAACACAAAGACATTTCCTCATAACATTTTGTGTTAAGTATATAAGAAATCCAGGTATATACAAAAGCATTAAAAAGGTAGAATTATTGTTTTTCGAAGCAGGTGTTTGATTCATAGCCTTAATCAGGTAAAATTCTCGACTTTCTGTATTGTTATAATTGTTCAATAAATACCACAGAAACCAGCAGCAATCCAAATATATTTTATATTTTGTATAACTGCAAGGGTATGAAACCTTCGGCAAGCCGAAGGTAGCCTTGCTTTCTTGTTTTTTTTTGTATTTTATATTTTCTTTTATTTTAAAGTGTATTGCAAAATTCAAAATAAGTTTTTAGTATATTTAAGGCCACCTAGAATCGAAAGAGACATTGAGCAGCAATACAAAAAACAAACGGCAAATCTGATTAGATATGTTGAGATGTATTGGCACCATATATGTATGAATGTATAGGCATCTCTTTCACACATGCATAATTTAAAGCCCTCTGCTGAATTATAACTGCAAAGTAATAAAAGCAAAAGGAAACAACCAATAAGAATCGAGTGGAACTTGCATAGGCAAACAAATTAGAGACGGAAATAAATAAAAAGCAAGAACGCATTGTTTTGACACGTGTTTATCCGAAGAGTTGTAGCGGGTATATCACAGTCGAGAACGCTCAACTGTAGCCTTTGCGACTTGTTTATATTTAATTATGAAATTTGTAAATTTACCATTGGTTTTGTTGTTATTGTTAAATTTTAGTGTGGCACTCTCAAAAACATGTATCATTTTGTGACGTTACAGACGGAAATGAAAAATATTGTGCCGCGTGCGTGATTTTTTTGTTAAAAATCTTTCGCCTGTGGTGCTATTTTCTATTCTACTATTCTACTGCTTTTGGTTACGCGTAAGAGTTGACAATATTCATCAACATTCATCTGTGCGTCCACACAGACACCAGACGGACATGGCTCAATCGACTCGGCTAGTGATCCTCAAGTGATCGTCAAGGCGTGAATACAAGTATATATACTTTGTGGGGTCTGCAACGCCTCCTTATACCTGTTACATACATGTGCACAAAGTTAGTATACCCTTTACTTTTTATACCCTTCAATTGTCAAACGGTATGAAAATTCAATTACGTCTCTCATGCCTCTTGTCGCCAATACGCCCATTTTTCCGTTTGTGGCTCTGAAAGTTCCCCATTCTATAATTTTTAATAATTGTAAATAGTAACATAGTGCAAGCCATATGAATCTGTATGCTTTATGGGGTTGTAGATCTTTTCAAAAAATCTTCTGCTACATCTGCAATTGTTAGTTAATCGTAGATCTTTAAAAGCCGCATATTCACTTCATATTTTTTTTATCTAATTCGCGGTCTACTTTTCTGCGCATATCTTTCCCACTTATAATGCATACAATATTTGTCAATAATTCAACGTAACTCCTCATCTTTTATTATTGCATAAACCAGTTTAATAAATTTATTATTTACATATTTTGCAGCCCTTTTTAGGTTGCTATGTTTATGAGGTCTTCGCTCACCTTGTGCCTGATCTGGACAAGTTTATCTTTCTGCCTAAGCTGAGAATCTTAGCAAAATATTTAAAAAGTACGCAGGCATTGCCTAATTCACGTGCTTTCCATTTAAGTTTGCACACATAAATTTTCTTTCAATGCACTGCTCGGTTTTACACTCCCAGGTCCCTCTCCCTGCCACCTCCATGTCGATTGTTTGCTATCTTCAAACTTGGGCGTACCTTTTCGGTCCTACAAACCTCATGGATGCCACGTAGGGAATTCAATAAAGTTTGGCAAAATATTATGTCAGAATAAGCCGCCATATTCTGTATGGCACGCCTCTTTTGCTTTCGGGGATGCACGTGCTGCGCAAAACTTTTGCCCGTCGCAAATAAAAACCCTTTTGCCAGATCGAAACTCAAAAAGTCATAAAGATTGTGCTCTTAGATTTTTCGAAGCGTCGGCATCGCCCTCTGGCTTCCCATTGATAAATGGTCTGGGACATCTGTCAGTGTACACAAAGGTATGCAACTTCATGTGTTTCATAGACATAAATAGCACAAAGCCAGTTACTGGTTAAACATTTTGAGAAATCTAATCTTAAAAACTCTCGAAACATAAAAAAAGTTATATAGATAAAAGGAATGTACTTATTTAAATTGCTTTATATGCCTTTCTTTTGGAAATTAAAATAAAAATGGCGTTTCAAAGACTTTATAATCTTTGAATATATAGTAGTTTTTGTAACTGATAAGCAGTCGTAGGGGTCTATAAATAGGTAATAGAACCAATTTCTTTTATGTTTCCGAATACCTAAACTGACCGAAATGGATTTCGGACTGGGTTTTTCGTTATTTTGGTGCATTCCGTTAGTATGTTATTTTAATATATGAAATAAATACATAAGTTTCTGCTAACATATAAAATCTGAATGCAAATCCGTTTCTAATACCCTGGCAGATCTGTGAAACAATTGAAATTATTGTTGATGGTGTAGTACTGCATATATAATCTGATTGGAAAATGTAAAAAACGTGTTTGGTTTTTTAACTAACACAAAAAAGGCAAAGTTTGTGGTTATAATTAATCCAAGCCATTAATTTACATGTATCGATCATATCAGCAATCATGCAGACATTCTCCACACATTCTTCTACCACATATTGCTTCCCACTCACATTAGCAAACCTCGTACCATACATTTGTTCTGAAAGCCTTATCTTGAAAAACTTCTGTAATTGACTCGATCGGATTATAATTTGGAGAATAGATTTCTATAGTATCAATGTGTGTTTGTCTGTTTGTATGAGTGAGAACGAGTAAGCAATAGGTAGTGGAATATTTTGTGCGGAATTCATTGATTGAAATAATAATATATTTACAAAAGCATATATATTTGTACTTGTTTATCCTATCTGTAATTTCAACCATAAATGTCCATCAAATTAGTAAAACGAAGCTCACATCAATGTTTATCTTAAGTTGCCGTTGATTTTTGAGCTGTGGTTACCATTGGCAGTGTTCTCCTTGTTATACTAAGCGACGACCCAACATGCACGTTTAACAGAATGAAACACAGTCTGTGACATTCGTTTCGGTGGTGATTTTCCCAAAGTTACAAAAAACAAAAAAAAACAAGAAAGCAAGGCTACCTTCGGCTTGCCGAAGGTTTCATACCCTTGCAGTTATACAAAATATAAAATATATTTGGATTGCTGCTGGTTTCTGTGGTATTTATTGAACAATTATAACAGTACAGGAAGTCAAGATTTTTACATGATTAAGGCTATGAATCAAACACCTGCTTCGAAAAAAAATAATTCTACCTTTTAATGCTTTTGTATATACCTGGATTTCTTATATACTTAACACAAAATGTTATGAGGAAATGTCTTTGTGTTGTAAAGGATCTGTTGGTCATAAAATATAAATAAATTTGGAAAGTTCTCATTCAAAAATGCGTTTGAATAACAGCTATATGATTTTTTGTTTAACAGCTATATGTAATAGTACTCAGGTTTCCATAAAATTGCAACATGAACCTTCATTAGGCCGATCGTTGATCGTTATAAGTTATAAAAGTTCGATTTCGAACTTTATTATTAGGGACACACTTAGATTTGGATGTGATAAGCCTGATAGCTATATCTTGAAATATAACGAAAATCGGCCGTAGGCTCCATGACAGCTATACGATATATCAGTCCGATCTGGCCCATTCCGACTTATTTAAAGAGGGCAGAAATAAGAAGCTTATGAGCAAAGTTTCATGAAGATAGCTCAATAACTAGGGGACTAATTTGAGTTGCAACAGACACGCGGACTGACTGAGTGTTCCTATAACAGCTATAGAATATAAACGTCTGAGATATTTAAATGGAAAAACTAAGGGCGGGTTACTGTATAACATTAAAAAGTATTGATAATGTGCGGTATTTCCAAAAACAAAACAGGTTTGCATACAAAAACCCTGATTTCAGCCGATTGTTCCTATGGCAGCTACATGTTATAGTGGTCCGATTTTTGATACAATTTTGACAGCACATTAGCAACGTAATAAGAATAGGATTTGCCAAATCTTGTTGCAATATCTTGAAAAACAACAAAAATCGGCCGATAGCTTCTATGACAGCTATACGATATATCGGTCCGATCTGGCTCTTTCCGACTTATTTACAGCCTACAGCAATAATAAGCTTGTGTGCCAAGTTTCATGAAGATAGCTCAATAACTGGGGGACTAATTTGAGTTGCAACAGACAGACGGACTGACTGATTGTTCCTATAACAGCTATAGAATATAAACGTCTAAGATATTTAAATGGAAAAACTAAGGGCGGGTTACTGTATAACATTAAAAAGTATTGATAATGTGCGGTATTTCCAAAAACAAAACAGGTTTGCATACAAAAACCGTGATTTCAGCCGATTGTTCCTATGGCAGCTATATGTTATAGTGGTCCGATTTTGATACAATTTTGACAGCACATTAAGAACGTAATAGGAATAGGATTTGCCAAATCTTGTTGCAATATCTTGAAAAACAACAAAAATCGGCCGATAGCTTCTATGACAGCTATACGATATATCGGTCCGATCTGGCTCTTTCCGACTTATTTACAGCCTACAGCAATAATAAGCTTGTGTGCCAAGTTTCATGAAGATAGCTCAATAACTGGGGGACTAATTTGAGTTGCAACAGACAGACGGACTGACTGATTGTTCCTATAACAGCTATAGAATATAAACGTCTAAGATATTTAAATGGAAAAACTAAGGGCGGAGTACTGTATAACATTAAAAAGTATTGATAATGTGCGGTATTTCCAAAAACAAAACAGGTTTGCATACAAAAACCGTGATTTCAGCCGATTGTTCCTATGGCAGCTATATGTTATAGTGGTCCGATTTTGATATAATTTTGACAGCACATTAAGAACGTAATAAGAATAGGATTTGCCAAATCTTGTTGCAATATCTTGAAAAACAACAAAAATCGGCCGATAGCTTCTATGACAGCTATACGATATATCGGTCCGATCTGGCTCGTTCCGACGGACGGACGGACGGACGGATAGACGGACATCCATTTTTCGACTCCTCTGGTGATGCTGATTCAGAATATATATACTTTATAGGGTCGGAGATGTCTCCTAAGGTGCGTTGCAAACTTCTGGCTAAAATTAATATACCCTCTGCAAGGGTATAAAAAATAGAAACAAGAAAAACAAACACTTGAAAAATAGAACAACTTTTTGTCTGGCGCATCCATATTTTTTTATGACTTTTAAGCGTGTCGCCTTCGGGGATGGTCCACAGCTTGTGTAACACACGAGAAACTCCTCAGAACTTTTTGCTTATGACTCTCTTATGAAATTAAGCAATTACCATTCACTCAATTTGAGGATTTTGCATGGACCCACACAGGTTAACCACAGCAGAAAAAACGAGAAAGACTGAAGGATGACAAAATTTTAGTCATTTTTTACGGGTTTCGCAAAGTGTTTATAATTAAATTAATAAATTCAATATGGTGGTAAGCAATGTCTAGATAGCTGCAAATACAATTGAAAATAATGCGCATTTTAGAAATTATATAATTATGCGGTGTGTTGCCGAGTATTATGCAAAACAGCAAGATGCTGTCAAGAAGTGATGGTAGTAACAAATTGTTCATAATTTCAGATTAACGCCCAAGATAGCTGAATAAAAATGATTCATACATATAAACCGAATGAAACCTTGTTGAAAGGAAAGTTATAGACTGCAAGCCCTCGCCACAGAAAGTGGCGAGCAGAGCTGGGTTGTTTTTAGCCTCAGCTGCTGGTAGAGCGATGCGCTACAGCCATTCCAAGAGGCCTGCGATAGTGCTCCTGGCTGGAAAAGGTGGTAAATTAACGGCGAGTTGATGTTGCAAGCGCCCTGGCATTTTATTGGGGTCCTCCTAGTGCTCACGGCAACGGCGGGGGACTTCACCAAAAAGATCATTTTGACACAGGTACTTAACGGTAGCATCGGAGGTGGGACCTCAACCCACAGGAACAACACTGACAACATCAATAACACCAACTACAACAATGTTAAGCCCACAAGCGGCATCAAATCGGTGGCGCCCGCTATGGTGAGCGCAGCGAACCCCAATGGCAACACTGTAGTCGGCAGCAACGGCGTAATTGTCACCAGTGGAGTACCCAATACACCAACATCGAATTTAAACAGTAAGTGATCTTGAATTACTTTGATGACTAAGCACCACATACATGTTACAGTCAGTCAGTCAGTCAACCAGTCAGTCAAGGAAAGGAACAAGGAAAGAAAGCTTCAGTCAAGCGTACCAGACAGTAAAATATCCTTCACCCAATTATTTGAATCCAATGCAAACATTTTTCACACATTCTTCTACCAAATATTGCTTCTCACTCACATTAACAAACAAGCTCTCAAAAACTAAAGCACAGAGTCGCAACGCCGGCTTCAGCTATCTCAGCGTGCAGACAACGAAGCCTTTACACTAATACTAAAAGGATTCTGAGATAGAATATATACACAGTTACTTTTAACGTCATGACGGAGACGCTAACATTTATAGCAGCCCGCCGGCTGCTGCTCATACCATACAACTTGAATAACTTCTGTGTTATTGGTTCGATCGGATTATAATTTAGAGAATAGATTCATATAGTATACATGTGTATACCAAAGCAGAATATAATTACTTCAATACTTAGGTTAATAATCACAAATTACCTGTTAAGGAAATACATTTCGTCTGCCTATGATATACATGAATCTTCATGTCAAATCCTGTGACATACAAAGTTAGTATATTCTTTTTTGATAATTTTCAATGGTCGTCGGGGAATAAATATTGTTTCTTATTTGACAACATTATTCTTGCAAATATTATGATACATTTCCGACCCAATAAATATCATATAATAATATATATAACATGTATAATATATATAAATATATAATATAATAATATAATATCAATAAGAGAGACATACTAGCGATGTTGGTCTGTTGTAATGTAAACCAGTTTTTAAATCTTTGGGCAATGTTGACCAAACTTTTGGCTGAACTCCATAAATTAGTCTGATAAAGATGGATATATATATCTTATAGCTATATAAACTTATATATATACCTTTGCTTGAAAGTTATAATAATTATATAATATATAGCAAATTATAATAGCAAGAGCAAGAAACAAAGCACCAGTTAGTAATTTTCTAAAAAATATTTGTCCTGATTACAGTATATTGCAGTAGTGGCTTGAGGCCAAATCAATTGCTTGTGATTGCGTAATACACCGCAGTATATGGGTATGCGTACGTATCACGGCTATCTTTATGCCGTTGGCTATCTAATGTCTATGGTAGGCGAATGGCCTCGGGGCAATCATATTTACACCCTGGCAAGAGAACAGAAATACTTAGATGCAGGGATACTGGATAGGCGATAGGGATGCACAACGTGGCCATGGAGGTGGTGTTGGTGTTGGTGGCGGGCTGTCGCCTCGGGTTATAAGTGATACACGGCGATATGCCAAAAATTGAATGCCAGCAGATGCAGAGATATCAACGTGTCGTGACAAATAAAATCGGGAGCAGCGCTCGCAGGCTGAAGCTTGAACGTGGACAGCAGCAGAGGCAGTGGGAAGCGCCGATGTCTGAACTCGAAACTGAATCAGAAACAGAAACAGAACAGAGCAGAGCCATATGCATAGGCAGTGTGCCCTCGTATACTCTCTTTTCCCTTAAATATTACCATTCATGCCGGTTGTCGTTGTCCTCAGATGCTGTCACAGTTTTCTGATACAGAAAAGGCTGTAAAGAATGAGAGAAAGTGGCAAACAAACAAAAATGTCGCTTAACTCTGCGCAAAATTCATTCAGGCAATGCAATTTATGTATACATACATGTATCGCAACAGGCGACGTCATCCGCATCGTCATACTCTATCTCCCCTCTAAATACATTATATTGCTAGGTTCCTTAGCATTTATATATACCTTTTACCTTTTTGCCAAGCCCATCAACTAAGGCTGGACAATATCATTGCCAATATATACCTGTATGTACATATTTATGAACATATGTAAGACGCCAGATGTGATAAATTGTGAAACTAAATCTTCCCAATATTATCTTTATGGGTGAAATGTAACATATACAATCACATTTTCCATTAGTAGGTCATTCGCAAGTCGTTTAGCCCGTGTAGCTGCCGAAAAGTTAACGAAGTGGGTGCTCTGTGCGCCCCACGAAATTGATATGCAGACACGCGCTCTGGCGCGAAAATTGCAGCTGGATGAAATCCCATGATTATGCAAGTAATTTAACGCGGCTGCAAAAAAATTGCACGCTCGACTAGCAGCTACAGTTTTGGTGTTGATCAATTTTTTTGTCGCTTCTATTCAGTGTTTTCAATTGAAGACAAAGCAAGCAAGATAACACTAATTCGGGAGATAGAGACAAAGTTTTATACCATGATTTGGTATTTGGTACATAGGTATGTATCCCTTAATTAGATGGGTTCACGGACGTGGTCGATGCAATATGTCAAATGTTTACAGACTGTTCATGCATGAGAGGCTGGTGTATGCGACCATGTTTGAATTTATTTGTGTGTGTGCGCGTATGTGTGCCTGTACCCCAGGGGCAGTTCCATTGACAGAACAAATTATATTGACTTCAGTCCTGTACCTCACGCCATATTACAATTGTTCGTGATTTGTTTGTGTTTTGTACATGCATAAATATATATGTGTGTCCTTGTGCAGCTGTGTGAAGGCTTAGGCTTATGTATATGCATCTGTGCCTGCTAGCCATAATAAATATCTTATTAGGCTTCAGCACGGAGCTCTGTGAATTCAATTAATAAGAGTAACAAATCAAAAAAGAAATAAATTAAGTATACTTAATGAATTAGGTGTGCAAATAACACTGAAAATCAATACAATAATATTTTTTGACTATATAACACTATAACTTGTATACCTGCAACTCATAGAGTAGAACCAGAGGGGGCGTTCGCGATATGTTCCTGCTATCTTAGTCGATTAAGCAGAGTCCGTTCGTCGGTCTGTGAAGGCCATAGACATATTTGACGAACTTTTGTTGTTTCTGACAAGTCTATTTCTGTTACATGTTTGTATGAAGCAAAACATGAAAGAACTACTAAGCAAAACTATTTGCAATTGTAATTGTGGTTACAGGCGTGAAGCATTACATTTTTTTTGCAAACTTTTCAAATTGTAGCCTCATTTCTCAAAATAACAATAATAATTACAACACCGCTAAAATCAGCTTTCATGTACTTCTCTTGCGGGGGACTGATTGTGCGGTTGCCGTCCGTACAAATATAATTGTTTTTATAACTTAGTTTAAAGGCGACACAAAATGGTCAATAATTTGATTATATCCTCAGTGCTTGCTAGCTTATCTAAATAATCCCGTTTTTCTTTCTCTGCAGCTATCGTTGAAGAACCCGAATTTACCGAATACATCGAAAATGTAACTGTACCTGCCGGTCGAAATGTCAAACTTGGGTGCTCAGTCAAAAACCTTGGCTCTTATAAGGTGAGAAGCGTGAGAATTTATGAATAGAAATCGGTTTAAATCCGTTTGTCTGTCCGTCCGCAAGATAAACCAGCTATTTAAAGAGCTAGAGCTACCAAATTTGGCGACAATATGTGCTAATTGCCACGCCTCCATTCGCCCTCATAAATTGAATACCTTGATTGTAGCCGCAAAGAATTTAATACACACATAATAGTTTTGTAAAATATTAATAACATCGTCCAATAAATATCGAATATATACAAGAAATAGTAATGCTTTGGGGCCTTGTGTTTTTGCTTATTTACATGTTGTTATTAAATATTAACAAGTCGGAAAGGCTACAGTCGAGATGACTCGACTGTGATATACCCGCTACAATTCTTCGGAAAAACACGTGCCAAATGTGAACAATGCGTTCTTGCTTTTTATTTCTTTCCGTCTCTAATTTGTTTTGCCTATGCAAGTTCCACTCGATTCTTATTGGATGTTGTCCTTTGCTTTTGTTACTTTGCAGATATAAATTATGCATGTGTGATAGAGACGCCTATACATACATACATATATGCTGGCTCACAATTCATCTCAACATATCTAATTAGATTTGTCGTTTGTTTTTTGTGTTGCTGCTCAATGTCTCTTTCGATTCTAAGTGGTTTTAAATATACTAAAAATTTATATTGAATTTTGCAACACACTATAAAATAAAAAACAAGAAAGCAAGGCTACCTTCGGCTTGCCGAAGGTTTCATAGTCTTGCAGTTATACAAAATATAAAATATATTTGGATTGCTGCTGGTTTCTGTGGTATTTATTGAACAATTGTAACAGTAAAAGGAAGTCAAGATTTTTACCTGATTAAGGCTATGAATCAAACACCTGCTTCGAAAAAAAATAATTCTACCTTTTAATGCTTTTGTACATACCTGGATTTCTTATATACTTAACACAAAATGTTATGAGGAAATGTCTTTGTGTTGTAAAGGATCTGTTGGTCATAAAATATAAATAAATTTGGAAAGTTCTCATTCAAAAATGCGTTTGAATAACAGCTATATGATTTTTTGTTTAACAGCTATATGTAATAGTACTCAGGTTTCCATAAAATTGCAACATGAACCTTCATTAGGCCGATCGTTGATCGTTATAAGTTATAAAAGTTCGATTTCGAACTTTATTATTAGGGACACACTTAGATTTGGATGTGATAAGCCTGATAGCTATATCTTGAAATATAACGAAAATCGGCCGATAGGCTCCATGACAGCTATACGATATATCAGTCCGATCTGGCCCATTCCGACTTATTTAAAGAGGGCAGAAATAAGAAGCTTGTGAGCAAAGTTTCATGAATATAGCTCAATAACTGGGGGACTAATTTGAGTTGCAACAGACACGCGGACAGACTGATTGTTCCTATAACAGCTATAGAATATAAACGACTGAGATATTTAAATGGAAAAACTAAGGTCGGGTTACTGTATAACATTAAAAAGTATTGATAATGTGCGGTATTTCCAAAAACAAAACAGGTTTGCATACAAAAACCCTGATTTCAGCCGATTGTTCCTATGGCAGCTACATGTTAGAGTGGTTTGATTTTGATACAATTTTGACAGCACATTAAAAACGTAATAAGAATAGGATTTGCCAAATCTTGTTGCAATATCTTGAAAAACAACAAAAATCGGCCGATAGCTTCTATGACAGCTATACGATATATCGGTCCGATCTGGCTCGTTCCGACTTATTTACAGCCTACATCAATAATAAGCTTGTGTGCCAAGTTTCATGAAGATAGATAGTCAACTGGGGGACTAATTTGCGTTGCAACAGACAGAGGGACTGACTGATTGTTCCTATAACAGCTATAGAATATAAACGTCTGAGATATTTAAATAGAAAAACTAAGGGCGGGTTACTGTATAACATTAAAAAGTATAGATAATGTGCGGTATTTCCAAAAACAAAACAGGTTTGCATACGAAAACCCTGATTTCAGCCGATTGTTCCTATGGCAGCTATTTGTTATAGTGGTCCGATTTTGATACAATTTTGACAGCACATTAAGAACGTAATAAGAATAGGATTTGCCAAATCTTGTTGCAATATCTTGAAAAACAACAAAAATCGGCCGATAGGCTCCATGACAGCTATACGATTTATCAGTCCGATCTCGTTCCGACTTATTTACAGCCTACAGCAATAAGAAGCTTGTATGTCAAGTTTCATGAAGATAGCTCAATAACTGGGGGACTAATTTGAGTTGCAACAGACAGAGGGACTGACTGATTGTTCCCTTAACAGCTATAGAATATAAACGTCTGAGATATTTAAATGGAAAAACTAAGGGCGGGTTACTGTATAACATTAAAAAGTATTGATAATGTGCGGTATTTCCAAAAACAAAACAGGTTTGCATACAAAAACCCTGATTTTAGCCGATTGTTCCTATGGCAGCTATTTGTTATAGTGGTCCGATTTTGATACAATTTTGACAGCACATTAAGAACGTAATAAGAATAGGATTTGCCAAATCTTGTTGCAATATCTTGAAAAACAACAAAAATCGGCCGATAGGCTCCATGACAGTTATACGATTTATCAGTCCGATCTCGTTCCGACTTATTTACAGCCTACAGCAATAAGAAGCTTGTATGTCAAGTTTCATGAAGATAGCTCAAAAACTGAGAGACTAGTTTGCGTTGCAACAGACGGACGGACGGACGGACAGACGGACATCCATTTTTCGACTCCTCTGGTGATGCTGATTCAGAATATATATACTTTATAGGGTCGGAGATGTCTCCTAAGGTGCGTTGCAAACTTCTGGCTAAAATTAATATACCCTCTGCAAGGGTATAAAAATATAAGATACAAAAAAAATAAATATAACTCCGGACCTCTCGCTTAACAGTCAACTACCATCACCACTCGACCACTGAATTTCTTACGCGATGACGATAAAATAAAATAAAATGATGATAAAATTGCACTATGAATATTTTCGGTGCACATATTAAAAAAACAAGAAAGCAAGGCTACCTTCGGCTTGCCGAAGGTTTCATACCCTTGAAGTTATACAAAATATAAAATATATTTGGATTGCTGCTGGTTTCTGTGGTATTTATTGAACGATTATAACAGTACGGGAAATCAAGATTTTTACCTGATTAAGGCTATAAATCAAACACCTGCTTCGAAAAAAAATAATTCTACCTTTTTAATGCTTTTGTATATACCTGGATTTCTTATATACTTAACACAAAATGTTATGAGGAAATGTCTATGTGTTGTAAAGGATCTGTTGGTCATAAAATATAAATAAATTTGGAAAGATCTCATTCAAAAATGCGTTTGAATAACAGCTACATGATATTTTCTTTAACAGCTACATGTAATAGTACTCAGGTTTCCATAAAATTGCAACATGAACCTTCATTAGGCCGATCGTTGATCGTTATAAGTTATAAAAATTCGATTTCGAACTTTATTATTAGGGACACACTTAGATTTGGATGTGATAAGCCTGATAGCTATATCTTGAAATATAACGAAAATCGGCCGATAGGCTCCATGACAGCTATACGATATATCAGTCCGATCTGGCCCATTCCGACTTAGAGGGCAGAAATAAGAAGCTTGTGAGCAAAGTTTCATGAAGATAGCTCAATAACTGGGGGACTAATTTGCGTTGCAACAGACAGACGGACTGACTGGTTGTTCCTATAACAGCTATAGAATATAAACGTCTGAGATATTAAAATGGAAAAACTAAGAGCGGGTTACTGTATAACATTAAAAAGTATTGATAATGTGCGGTATTTCCAAAAATAAAACAGGTTTGCATACAAAAACCCTGATTTCAGCGGATTGTTCCTATGGCAGCTATATGTTATAGTGGTCCGATTTTGATACAATTTTGACAGCACATTAAAAACGTAATAAGAATAGGATTTGCCAAATCTTGTTGCAATGTCTTGAAAAACAACAAAAATCGGCCGATAGCTTCTATGACAGCTATACGATATATCGATATATCTCATCTATTATAAAAGATAGATACAAAAATTGGCATGAAGGTTCCAGTATATCATAGGCAGTTGAAATTTATTTAAAAGTTCAGATGTCACGCCCGCCGCCCCCGAAAATGAATAATTTAAATCAAAATCGTCTGCTTTGGTATACATATTGATAGATACTATATAAAATCGATCGGGCAAATAACTCAGAAAATATTAAAGTTAACGTCTTTACCACAAATGTTCAGTACGAGCAGCAGCCTGCGTATTGCCATGAGTAGTTTTCGTCGATGTGGAGAGGTAGCGCTTTATTTTCTGCGAGTGTATATGTTTGTATGAGTGAGCACGAGTAAGCAATAAGTGGTAGAAAAATTTGTTCAGAATTATCTGATTTAAATTATAAAATATATAAAATAACAAGTCGGAATGGCTACAATCGAGCGTACTCGACTGTGATATACCGGCTACAACTCTGCGGAAAAACACGTGCCAAATGTGTTCTTGCTTTTTATATCTTTTGTCTCTAATTTTCTTTGCCCATGCAAGTTCCACTCCATTCTTATTGGCTATTGGCCATTGCTTTTATTACTTTGCAATAAGAACTCAGCAGAGTGCGTGTGTGAAAGAGACGCCTACACATACATACATATGTGGTGTCTCACAAAACATCTCAACATATCTAATTAGATATGTCGTTTGTTTTTTGCATTACTGCTCAATGTCTCTTTCGATTC
The DNA here is from genome assembly GCA_018151445.1 of Zaprionus inermis. Lineage (NCBI taxonomy): Eukaryota > Metazoa > Arthropoda > Insecta > Diptera > Drosophilidae > Zaprionus > Zaprionus inermis. Next base: position 163,352 of record JAECXD010001704.1, read on the forward strand.
TAAGTGGCTTTAAATATACTAAAAACTTATTTTGAATATTGCAACACACTGAAATAAAAAAAAATAAGATACGAAAAAAAATAAATATAAGTCGGTCGGCCGCACCCAGGAGTTGAACTCCGGGCCTCTCGTTTAACAGTCAACTACCATCACCAATCGACCACTGCACTTCTTACACGATGACCGATAAAATCGCATTATGAATATTTTCGGTGCACATAATTGTAAAAAAAGTGAATTAATCAAATCAGATTTCTCGTGTCTATTGCTGCTGACTATCCCTTTCGATTCTAACTGACCTTAAATATATTAAAAACTTATTTTGTACTTTACATACATTGCAAAACAAATGTCATAATTATTACTTTACTTTACTGGCATTAAAATAGAAAACTTCTGCAAGACCAAGTCCAATTGCCCTTGATTTTTGCCTTAAAGTAAAACTTAAATTGCATGGGCCATGAATTTACAATGTACATGTGTAATATAAATTAATATGGCATCGACAAAAAAAAAACAACAACGGAACAAAATAAAACAAATTATTTGTTGGGCCCATGTGGATTCGAACCATCGGTCTCCAAAAACAAAATCTCTACTAGCAGCAACTACTTCCCCTGAGCCGTTACCACACTGACGCCAACGTCGGCAAAGTTGCATTATGAGACCATTTAGATTATTATACATGAAAAAAATAAATATGCAATGCGGCGGCGGCGGCGTTGTTTTGTTTTTCTTTGCTTATTTATTTTTTTCTCCTCATCAATTTCCGTTTATTCAAATTAATTTGAATTAAACATAAATATTTTTCAAAAGTGATGAAAACACATCATACACCCGCCGGCCGACGTCGAACCTAGGAGTTGAACCCCGGACCTCACGATTAACAGTCAACTACCATCACCACTCGGCCACTGCATTTCTTATGCAATGACCGATTAAATTGCATTATGAATATTTTCGGTGCACATAATTAAAAAAAAAGTTGCCTGCTGCAGGAGTTGAACTCGGGAACTACCATTAGAAAAAACCGACATAAACACATGGCCATAGGGCAATACTATTTATTGTATATCTTTCTTATTTATCAGTCGATCTTATTGAAACTGTCGCAATATTTGCAGCTACAATCGATTTTTTTTCGATTTCTGGGGCGGATGGAGGCGTGGCGAAAATTCAAAATAAACTTGATCAGCGTGCAGAATTAACACATATTGTCCCCAAATTTGGTAGCTCTAGCTCTTATATGAGATCTAGGATTTCATACTGACGGACAGACGGACATGGCTATATCGACGCTGTTCATGCTGATTCAGAATATATATACTTTGTGGGGTCGAAGATGTCTCCTTCTGTTTGTTACAAATATTTTCGGTTAGCACAAAGCAATAATACCCTTCTACTAAGCGAGTAGCGGGTATATAAATAACAAAAACAAAATGACATATAATTTTAGATTTACCACGTGGAGTTCAATGGATCTAGAACTCCGTAGTTTGCAACTACTACAACACTATTGTTAGTAGCTGCTATTGGATCATTCCGAGGGAATGGAATGTCGAAATTATCTTTTACTTCTTGTGTAAAATTGGGCATATTACTATTGATCATTCTCGACTTATATTCTATTGAATTCTTTCCATAACCAGGTTGCCTGGATGCACTTTGAACAATCGGCTATTCTAACAGTCCACAACCACGTGATTACTAGGAACCCACGCATCAGTGTCACACATGACAAGCATGACCGTCACCGCACATGGTACTTGCATATCAACAATGTACATGAAGAAGACAAAGGGCGGTACATGTGCCAGATCAACACAGTAACGGCGAAAACACAGTTCGGATACCTGAATGTTGTTGGTGAGTAACAATATCATATGTCCTTACCTGTGTGATCCTGAGCAAGGATCCTCCTTAGACTGTTATACACATTTGCACAAAGTTATTGCTGCTGGTTTCTGTGGTATTTATTGAACAATTATAACAGTACAGAAAGTCGAGATTTTTACCTGATTAAGGCTATGAATCAAACACCTGCTTAAAAAAAAATAATTCTACCTTTTAATGCTTTTGTATATACCTGGATTTCTTATATACTTAACACAAAATGTTATGAGGAAATGTCTTTGTGTTGTAAAGGATGTGTTGGTCATAAAATCTAAATTTGGAAAGTTCTTATTCAAAAATACGTTTGACAGCTATATGATTTTTTGTTTAACAGCTACATTTAATAGTACTCAGGTTTCCATAAAATTGCAACATGAACCTTCATTAGACCGATCGTTGATCGTTATAAGTTATAAAAGTTCGATTTCGAACTTTATCATTAGGGACACACTTAGATTTGGATGTGGTAAGCCTGATAGCTATATCTTGAAATATAACGAAAATCGGCCGATAGCTTCTATGACAGCTATACGATATATCAGTCCGATCTGGCCCGTTCCGACTTATTTAAAGAGGGCAGAAATAAGAAGCTTGTGAGCAAAGTTTCGTGAAGATAGCTCAATAACTGGGGGACTAATTTGCGTTGCAACAGACAGACGGACTGACTGATTGTTCCTATAGCAGCTATATAATATAAACGTCTGAGATATTTAAATGAAAAACTAAGGGCGGGTTACTGTATAACATTAAAAATGATAATGTGCGGTATTTCCAAAAACAAAACAGGTTTGCATACAAAAACCCTGATTTCAGCCGATTGTTCCTATGGCAGCTATATGTTATAGTGGTCCGATTTTGATATAATTTTGACAGCACATTAAGAAAGTAATAAGAATAAGATTTGCCAAATGCTTGTTGCAATATCTTGAAAAAAAACAAAAATCGGCCGATAGCTTCTATGACAGCTATACGATATATCGGTGCGATCTGGCTCGTTCCGACTTATTTACAGCCTACAGCAATGAGAAGCTTGTGTGCCAAGTTTCATGAAGATAGCTCAAAAACTGAGAGACTAGTTTGCGTTGCAACAGACGGACGGACGGACGGACGGACAGACGGACATCCATTTTTCGACTCCTCTGGTGATGCTGATTCAGAATATATATACTTTATAGGGTCGGAGATGTCTCCTAAGGTGCGTTGCAAACTTCTGGCTAAAATTAATATACCCTCTGCAAGGGTATAATAAATATAATTCGCCGCGGCACCCAGGAGTTGAACTCCGGACCTCTCGCTTAACAGTCAACTACCATCACCACTCGACCACTGCATTTCTAACGCAATGACCAATAAAATTGCACTATGAATATTTTCGGTGCACATAATTAAAAAAAAAGTTGCCACATAATTAAAAAAAAAAACAAGAAAGCAAGGCTACCTTCGGCTTGCCGAAGGTTTCATACCCTTGCAGTTATACAAAATATAAAATATATTTGGATTGCTGCTGGTTTCTGTGGTATTTATTGAACAATTATAACAGTACAGGAAGTCAAGATTTTTACATGATTAAGGCTATGAATCAAACACCTGCTTCGAAAAAAAATAATTCTACCTTTTAATGCTTTTGTACATACCTGGATTTCTTATATACTTAACACAAAATGTTATGAGGAAATGTCTTTGTGTTGTAAAGGATCTGTTGGTCATAAAATATAAATAAATTTGGAAAGTTCTCATTCAAAAATGCGTTTGAATAACAGCTATATGATTTTTTGTTTAACAGCTATATGTAATAGTACTCAGGTTTCCATAAAATTGCAACATGAACCTTCATTAGGCCGATCGTTGATCGTTATAAGTTATAAAAGTTCGATTTCGAACTTTATTATTAGGGACACACTTAGATTTGGATGTGATAAGCCTGATAGCTATATCTTGAAATATAACGAAAATCGGCCGTAGGCTCCATGACAGCTATACGATATATCAGTCCGATCTGGCCCATTCCGACTTATTTAAAGAGGGCAGAAATAAGAAGCTTATGAGCAAAGTTTCATGAAGATAGCTCAATAACTAGGGGACTAATTTGAGTTGCAACAGACACGCGGACTGACTGAGTGTTCCTATAACAGCTATAGAATATAAACGTCTAAGATATTTAAATGGAAAAACTAAGGGCGGGTTACTGTATAACATTATAAAGTATTGATAATGTGCGGTATTTCCAAAAACAAAACAGGTTTGCATACAAAAACCGTGATTTCAGCCGATTGTTCCTATGGCAGCTATATGTTATAGTGGTCCGATTTTGATACAATTTTGACAGCACATTAGCAACGTAATAAGAATAGGATTTGCCAAATCTTGTTGCAATATCTTGAAAAACAACAAAAATCGGCCGATAGCTTCTATGACAGCTATACGATATATCGGTGCGATCTGGCTCTTTCCGACTTATTTACAGCCTACAGCAATAATAAGCTTGTGTGCCAAGTTTCATGAAGATAGCTCAATAACTGGGGGACTAATTTGAGTTGCAACAGACAGACGGACTGACTGATTGTTCCTATAACAGCTATAGAATATAAACGTCTAAGATATTTAAATGGAAAAACTAAGGGCGGGTTACTGTATAACATTAAAAAGTATTGATAATGTGCGGTATTTCCAAAAACAAAACAGGTTTGCATACAAAAACCCTGATTTCAGCCGATTGTTCCTATGGCAGCTATATGTTATAGTGGTCCGATTTTGATACAATTTTGACAGCACATTAAGAACGTAATAGGAATAGGATTTGCCAAATCTTGTTGCAATATCTTGAAAAACAACAAAAATCGGCCGATAGCTTCTATGACAGCTATACGATATATCGGTGCGATCTGGCTCTTTCCGACTTATTTACAGCCTACAGCAATAATAAGCTTGTGTGCCAAGTTTCATGAAGATAGCTCAATAACTGGGGGACTAATTTGAGTTGCATCAGACAGACGGACTGACTGATTGTTCCTATAACAGCTATAGAATATAAACGTCTAAGATATTTAAATTGAAAAACTAAGGGCGGAGTACTGTATAACATTAAAAAGTATTGATAATGTGCGGTATTTCCAAAAACAAAACAGGTTTGCATACAAAAACCGTGATTTCAGCCGATTGTTCCTATGGCAGCTATATGTTATAGTGGTTCGATTTTGATATAATTTTGACAGCACATTAAGAACGTAATAAGAATAGGATTTGCCAAATCTTGTTGCAATATCTTGAAAAACAACAAAAATCGGCCGATAGCTTCTATGACAGCTATACGATATATCGGTCCGATCTGGCTCGTTCCGACTTATTTACAGCCTACAGCAATAAGAAGCTTGTATGCCAAGTTTCATGAAGATAGCTCAAAAACTGAGAGACTAGTTTGCGTTGCAACAGACGGATGGACGGACGGACGGACGGACGGACAGACGGACATCCATTTTTCGACTCCTCTGGTGATGCTGATTCAGAATATATATACTTTATAGGGTCGGAGATGTCTCCTAAGGTGCGTTGCAAACTTCTGGCTAAAATTAATATACCCTCTGCAAGGGTATAAAAAGGTTGCCACATAATTAAAAAAAGTTGTCTGCTGCTGGAGTTGAACTCGGGTTCTGACATTAGGAAAAACCGACATAAGCACATGGCCACAGTGCAATACTATTTCTTGAATATTTTCCTTATTTATCGGCCGATCTTATTGAAACTTTGCCAACACGCCCACATGGTAGTTTTTATCACATGTATAAAAAATGATTGCTGTAGAGCTATATTTGCAGCCACAATCGACTTTTTTTCGATTTATGGGGGCGGATGGAGGCGTGGCAAAAATTCAAAATAAACTTGATCTGCGTGCAGAATTAACACATGTTGTCTCCAAATTTGGTAGATTTAGCTCTTATAATAGCTGAGATCTAGGTTTTCATACGGACGGACAGACAGACGGACATGGCTATATCGACTCGGCTGTTCATGCTGATTCAGAATATATATACTTTATGGGGTCGGAGTGTTCTCCTTCTGCCTGTTACAAACATTTACGGTTGGCACAAAGTTATAATACCCTTATACTCTTCGAGTAGCGGGTATAAATATACATAACGGAGATGCAGCGCGCATCTTTTCTTCCTCTTCAGTGTCCATGTTATACAGCACAACAAGTCGCCTGCTTGTTGTTCACTGGTTCGTTCTCACCCGACTATCTACTTGAGCGTCGCTTCTTTCTATACTTTTCTTCTATTGCTAAACTTCACTCAATTATTTTATCATCCTTTCTTAGTCTTCACGAAACTCTACACAACAACAACAGGCGCCATACTCATTTGAATACACACGCAAATGATGTTTTTTTCAATAACAGAACGCTCGCTGTTTATTCTTAATATAACAGAATGTTAACATAGCTTCGGTTACATTCAAAAATAATACTTTAGATCTACTCAATCCGCGACATATTTTTAAGAAGTCTACATGAATGTCAAAAAAAACCATGAATGGAAAATGATGAATATGAGTTGAATAAATTGAAAGCTTAACTGTATCAGTTCGAATGAATGAATGATGTCGAATATAATTCAGAATCACAAAACCGAAACTTTAAAAACTAAATGATTGACTGATTGCATGGCCTAATGAGACGTTTAGAATTAAATTAGCTCAAATGCCCTACTAAAATCTACTCATAGTAGCGCGAAAGCTACTGCTCGAACCGAATATTTGTACTGAAGACGTTAGCTTGAATAACTTCTGTGTTATTGGTCCGATCGGATTGTAGTAGCAGTGATTGAAGCAGACTTAAATACTTTACCTAATAATCGCAAATTATCGATTTGCGGGAGCGGTGGGCGTGGCATCTGAACTTTGAAATAAACTTTATCTGTCTTTGATATATAGAAACCTCTATGCCAAATTTGGTGTCTCCAGCTTTTATAATAGCTGATATTTTTGCGTTCACACACACCCAGACTGACCGACGGTCAGACGGTCAGATGGACATACAGACATGGCTAAATCGACATGGCTAGTGACCCTGAGCAAGAATATATTTACTTTGTGGGGTCTGCCACGCCTCTTATTGCTTTTTACATACATTTGCTCAAAGTTAATATGCCATTTTTTTAACATTGTTAATGGTCGAAGGGTATAAAAAATAAATTAGATTGCAATTTATGCCCTTAACAAAATTTAAATAAAAATATCTATTTTTCCCAGTTCAGTATTTTATGTGTTTTTTAACAATACCTAACCAAGTGAACAGATACGTTACAAAACAAGGGAATTTTAATACTTGTCATTTTTATGGTAACGTTCATTTTGATGGGCTTCGATATAAAATCCGCTCTTGTTGTAATTATAACTAAACCAATGATATGTATGTATATTTGTATTTTCGTATAACAGCGTGTATTGAATATACTTAATGCAATGCTGAAATTAGTGCAACTGCCCTCTTAAACAAGTTATTTTTTATACCCTTGCAGAGGGTGTATTAATTTAACCCAGAGGTTTGCAACGCACCTTAGGGGACATCTCCGACCCTATAAAGTATATATATTCTGAATCAGCATCACCAGAGGAGTCGAAAAATGGATGTCCGTCTGTCCGTCCGTCCGTCCGTCCGTCTGTTGCAACGCAAACTAGTCTCTCAGTTTTTGAGCTCTCTTCATGAAACTTGGCACACAAGCATCTTATTGCTGTAGGCTGTAAATAAGTCGGAACGAGCCAGATCAGACCGATATATCGTATAGCTGTCATAGAAGCTATCGGCCGATTTTTGTTGTTTTTCAAGATATTGCAACAAGCATTTGGCAAATCTTATTCTTATTACTTTCTTAATGTGCTGTCAAAATTATATCAAAATCGGACAACTATAACATATAGCTGCCATAGGAACAATCGCCTGAAATCAGGGTTTTTGTATGCAAACCTGTTTTGTTTTTGGAAATACCGCACATTATCATTTTTAATGTTATACAGTAACCCGCCCTTAGTTTTTCCATTTAAATATCTCAGACGTTTATATTCTATAGCTATAGGAACAATCAGTCAGTCCGTCTGTCTGTTGCAACGCAAATTAATCCCCCAGTTAGTGAGCTATCTTCATGAATCTTTGCTCACAAGCTTCTTATTTCTGCCCTCTTTAAATAAGTCGGAACGGGCCAGATCGGACTGATATGTCGTATAGCTGTCATGGAGCCTATCGGCCGATTTTCGTTATATTTTAAGATATAGCTATCAGGCTTACCACATCCAAATCTAAGTGTGTCCCTAATAATAAAGTTCGAAATCGAATTTTAATAACTTATAACGATCAACGATCGGCCTAATGAAGGTTCATGTTGCAATTTTATTGAAATCTGAGTACTATTACATGTAGCTGTTAAACAAAAAATCATATAGCTGATATTCAAACGCATTTTTGAATGAGAACTTTCCAAATTTAGATTTTATGACCAACAGATCCTTTACAACACAAAGACATTTCCTCATAACATTTTGTGTTAAGTATATAAGAAATCCAGGTATATACAAAAGCATTAAAAAGGTAGAATTATTTTTTTTCGAAGCAGGTGTTTGATTCATAGCCTTAATCAGGTAAAAATCTCGACTTCCTACATATTAACGGAAAAATTATGTAAACATTGGTACCTGCAATGTACCTTAATGACAAATAGGAACATAATAAAAAGGTAAAGGTTTATTTTATTATTGTAAATAAAGAATATATGTGCAATGTTGTTTAAGGTATTGTAAATATTCCTCCTCGAGGATTGCGTGGTGAGGAGGTCGATGTGTTGTTATAATTGTTCAATAAATACCACAGAAACCAGCAGCAATCCAAATATATTTTATATTTTGTATAACTGCAAGGGTATGAAACCTTCGGCAAGCCGAAGGTAGCCTTGCTTTCTTGTTTATTGATAATGTGACTTTCTGCAAGCACAATTTAGTAATTAGAACTTAAGTAAATGAACATTAAATATAATATTCATGAAATATTTCGCTTGAGTTAAAACTAAGTTAACTATGGACTTTCGCCCACTTGCGACTACTTATAGTGCCTCCCAACATCGACGATTCGCTGAGCTCAAGTGACGTAATTGTACGCGAGGGCGCCAATATCTCATTGAGGTGCCGCGCCAGCGGCAGTCCACGGCCTATTATCAAATGGAAACGCGACGATAACTCGCGAATAGCCATCAATAAGAATCACATAGGTAAGTGTGAACGGGTCGGACAAACAACATCAATCATTTAAATAACCCGACACCGTTTTCATTCCCTCCTCCCGTTGCAGTGAACGAGTGGGAGGGCGACACACTGGAGATAACCCGTATCTCACGCCTCGACATGGGCGCCTACCTTTGCATTGCATCTAATGGGGTGCCCCCTACGGTTTCCAAGCGGATCAAAGTCAGCGTCGACTGTAAGTATAATGACGCCGGAATTGGGAAGGGTTGGAAGAAAAGAACTTCGAGTTTGTGTTTCTGCTTTTTGACCGGTTGTCGTGCCAAAATGACAGAGCGACTTTCGCGACTCCGACGAATTTACTTTTCTAACATTTACTGAACACTCGCTGAGTAAGCACAGGCAGCAATTAACTCGATCTTGAAATATTTATCAAAAATTATAGTCTACCGCGTTTTTTTTTCTATCAGTTGAAGAAGCTCTTTTGAGGTGGTGGGAGAGGTATGTCTTATTTCTACATGATTTAACCGCTTTGCTCAGAAATTACCTCTATCATTTGACTAACATTTATAAGGGACGGCCCTTGAGCGGCATATTTTGTTAATTGATATTGTTGCGATTTTCGCTTTAATTAATAAAAAGCAATTAATATAAAACACAAACTAACAATTCTTATGTTTATATGTGGTCAAAATAATATTAAAAGTTTTTGCATGATCAGCTGAAAAGAAAACGTTATCAGCTACTACAAATATCTTACCTGATGACAGCGAATTATTTTCCATAGCGCAATTTTAAATTTTATCACCAATAAAAATTTTACATAAGTACAATTTTATATTATCAATTTTGTGGAAAATTAAAAAAAAAATCAAACTCTCCCATATTTAAAAATGTATTCTCTAATCATTTTTCTGGCTGAAAATAAGATAAAATCTTGACAAGATTTGTGGAAACGCCAGTTAACGGGGAAATTGGTAAAAAAAAATAGGTTAGATAACTCTCAACTTTTAAGACATTTTTATAAAACATATTCCATGTTCCATTCCATATTCCACGTTCCTTACTGATGTAAATAGACTTGAACGGGCTGGCTTGGATTGATATATAGCTGCCAGTCGATATAATTATTAAATCTATATATTTAATTGTTTTTCGGTTCAATTTTGGAATGTATCTCACGGTGTTATCCTACTTACAATCCGTATAAATTAGAGTAGTCTAACTCTAGAGGACGCATGCGCATAGAAGCAAATGCGTGTTAGCTATATGCACGTAGGTTATTTGTTCTGTTGATTAGGCAACTCATATTTCTATTTGCTGCTAAAGATTAATGTCTCCAAGAGATATTTGTGTTCATCCTTCAAAACATTTTGCGAAAGATACTTTAGTTGCAATTAAATAAATTGATAACCTGTTTTTAATTCATTATATACATTAGGTAATTAAAACTTTAGCTTAATCGAAATCTAAATTAGGTAATTGCATAGTAAAAAAAAGTCGGAAAAGCTTCAGTCGAGCGTACTCGACCCGTTACAACTCTTTGGAAAAACAAGTGCCAAATGTTAACAATGCGTTCTTGCTTTTTATTTATTTCCGTCTCTAATTTGTTTTACCTATGCAAGTTCCACTCGATTCTTATTGGATGTTGACCTTTGCTTTTATTGCTTTGCAGTTATAACTCAGCAGAGGGATTTAAATTATGCATGTGTGAAAGATACGTCTATACATACATACATATATGGTGCCTCACAATACATCTCAACATATCTAATTAGAATTGTCGTTTGTTTTTTGCATTGCTGCTCAATATCTCTTTCGATTCTTTTAGCTTTAAATATAATAAAAACCAATTTTGTATTTTGCAACACGCTGTAAAATAAAAAAATATAAGATTCGATAAAAAAATTCAAGTTGGTCGTCCCACCTAGGAGTTGAACTCCGGACCTCTCGCATAACAGTCGACTACCATCACCAATCGACCACTGAATTTCTTACGCAATGACCGATAAAATTGCATTATGAATATTTTCGGTGCACATAATTAAAAAAAAGTGGCCTGCTGCTGAACTTGAACTCGGGAACTAACATTAAGAAAAACCGACATAAGCACATGACCACAGGGCAATACTATTTCTTGTATATCTTTCTTATTTATTGGCCGATCTTATGATTGCAGTAGATCTTATAGTTGCAGCTACAATCGATTTTTTTTTCGATTTGTGAGGGTGGATGGAGGCGTGGCAGAAATCCAAATTAAACTTGATCTGCGCGCAGAATAAACACATATTGTCCCCAAATTTGGTAGCTCTAGCTCTTATAATAACTGAGATCTAGGTTTTCATACGGACAGACAGACGGACATGGCTATTTCGACTCGGCTGTTCATGCTGATTCAGAATATATATACTTTATGGGGTCGGAGATGTCTCCTTCTGATTGTTACAACTATTTTCTGTTGGCACAAAGCTATAATACCCTTCTACTCTACGAGTAGCGGGTATAAAATCATATGTATAGTATGTATGTAAATACACTAAGAATTTCCTATCATAAAATCTTTTGCAACCAATCGACTGTGTTGCATAATTTTGTGCGATCTTGCGTCAAGTCCAGCCAACTATTTACTAATATGTATGTATATGATCGCCTGTGAAATACCCACTAACCATCTGTTCGTCCACTAAATGTACATATTAAGCTTACATCAAGTATTTAATGTTGCAAACTTGTGAACCAAAAAATGAGATAAGATAATCTGCATTTGAAATTGAATTCCGATACGAAATAAAAATTCTATTTGGAGAAAAGTTCCATATGGGATTCATCTATATGTATACCAAAGAAGAATGTCATGACTTTTATAATAACCGCAAATCACCGATATTCAAAGGCTGTGCGCGTGGCATCTGAACTTTGAAATTAACTTCATCTGCTTGTGATATAAAGGAATCATCATGCAAATTTGATGCCCCTTGTTTAATAGCTGAACTCTGTTGTCTTAAACTGACACACAGACGCACATGGCTCGATCGAGTCAACTAGTGATCCTGATCAAGAATATATATACTTTGTGGGGTCTGATACGCCTTCTTATGCCTGTAACATGCATTTATAAAAAGCAAGTATACCCAATAATCTAAAGGTATAAAATCCCAAACAAAATACAATTTCTATCTCACCTTTGAAAATCGTGTAGGTTGGCTCGGCTTTCAGGCAAACTCAAAATTAATATTTTTCTGCGGCACCATGTTCAGTTAAAATTACAAAAAGGTCTCTGTCTATTAAATTCAAAAATGTTTTATGCTTCATTCATTTTCATTCGGTTGTTTTCTTTTAAAACACACCATTTTGCTTACACTGGTGGCACTGTATACTGGTGATTGCAATCAGGCATCACTTGTGGCAGGAGCTCCAGTTGGCTTACCCACGGGGAACTAATACATACAAAAAACTGCAAATCACTGTGCGGTTTTTTTTTTAGATTTATTACAAGCGACAGTCACATCGCGTTGTCCCTATGCGGTCATGTCAGCAGGCAGTCATCAGGCAACAGTCAGCTACAATTGAAGGGCGTGACGATAGGTAGTGAAAAGAAGAAGAGTAGAAAGGGATTGCTCCAAAAAATTTGCTCGTTTCCTGTCACTTAAAATTGCCCCAAGCATAAATCTATTTTTGTTTTGTTCACGATTTTCTGTCGGCAGTTCAAAAACAAACCAACCAGTCAACGAAAGCCTTTGCACACCAGAAGCTATAGGCTAACTACTTAGTTCCCTGTCCCAAATACCAGTGCCCATAACAAGCAGTCTACTGGGTACTCGGACAATCGCAAAAAAAGCAATACAAATTACACGTGTGCAGAGTTCAGAAAGAAAGCCGTTGTGCTTGATTGCTTTATGGGTACATGGGTCTTGGGTGGGGAATTGAGAATTGGGAATTGAGTTAGCTAACTAACTAAGTATTTATAATAATACATAATACAAGTGACTTTGTTTCTAAACAAATGTGTTTTTATATATAAATGGAAAATGGTTTGGAAATAATTAACTGTTTTGTACCTACACAACGGGGCAATGTCTTTAAAAACAATTATATGGTTACATTCACGGTTAGGCGGTTTTAAATATACCGTATGAATCTCAGCTATTATAAGAGCTACAGCTACCAAGTTTAGGGACAATAGGAGTTAATGCTAATCAAGTTTATTTTGGATTTTCGCCATGCATCCATCCGCCCCATAAATCGAAAAAAAAAATGTCAAATACACATGATATATACCATCCTGCGGGCGTATTTTTCGATTTATAGGGGCGGATGGTTGGCCCAAAGCTGTAATACCCTTCTACTCCATTAGTAGCGGGTATAAAAACATCAAAATATTATGCGGATGGTTTTTAAGTATTGTTTTTACTCTGTGCTTATATGAAGCACAATTAGGGATACACCAGTGCACTGGTGGTTAAAAGCATCTAGTTAGCTGTTCTCTGATACGTATAGTAATTTATTGAAATCAAAGTTTACTATAGTTGCGGCAAGTGCTGTCTGCGAGCTGCGGTGAATGTTGACATCGTAGTTTGCTCATCTATTGCCTAGTTGCCTAATTTGTACGAAGTTGGTAAATGTCGTACATAGAGCCGCAAGAGTTATTAATTTTAAAATATAAATATAAATGTATAAAATCTCCGACTTTTAAATTCGAAGACCAATCGAAACAAATTACCAATTCATGTTTTTCATAGAACAAATATACAGATCTCCCGAAACAATTTGATAACACAACAGTGACAGCTTGCACATGTCGTTTACCAAGCCCAGCCTTACAGCTCCCACTACCCTTACGGTCCTGTTCTTCAGGTCGCTACTCCTACTGTGATACTCTTTTGTGTTTGTATGTTTATTGTGGCGTGCCTTGTGTTAACAAACAGGAAGCAACAAATTTAGCTACTGTTTCCGGTTCTGGTATGTGTGCGTATGAGTCCCAGTGATTGTGTGTGTGAGTTGTCGAGTTTGTTTCTTACAGTTGTGGCTGCATACCGATTTGTTTGCTTTATGCTGCAGCAAAGGCAACTTCAGCCCACGAGAACAACATATGCTGCGAACGACCCTCAACCTGTGCCACTTGTAAAAACGGGTCCTTTTTGCAACGTTCTCCGCTTGCCGTCGCCTCCTCGCTAAGCAGAAGCATAAGCAGCTAATTTGGTATGCAATCCGAATCTCGACATTGGTATAATTTGTTTTGCAATCCTTATACAATTTGTCGCCGTTCTGCCTAACCTTAAAGCGCTGGGTGCGCGGATAAGATCAACTTAGATACTAGAAAGCATGGAAGCTTAAAAGTGGTTTAAGGGCTTTTGTGGCATTCAATTGTCTAGAAAAAAGAACATAACTAGCGAACAAGCTAAAATTGAAAACAGGAAAACAAAAGGATTTTAGTCTTTATAATCTTGAATACACTAATATAAATATACATATATAACAATATAAAGAAGGCGAGGCAGGCGCCAGAAAACATATAGATTCTTGGTCACCATAAAAGCCGAGTCGACTTTCCTAGGTATGTCTGAATGAAGAGATCATAGCTAATAAAAAACCTGGAGAGATAAAGTTTAGTTCAAAAATTGTGTGCCACTGTCTCATATATAATATTTGCATGTTGAGCTTTAAAGCTCATTCATTTGTATACCTTTGCGGGTACACCACTTTTAGACTCTGGCCGACAATCTAGACGCTCAATTTTGGAGTTACCATGAAAACGTTTTGCACACACGCAATCAAAGTAACTTGAATTTAATTTTACTATTTTCTTAAGTTCTGGAAATCTTCAATCTACTTCATGGAAACAATCAGTCAATAATGTATTTCTAAACTGAATCTTTCCTGATACCAAAAGCTGAAAGGGTATAATAATAGTTATCACTACCTAAATGATTTCTGTATATTCAAGTCGCGTAATAAACAAAGAAATTAAGAAGTCTTGCTTATTTTATAGTGCATAACATTATTTTTTTTCTTTTCTTAAGTACCTTTCGGAAGGGTATTAAAACGAGTGATAAGTTCGTCTTTCGTTTGGGTTGAAACACTCACTCCTCACACCCAAGTCAAATTACAAGTGAGTCCCGTCAATATTACGAAGCCGGAGCTGAAAAAAGCTTTTCACTGCTAAGTGGCCGAGCAGTCAGTTTCCTGAAAAAGGACTTGAGTCAACAATAATTTAGCTTGGCATTGCCTTCTCACTTTTCTATCAGCCAAGTAGTTGGCAGTCGTGTCCGCCTAGGCAGTCAATGGACATTGATGGTTTTGTCTGTCAGTTTATGGCGAATTGCACTGTGGCACTGAGAGAGTGTAAACAACTTGAAAATTAGCCGTTAATGAAGCCTCGTTACGACGTGCGAATAGAGCGGTGGTCTCTTATTACCTCTGAAGCACCTGGTGAACGAGTTGATTGCAGCAAAGGTTGCGGAATTGTGTAATGGAAAATTATCAAGAAGATGATGACATTGAGCTGATTGTATTGTTAAGAAAGGAAGTAAGGGTGAAAACTTGCGATTTGCCACGTCATGCAGAGATAAAAATAACGTTTAAAGTATTGAGTGTCTTTATAAAATCCTGGTACTCTATTAACTATATATGCTTAGAGTCATGTTTCTTTGGAGTTGCTCATCCTTTCATCTATTTATACATGCCACACTCACCTGCTCTTCTCTAAATGTAGCGATCGTATATTTTTTTTAAATTAAAGAAGCACATGAAATTGTTCGTACTGGCATACCGGCTTGAATATATACACAACCAATTTAGGTAATCAGCTGTTCTACAGAAACTGTTCCTTGAATATCTTACTTCAAACCCGTATAACGAGAGAAGCTTGTTGTCCTCTAAGCTGCTTTATTTGATTTAAACATCTGCCAGTCGCAACTGCTGACCTCTCTTCATAACACAAATAAACTCTTTAATTTATTTGTGGAAACTTTATAAGTTAATTCCTAGCTCCTCTTCCACATTAACCAACAAAATTTCGAGCCCAACTTATGCATTGAAGTCATTTTGACATTTTTCTTTTGGCTTTGGCTATATTGTGGGCTCTGACTATGGTTGGTCGTAGCTTTGGTTTATGGAAATGTAAGTCCGGCCAGAACTTAAGAATAATTTTTATGAAACTGATTTTCATTTAAATTGAGAGCCAAGACAGGTTAGTACTATGCAAAGATGCACATAAATACATATAGTTTCCAAAAAAAAAAGATTGGAGAGAAATTCTTTTTTCACCAAGCTCGTGAAAAATGTTATGAATAGCATTATTCAACACTTCGCTTGGTTCATTGCGACAATTTTATACTGTGGATGTATCTGTTGGGCTAGGGCCAACAAGAAAAAAACATCAACAAGCTGACTTCTTTAAACGCAGTATGGCTTTTGTAATTATGATATTAAATGTTCGTCGCAAATAATTTATTTTTTTCCCCAACAAATACTAATGAACGTTTCAATTTTAGCCTGATCCTGGTTCCAAGGCTGAATCTGTTATCATCATAAGAGTGATTAAAAAATGCTGACAGCACACAAAAGTGCCTGTCACCATCTTGTCATTCTACCTTTTGTTGAATTATTCCCAAAATGAGCTGACAATTAAGCTGCAGCGAAAAGCTTGAATGGTGTTCTCGGCTACTTGCACCCTCTCTGGAGCAACTCGTTGCTTTTTCCTCGTTTCCTCCCAAAATCTTCTTTGCTTCCATACAAATTAAAATTGTAATCTGCCTGGACACAAATTAGCGCCATTTTAATGTTTATGAAAAGCTTCATAAAAGTCTGTGAAGGAGCTCACGATTGTCTTTTGTCGCATTTTCTGTCCACTTTACCTTATCCATAATCAAAATGCCATTAAGTGCGGTGCGATTTAAGCGTGACAAAATGAAATGCTTAATTAACTAATCAACGGGTTAAGTGAGGTAAATGGACACTAGGAATGAGTCGAACCACGCGTCGCATTACTTTGGTTCGCGTGACTTTTTGTGTGAGTGAGAGCAAGTAAGCAATAGGTAACAGAAAAATATGTGAAGAATTCTTTGTTTAGAACTAAGTGCGCTTAAGTATATATTAGTAACGGATATTCACAATTGGGCAAGAAAATTTTGCTGATGGTTTTGCTCGACTGTAGCCTTCATTACTTGCTTCCAATGCAATTTTCTCGTTCATTGCGTAAGAAATGCAGGGGTGCCGAGGGGTGATGGTGGCTAACTATTAAGCGAGAGATTGGGAGTTCAACTTTCAGGTGACGGTTATCTTTAACAAATATTTTTTTTTTGGGGAGCTGGAAGAAGAATTAAGAATGAAGCAAATCACATATTTGTTTTTGTCAGGCAAGATAAAATGAGTCATCTCATAATGCAAATTTCCCGACAGGTAGACAGTGGTAGATGTGGCTATTTGCAAAGATTTTGTTTTTGTAGATCCATGGATCGAATCCACGTGGGTCTAAAAATCAATTTTATTTTCGGTTTTTAATAAAACACACAACTTTCTTTAGTATTTTTGATGTGCATTTATTGATATGTGATTGTCATTCTACTTCCTCTAAATAACACGCAGTTCCACCTATGTTACTCATACCGCATCAGTTGGTCGGCGCTCCCGAAGGTTTCAATGTGACTATAGAGTGTTTCACAGAGGCACATCCGACGTCATTAAACTACTGGACTCGTGGCGAGGGACCAATAATCCACGATTCACACAAGTACAAGTAAGTTATGAAGCATATATAATCAGGAGATTGAATGTGTTACAAGTAGCGTGTTTGCAGAGTCGAGTCTAGCGTAGGTGTGCCAACGTACAAAACTCACATGAAGCTGACGATCAGCAATGTGGGTAGTGGAGACGACGGCATATATAAGTGTGTTGCCAAGAACCCCCGCGGCGAAACAGATGGCATTATACGATTATATGGTAAGTTACAGTAAGGTAGAACGATAGTTCGGTAGCTTGTGACCGCGGAGCTGCTAACCTTTCACGGAAATTGAAAAATAGTTATACTCTCTTTTCACACTTGTACGCAACTGACAAAGGCGTGGCTAGGCCTACAAAGTTTTTTGTTTTGTTTTGTTTTTTGTGACAGCAATATTAGCCAAACCCTCGCTAAGTGTTACAGAACATAATTTATAGCCACATTTCTCTTGAGTAAATAAGAGAAAGCAGTTTCGGACCATTTTTTAAATTTTCTCTAGTTGGTGTAGACATACAATACATGGTTAGCCCATTCAATTGCAATTCGATGTTTCACGATTAACGGAGGCGGTCAAATGCCAATACTAAATAACCAAATATTGTAACCAAATTTGGTAGACCTATCTTTAATAAAAGTTTAAAGCTAGGTTACCATTCACACGGATAGACAGACAGATATGCCCATATCTTCTTGGTTGTGGGCCCCAATAGCAAAATCAATATAGTCATGTCTTTGTCTGTTCGTCTGTGATCTGTGTAAATACACACAAATTAAGCTGTATACCACAAGCTCGTGGAATTTACTTTTCATTTTAGGTGGTACATCTTCGAAAATTGATAATACAGTTTAACAGAAAAGAAAATGGAAAGCCTATATTCGACTGTAATATACCCACTATACACTGACATCGTCATTTCATTCAATCAATCGATTAACTCAAGTGTAAACTACTGTTTTCGGTATAGACAAGCCTAAAATAAATTGCAGATAGTGACACCGCATGCCAATTATTAAAATCCGTATACATTTTCTAAAATTGGGCTCCGCTGCTCAACGGCCAGTACTGTAGAGTACGGGCAATAAAATAGATTGAGGACAGAGTAAAAAAAAACAGCTTTCATCACTCTTTGAACTTTTTGCTCATTGTGGGAGCTTATCTATACTTTGATACAAATTTAAGTGTGCAAATAAAACGAAAATCGAAATCAACAGAACCTAAACATGGGAGACATGAGAGACACCCTCCCGACCCGAAATCCGCAAACGAAACATTCATTATGACGGTTCATTCAAGTGAAACCCTTATTTCCATCGGGTCAAAAATATCACTTTTAAAATTACAGTAAAATCGGACCAATAACACAGAAGATTAACGTTTTCAGTAAAAATGTATGGTACGAGCAGCAACCTTCACGCTGCTAAAAGATGTTGGCATTGACGTCGACGTCTTTACGTGTCGCGTTACTGTTTGCGTGTGAATCTGCTTGTGTGAGTGAGAATGAGTAAGCAATTGGTGGTAGAGACATATTCAGAATTCTGAAATTGAAACTATTACAACGGATATTTAAAACTGGGTACAAGCTCGTACACCGTCGGGAACATACAGTCAGGTGCGCTCGACTGTAGCTTTTCCGACTTATTATTTTTCATTGGAGTTATTTTTATATGTTCGTAACGGAGATTGCACTGATTCTTTTAGCATATTGTTTCAAAACACTTGATTTCTTGCTTAAATTGGTTGAAATTATTTGAGCCAAAATTGATTTGTTTATGTTGTTTATTTATGGTGTTAATGGCGTATTCCATTATTGAATTATTGTCAACATCACCGCGAGAAGAAAATTCTTTCATAATCAACAAATATTCCTGTAAACTTTAACCCTTCTTTATTTTACAATCACTCATTTCATTATGTAACTGTGCACTGCGTGTTGCAGTTTTTTAATTCGCTTATCACGGCTTGTGCCGTGATATACCACGTTGTGCATGCATAGTCTGGTAGATTTCACCTGATAGCCTTCGTTTTCGTTATTTTCTTTGGCATTGAAATCAGCATCCCTCAGCAAATTTCTCTTCTTCAAGTGAAACAAGTCGGAAAGGCTACAGTCGAGCGTACTCGACTGTGACATACCGGCTACAACTCTTCGGAAAAACACGTGCCAAATGTGAACAATGCGTTCTTGCTTTTTATTTCTTTCCGTCTCTAATTTGTTTGCTTATTTTGTCGAATTCAACTCCTTCAAACTCGCGCAACTGTTTTGATTTTGTCTATCAGCTTTTTATTCATATACAAATTTATGAAGAAGTTAAAAATTCTCGTTTCTTTCTTTCCGTAGAACTTGTCTTATGATGTAGCTTTCTCAAAAAGTGATCGCACACGTTTGTTATATGCTCCCCACTTTTGTCAAATCTTTAGCAAACAATTGACGTTTGATCATCTTAAATACTAACCTCTAAAAATATTGTTTACTTTAATTTTCATGCATGTTATTTTACCCACTGGTTTGTCTTTGAACAAGTAAATTAAAACTAATCAATCAGCTATTGCCCATTGCTTTTTTTGCTTTTCGTTTTTAGAACGCACTTATTTTTATTGCGTTCTTCTTTATACTCTATACTCTGGTTTCGGTTCATGTTTTTAAGTTTAGTTGTAGCACCAAAACTAGCCAATAAGCACTTTCACGTCTTCTTGTGCGTGTGTGCTTAATACGCTCACTCACTATCTTCTCTCTTTTCCTTCACATTTATTATTGGATTCGGGAATTCGGAAGCATCTTTCGAAAACTTGCCGATCAGTTCTCAGCATTGGAAAACTCGTTTAATAGCCTAAAGCTATTAAATGAGTCACCCAAGAGTCAGAAATCTGCTCAAAGTGCCCGCTGTCATTCCGGCCCCATTATTGACCAGTCGTGCACCCGTTGACTCAGCCGTTGATGTATTTTACTATCGTCTTTCCTACGGTAACTGAAAAAGTCATCGACGTGTGTGCAAAATGGGGGTCACACAAAATAAATGGGTTAGGAGTTCCACTGTGGAAACAAATTTTCGTTTCCTGGCTTGCCCTAGATCTGGATATTTATATTATCTTATTTTTTTTTTTTTGACGTTGATACAATGAATGTATAATCAAGTGGTCCTTGCAAAACCAAGCCGATGCTTGTTACGCGCGGACACAGCGAATGTCCACCTCCCGCCCAACCGACCGAGGGGCACAGTCGTCTGACGTACGACTCGAAACGCGAAACGCGAAATAGAGAACGCGGGCATGCAAAGATACCGAGATAGAAAAGAATTTCGAGCAATGATTACTTCATTTCTAGATAGGTAAGACATAATTTCAAATTTTAGGCATGCAACAGAGGAAGCGTTAGAAAAGAGAAAGTAAAGAATATTATAGTCTAAACATAATACCCTAAACGGATCGTGAAGGGCATAGTTCGACCTACAAGAACGCAAGAACGCATTGTTTACATTTTACACGCGCCTTTTTTCGTAGTGTTGCACGCTGCGAAAAGGCGCGTGCCAGCATTTTTCCCGCTTTTTGACACTTGTACATATTTTGGCATTCACATTTAAATTCGTTATTAGCGATTAATTGAGTGGCAGTGAATGTGAGCTAAAACAATAAAAATTACATCGTATCGCAATTTTCATTGCGAATAAATATTAATATTTCTATTACTTTAATTAATATAATAACTATTATTATTAATATTTATTAATCATATAAAAAAAGTTTTGCAATAGCTTTACAGTATAGCTGTACAATAGGTGTATATATATATATATATATATATATATATATGTATATATATATTGCTTTCAACTGATCTGCTGATAAGTTCATTTCGCTAGCTTTATTCTCTTTGCCCACTAATTTTCTTCTCTCTCACTTCCCACACTTTGGTTTTGTAAATGCTCTCGCCAGTTATTCAAACTTGACGCTAAGTCGACTAAATCTTTGTCCCTTTCACTCATCTATTTGTCATTAATAATCTTCGTGAATGTATAGGTCGTTATGAAAGTTAGAGATTTTATTAAGTAACCAATAGGCGTTGTACTTACAGAAGTTAAGTTAATCCCTTTATTATACCCTTGCAGAGGGTATATTAATTTTAGCCAGAAGTTTGCAACGCACCTTAGGAGACATCTCCGACCCTATAAAGTATATATATTCTGAATCAGCATCACCAGAGGAGTCGAAAAATGGATGTCCGTCTGTCCGTCCGTCCGTCCGTCCGTCCGTCCGTCCGTCTGTTGCAACGCAAACTAGTCTCTCAGTTTTTGAGCTATCTTCATGAAACTTGGCATACAAGCTTATTATTGATGTAGGCTGTAAATAAGTCGGAACGAGCCAGATCGGACCGATATATCGTATAGCTGTCATAGAAGCTATCGGCCGATTTTTGTTGTTTTTCAAGATATTGCAACAAGATTTGGCAAATCTTAATCTTATTACTTTCTTAATTTGCTGTCAAAATTGTATCAAAATCGGACCACTATAACATATAGCTGCCATAGGAACAATCGGCTGAAATCAGGGTTTTTGTATGCAAACCTGTTTTGTTTTTGGAAATACCGCACATTATCAATACTTTTTAATGTTATACAGTAACCCGCCCTTAGTTTTTCCATTTAAATATCTCAGAAGTTTATATTATATACATAGCTGTTATAGGAACAATCAGTCAGTCCGTCTGTATGTTGGAACTCAAATTAGTCCCCCAGTTATTATTTGCATGAAACTTGGCACACAAGCTTATTATTGCTGTAGGCTGTAAATAAGTCGGAACGAGCCAGATCGGACCGATATATCGTATAGCTGTCATAGAAGCTATCGGCCGATTTTTGTTGTTTTTCAAGATATTGCAACAAGATTTGGCAAATCTTATTCTTATTACGTTCTTAATGTGCTGTCAAAATTGTATCAAATTGTATAATCGGACCACTATAACATATAGCTGTCATAGGAACAATCCGCTGAAATCAGGGTTTTTGTATGCAAACCTGTTTTGTTTTTGGAAATAGCGCACATTATCAATACTTTTTAATGTTATACAGTAACCCGCCCTGAGTTTTTCCATTTAAATATCTCAGACGTTTATATTATATAGCTGCTATAGGAACAATCAGTCAGTCCGTCTGTCTGTTGCAACGCAAATTAGTCCCCCAGTTATTGAGCTATCTTCATGAAACTTTGCTCACAAGCTTCTTATTTCTGCCCTCTTTAAATAAGTCGGAACGGGCCAGATCGGACTGATATATCGTATAGCTGTCATGGAGCCTATCGGCCGATTTTCGTTATATTTCAAGATATTGCTATCAGACTTACCACATCCAAATTTAAGTGTGTCCCTAATAATAAAGTTCGAAATCGAACTTTTATAACTTATAACGATCAACGATCGGCCTAATGAAGGTTCATGTTGCAATTTTATGGAAACCTGAGTACTATTACATGTAGCTGTTAAACAAAAAATCATGTAGCTGTTATTCAAACGCATTTTTGAATGAGAACTTTCCAAATTTATTTATATTTTATGACCAACAGATCCTTTACAACACAAAGACATTTCCTCATAACATTTTGTGTTAAGTATATAAGAAATCCAGGTATATACAAAAGCATTAAAAGGTAGAATTATTTTTTTTTAAGCAGGTGTTTAATTCATAGCCTTAATCAGGTAAAATTCTCGACTTCCTGTACTGTTATAATTGTTCAATAAATACCACAGAAACCAGCAGCAATCCAAATATATTTTATATTTTGTATAACTGCAAGGGTATGAAACCTTCGGCAAGCCGAAGGTAGCCTTGCTTTCTTGTTTTATTTTACAGTGTGTGTTATTCAAAATAAGTTTTTAGTATATTTAAAGCCACTTAGCATCGATAGAGACATTCAGAAGCAATGCAAAAAACAAACGACAAATCTAATTAGTTATGTTGAGATGTATTGTGAGGCAGCATATAAGTATGTATGTATAGGCGTTTTTTTCAGACATTCATAATTTATAGCCCTCTGCTGAGTTATAACTGCAAAGTAATAAAAGCAAAGGGCAACACCCAATAAGAATCGAGTGGAACTTGCATAGGCAAAACAAATTAGAGACGGAAAGAAATAAAAAGCAAGAACGCACTGTTCACATTTGGCACGTGTTCTTCCGAAGAGTTGTAGCAGGTATATCACAGTCGAGTCCGCTCGACTGTAGCCTTTCCGACTTGTTCATTTAAGCATTTGAGCAATCGGAAACAATTAACGAATGCTGAAAACATTCGACCATTGAATAAGTACACTAACTTTATGCAGATATATGAAACAGTCAGAAGGAGGTGATATTTTTATTCGCTTGCCGAGGGTATATTAATTTTGGCCAGATATATGCAGCGCACCATAGGAGACGTCTGCGACCCCAGAAATTATATATTCTTACTCAGCATTAACAGCACAGTTGACTTAGACATGTCCGTCAGTCCGTCTGTCTGTTTGAATACAAACTTGTCTCTTAGTCATAGGCTATCTTGATGAAACTTGCTTCTTATTACTGCAGTATATAAGCCGCAACGAGCCGGCTTGGACCGACATATAGTATAGCCGCCATCGAAATAATCGGCCGATTTTTGTTGTTATATAAGATATCGCAATCAAACTTAATACATCAACTTTTATATATGTCAAGTATACTTCCGCAAAATTTGTTTAAGACCGGATCACTATAACATAAAGCTGCCATAGAAACAATCGGCGAAAATACGATTTTTGTAATAGACCATGTTTTATGTTGAGAAATATCATGTCTTAATTGAATGTATACAGCGTCCCATATACAATTACTTCCTTCCGTAAAAGTCGGCCAACTGTATCTAATAGCTTCATAGGAACAATAAGGTCTAATTAAAGATTTTTCTTCATAATTGTATTTGTACACTATTTAGAGTCCATATAGCTCCTATCAACAAAATAAACAATGTGTTGGTAAAAAAAATATAACTATTATATATAATTAAAAAAGGAATAATCGGTAAAGACTAACGACAACTGCTGCAAGGGCTTAAAACCTTCGGCATGTCGAAGGTAGTCTATCTTTCTGGTTTTACATATTTTAATCCATCTAAATCTACTTAAATTACGACTGCCTAGCTTAAATTTTGACAAAACGTTATAAAAATAAAACAAATCGAAAAGGCTTTAGACGAGCCTATTCGCTATAATTTGTTCTTTACAAATTGCTTACCAATCAGCAACTGAATTATTAAAAACAAGAAACGATGGCTACAGTGGAAAATTAACAAATTTAAAAATTCAATATAAAAAAAACTATAAGCGTCCGACAAATAATTTTTTCACTTAAATTCATGATAAATCGTGCACTATCTATATACAAATCTTTTAAATAAATCGGACAAGATGGCAGCTAACAGAAAACTGCCGTTTTTTTATATATTATTTTTTTTCCTTTTTATTTTACAGTGTACTGCAAAATAAGTTTTTATATTTCAATCCACTTAGAATCGAAAGAGACATTGAGCAGTAATGCAAAAAACAAACGATAAATCTAATTAGATATGTTGAAATGTATTGTGAGGCACCATATATGTATGGATGTATAGACGTATCTTTCACACATGCATAATTTAAATCCCTCTGCTGATTTATAACTGCAAAGCAATAAAAGCAAAGGGCAACATCCAATAAGAATCGAGTGGAACTTGCATAGGCAAAACAAATTAGAGACGGAAAGAAATAAAAAGCAAGAACGCATTGTTTACATTTCGCACGTGTTTTTCCGTAGAGTTGTAGCGGGTATATCACAGTCGAGTCCGCTCGACTGTAGCCTTTCCGACTTGTTTTTGTATGTCGAAATGTTGTTCCAGGCTTGCCGTGTTGAGATAGAACCGCTCCGAGGCCCAGAGCCGAGGCGTCCGTTGTTAAGTCGAAGGGCTTTTTATAGTCTGGATAAAGCAGCTTTACGTTTTCGGATCTAAGGACATTCTTCAGTTTTTCAAAGGCAGACCGTTGTTTAATGTCGAGGGTAACTGGAATCTTTTTAGAGCGACTGGCTGACACTTTGCCATTTTCACCTTTGAGAATATCACTCAATGGTCTGGCTAAAGATGCACAGTCTTTTATAAAACTGCGATAATAACTCACTAGCCCCAAAAAGGACCTCACGTTGAACAAATTTGTGGGTTCCTCATAGTTCTTAATAGCCTCTACTTTGCTAGGATTGGTTGTAATACCCCCGCTGGATACTATGAATCCTAAATATTCGACGCTTTCTTCGAAAAATTGGGATTTTTCCCTAGACACTCTCATATTAGCTTGGAACAATCTATCCAGTACCCACCGAATATGATTCACATGATCCTCAAGTCGTTCTAAAAAAAACAAGAAAGCAAGGCTACCTTCGGCTTGCCGAAGGTTTCATACCCTTTCAGTTATACAAAATATAAAATATATTTGGATTGCTGCTGGTTTCTATGGTATTTATTGAACAATTATAACAGTACAGGAAGTTAAGATTTTTACCTGATTAAGGCTATGAATCAAACACCTGCTTCGAAAAAAATAATTCTACCTTTTTAATGCTTTTGTACATACCTGGATTTCTTATATACAAAATGTTATGAGGAAATGTCTTTGTGTTGTAAAGGATCTGTTGGTCATAAAATATAAATAAATTTGGAAAGTTCTCATTCAAAAATGCGTTTGAATAACAGCTACATGATTTTTTGTTTAACAGCTACATGTAATAGTACTCAGATTTCCATAAAATTGCAACATGAACCTTCATTAGGCCGATCGTTGATCGTTATAAGTTATAAAAGTTCGATTTCGAACTTTATTATTAGAGACACACTTAGATTTGGATGTGGTAAGCCTGATAGCTATATCTTGAAATATAACGAAAATCGACCGATAGGCTCCATGACAGCTATACGATATATCAGTCCGATCTGGCCCGTTCCGACTTATTTAAAGAGGGCAGAAATAAAAAGCTTGTGAGCAAAGTTTCATGAAGATAGCTCAATAACTGGGGGACTAATTTGAGTTGCAACAGACAGACGGACTGACTGATTGTTCCTATAACAGCTATAGAATATAAACGTCTGAGATATTTAAATGGAAAAACTAAGGGCGGGTTACTGTATAACATTAAAAAGTGTTGATAATGTGCGGTATTTCCAAAAACAAAACAGGTTTGCATACAAAAACCCTGATTTCAGCCGATTGTTCCTATGGCAGCTATATGTTATAGTGGTCCGATTTCGATATAATTTTGACAGTAAGAAAGTAATAAGAATAAGATTTGCCAAATCTTTTTGCAATATCTTGAAAAACAACAAAAATCGGCCGATAGCTTCTATGACAGCTATACGATATATCGGTCCGATCTGGCTCGTTCCGACTTATTTACGGCCTACAGCAATAATAAGCTTGTGTGCCAAGTTTCATGAAGATAGCTCAAAAACTGAGAGACTAGTTTGCGTTGCAACAGACGGACGGACGGACAGATGGACATCCATTTTTCGACTCCTCTGGTGATGCTGATTCAGAATATATATACTTTATAGGGGCGGAGATGTCTCCTAAGGTGCGTTGCAAACTTCTGGCTAAAATTAATATACCCTCTGCAACGGTATAAAAATGACGTCATCCACGTAAACGTAGCATGACTTTCCTGTTTTATCCCCAAGTACATGGTCTATGGCACGTTGAAATATACTATTTGCATTTTTTAGGCCGAAGGAAAGTCTGCAAAACTCGTACTTGCCGTTTGCAATTGAAAAGGCTATTTTTTCTCTATCCTTTTCGGCGAGTAGGATTTGATGGAACCCGGATCTAACGTGCTAAAGAACCTGGCTTTCCCCAAATTTGACAGTATGGATGTAATATTTGGTATCGAATATTTGTCATCCACGGTCTTTAAATTAAGCTTAAATCTATAACCATTCTTTTATGCCTACATCCCACTTCATTTGTGCCTTTTTTATCGACTACCCAAACCGTAATATTATATGGTGTCCGTGAAGGTCGGATTATGCCGTCTTTTAACAGTGCTTTCGTTTCCTTATTCACAAAATCTGCCACACCCATGGGATAAGGGTAAAGTCTCGTGAATATTAGTTGATCATCTTGAGTTCGTATGGTGGCAACAATTTTTGTATTGTAAGTCAGTGCTTTTTCCGGCTCTGCGAAGACACCCACTCTGTCTGCCAGCATAGTAAAAAATTTATCAAAAAAAAAAAGCACTTGGCTTAGGTATGACGATGTCTTTAATATCGGAGAAATTAATGCTGTTACACATTACGAATTTAATTGGTTCAACTGTATTACCAATTTTTAAAGTTTTGTTTATTAGGTCCAACATTGCATTTGCATTTTTCTTTCAACGAATGGTAGCAGGGACTTTAGTCTAAAAAATTGATACTATCATGACCTGTAAGTTCGTCTTCATATTCCTCCACTTCTGCTTCCTGTTCGTAATTTTCTCTATAAACTAAATCTTCTTTGTGAGTTAGGTGGTTAATTCTTTGTTGCTTTGGTGCTGTTAGCCTGCCAGTTCCACTACAGGATATTTTTGTTGCATCATACATAGCTAGCTTGCCCCTGCCCTTGCCGTATGCTTTTCTGATACAAGGAAGGTGACTGCCTGATTTGGTATTGGTTCTAATAGTTCTCATTGATACGTCAGTGTCCATTAACTGATCCTGCGCTGAGTGTCGTCTTTGACTTGCCTGATTGCCATAGTTGGGCAAAAGCTGTCGTTTACTATAATGAGGGTTTTTGCCCTGTTGATGACCGTTCGTATGCCAATCCATATCAGTTTGCTTTTTTTCAGCCTTCTCCTAAGCTTCTAGAATAGTTCAGGGCAAATTGGTAGCGTTCGTGGTTTGATTCGACTTCCGGTGCTAGAGCAAGAGCTGTTGGTAAGTCTTTAGGTCCTTTGGCAAATAGAATATCGCTGAAAGACTTCTTTGTTCCCGTTATGAATACACGTAACGCGTTTGACCTGTATTTTTCGTTAAGTGACATCGCTAAGGTGGTATCGCTTGTCATTATTGTCTTGTTTGTAAGGAGAGTAAATTTTCTTTTCAACTTCGTCGTAAAACTCAGTCAATGTCATGTCGCCCTGTCTTAACGTCGATAACTCCTGCTCTCTCAAATATACTGGCCTTTTATCGGCGTATGTAAAATCGAGACGATTTATCATTTCCTTGAAATTGGAGTGTTAGCGGAGTGTTAAACGATGCCAGCACAGTGTTTGCTGAGTTATTATAGCTTTGTGCCAACCGAAAATGTTTGTAACAGGCAGAAGGAGAAATCTCCGACCCCATAAAGTATATATATTCTGAATCGGCATGAACAGCCGAGTCGACATAGCCATGTCCGTCTGTCTGTCTGTCCGTCTGTACCAAGAAAAGAAGCTTTTCCGATATTTCAATTTGTTGTCACTTTGTACTTTGGCAACATAAACTTCCCACGTTTGTTTGCTGCTTTACTTTTAGCTATTATAAAAATAGTTAAAAAAAATATTTTTATATATTTAACATTTTTAAATATTTTATATTTTAATACTTTATATTTAAATTTACATTAATATAACTTAAAGTGTATATAAGTTGTCTTTAACAACAATAACAATAACAAATAGATTTAATTTGGGTTCGCGAAACCTCTATCCCATGTCGGGAGGGACGATGCCCTGAAATATTTTTCCTAGGGTGGATGCTTCTTGAGCATCAGAATTTAAAAATGGGGGTGGAAGCGACGAATTTTCCATTTCCTACGCCTATCATATTTATACCCGCTACTGGTAGAGTAGAAGGGTATTATAGCTTTGTGCCAACCGAAAATGTTTGTAACAGGCAGAATGAGACATCTCCCTTCCCACGTTTGTTTGCTGCTTTACTTTTAGCTATTATAAAAATAGTTAAAAAAATATTTTTATATATTTAACATTTTTAAATATTTTATATTTTAATACTTTATATTTAAATTTACATTAATATAACTTAAAGTGTATATAAGTTGTCTTTAACAACAATAACAAATAGATTTAATTTGGGTTCGCGAAACCTCTATCCCATGTCGGGAGGGACGATGCCCTGAAATATTTTTCCTAGGGTGGATGCTTCTTGAGCATCAGAATTTAAAAATGGGGGTGGAAGCGACGAATTTTCCATTTCCTACGCCTATCATATTTATACCCGCTACTGGTAGAGTAGAAGGGTATTATAGCTTTGTGCCAACCGAAAATGTTTGTAACAGGCAGAATGAGACATCTCCGACTCCACAATGTATATATATTCTGAATCAGAATGAACAGCCCAGTCGATATGGCCATCTGACCGTCTGTCTGTCTGTCCGTCCGTGTGAAAACCTAGATCTCAGCTATTATAAGAGCTAGAGCTACCAAATTTGGGGACAATATGTATTAATTCTGCACGCAGATCAAGTTTATTTTGAATTTTTGCCACGCCTCCATCCGCCCCCATAAATCGAAAAAAAGTCGATTGTAGCTGCAAATATAGCTCTACAGCAATTTATACATTTGATAAAAACCACCATGCGGGCGTGTTGCGTAAGTTTCAATAAGATCGGCCGATAAATAAGGAAGATATTCAAGAAATAGTATTGCACTGTGGCCATGTGCTTATGTCGGTTTTTCCTAATGTTAGTTCCCGAGTTCAACTCCAGCAGCAGGCAACTTTTTTTTAATTATGTGCACCGAAAATATTCATATTGCAATTTTATCGGCCATTGCTTAAGAAGTGCAGTAGTCGAGTAGTGATGGTAGTTGACTGTTCAGCGAGAGGTCCGGAGTTCAACTCCTGGGTGCGATGTCGGCCGACGGCTGAGTGGTGTGTATTTTTTTCACTTTTGCAAAATATTTATGTTTAATTCAAATTAATTTGAATAAACGGAAATTGATGGGGAGAAAAAAATAAGCAAATTATAAACAAAACAACGCCGCCGCGCCGCATTGCATATTTATTATTTTCATGTATAATAATCTAAATGGTCTGATAATTCAACTCTGCCGTCGTTGGTGTCAGTGCGGTGACGGCGCGGTGGAAGTAGTGGCTGCTTGTAGAGGTTTTGTTTTTGGAGACCGATAGTTCGAATCCACAAGGGCCGAACAAATAATTTGTTTTATTTTGTTGTTCCGTTGTTGTTTTTTTTTTTTGTCGAAGCCATATTAATTTATATTACACATGTACATTGTAAATTCATGGCCCATATAATTTAAGTTTTACTTCAAAAATCAAGTACAATTGGACTTGGTCTTGCAGAAGTTTTATATTTTAATGCCAGTAAAGTAAAGTACTAAAGTAATAATTATGACATTTGTTTTTAATATATTTAAGGTCAGTTAGAATCGAAAGAGATAGTCAGCAGCAATAGACTCAAGAAATCTGATTTGACATATTCAACTGATTCATTACAATGTGAGACACCACATATGCATGTATGGACGTCTCATTTGCGTATACATCAAACAGCCAAGTTCCAACTGTAAGGAAATAAGCGCAAAGCCCAATATCCAATTAGAACTATGAATGTCGAACTCGCATAGACAAAACAAAACAGAGACGAAAAAAATGGAAAGCAAGAACGCATTGTTTACATTTAACACGCGCCTTTTTTCGTAGGGTTGCACGCTGCGAAAAGGCGCGTGCCAGCATTTTTCCCGCTTTTTGACACTTGTATTTTGGCATTCACATTTAAATTCGTTATTAGCGATTAATTGAGTGGCAGTGAATGTGAGCTAAAACAATAAAAATTACATCGTAACGCAATTTTCATTGCGAATAAATATTAATAATTCTATTACTTTAATTAATATAATAACTATTATTATTATTAATATTTATTAAATTTTATAATAATTAAATTTTGTAATTAATCATATAAAAAAGTTTTGCAATAGCTGTACAGCTGTACCGTGGTGTTCCCTGGGTCTCAATTTAATTAATTAATAATTTTATTTTTATAAAATACAGTTAATTTTTTAAATCGGGAGCTAATTTGAGCGGCGAAAAATGTATAACATATATTTATTAAACTTTACAATTAAAAGTTTAAAATTAAATTATGAAATTATGATAATATTTATTTTAAATCGAATGAAAATGTAAAAAAATTATATAAATGGAAAACTATTTTAAATTGTTTGAACTGTAGCGGGTATATCACAGTCGAGCTCGATCGACTGTAGCCTTTCCGACTTGTTTATTTTGTTTCGCATTATGCCAAGTGTTTGATAGTATGTATGTAGAACTGCCCTCGTAATTCTCGAAAACTTTAAAAGCGACATGGGCCGCTTTTCTCCACGACACATAGGTTTCATTTTTTCCGTCAAAATCTGGCAAAGACTTTACTATGTCTAATGGTTCGGTACATCTTACACCTGGTATAATTTCAGCATCTTTATAAGTTTCTACTTCTGGAGTGTTCACTGTAATTTTTTCTATACGCGCAATTATTTCTTTTTGACTAGCAATCGCACCAGCAACGGAACTTTTCACTATTGCTTTCAACTGATCTGCTGATATCTGATTATCTACTGCACACCCGCGTTCCTCATTTCGAGTCTCAAGGCCTGTGCGACTTTGCAGCTTGGTTTCTTGGGCACAAGCATCGGCTTGGTTTTGCATGGACGAATCTATTATACATTCATTGTATCAACGTCCACAAATCGACGAAAATCGTTAGCACTACTACATATCTCTGCATCCTTGTGAGATTAACGTATCTTTCATTATCGTTTCCGTCGGGATCATCTGGTGGTAGTTCGTACCACCGCATTATTTTATCGGAAGACTGTACTAACATAGTAGTATCATTGCTTTCGTTGAGAGTGAAGGACATTTTCAAGTTGGCATCTGTCGTTTGATATCACCTTTTTTATTGTAATCCTTTTTTTTTTTTATTAAAAACCTCATTTGTTGCGACGCTCTAGTTTGCTTGATATTCTAGTTCTAAACAGCTCATTCTCCACCAACAAAAAATAACCAAGGGTGTAGAAAGTCTTAGAATGTCTAGCATCATCATTTCTTGACAGCGGCTCGATGATCATCGATTGTTACCGCTGTGTCAGTTTAAAGCTTATCCAATTTTTTATCCGTTAGCATCTGTTGGTCTTGACGTTGTATTACGTTGGTCAATGTATTCTTAAGGTATTAGTAACCATACAAAAACTAAAAAGGAGAACATTATGTGGCATTATTTACCATGTTATTGATGCTCCACTGAATTGAAGGCATTAACATTGACAAAATGAATTTGTTCGCCCCGCATGACCATTTGGTCTTGAGGTTCTTACGGCTTAAGTAGGTGTTTTGCGTTTTTCATCTTACGGTACTTTTAAAAATCCTTCGATGTAAAGGCTGTACCACGATCAGTAATAATTACATCTGACATGCCGAAACTGGTTATATTTTATGGATATCCAGGATATTTTTGGTTGCTGTACTTTTTACTACACGTAGTATGGTGAATTTAGTGAATGTATCGACAATCACAAGAAAATGCTCATTTCGCTTGTAGCTTTTTGGAAAAGATTCGAGAGAATGGGATCAGGTTGATGTCGTCGTAATAGTACTGACCTTCCTATCATCCGCCTGGTAATTTATAAAGTGAACAGCCAATGATTTTTTGTAGCTTATAACGAAGTTACACATTCAATGAAACCAAATCAGATTTCAAGTTCGAGAATATCGTTTGAGTTCATGTTCGGAGCTTATAGAGTAGGTGGTGATAACTGGATTAGGTATCCGGCATCTTTTCAAATGATTGAACGCATCCTGTTATGGCTCTTCCCACTAGAATTTCTACTTCTTACGCAATTATATTCTCAAAGGCTCCATTGTAAGTTTCTACTTTTTACGCAATTATATTCTCAAAGGCTCCATTGTAAAGGCGTATCCGGCAATCCAGAAAGAGCCGCAGAGAAAAATATAATGCTCACTTCGGGAACATTTATCGGCTTGGGTAACATTCGTATGGCATTTGTTTTGATTTCTCCAGGATTGATGCCGTCTGCGTGGTAACCTAAGAATGTGATTGACTATTTGTACAATTCATATATATTTATGCAATACTTAAGGATTCGTTTTTCATCTCTTCGAACGTTTGGCCAATACCAATAAGTATATCAACTATATAATGTATCTAATCATTTCTGCAATTCTACCATGAGTCGATTGAAAACAACTGGAGCAGTTTTCAAACCAAAAGGGAGTAGCTTAAACTCATATAATCCATCTGTTGTGATAAATGTTATGAACTTTCTGCTTTCAGATGTTATCCAAATCTGGAAGTAACCAATTTTGAGGTCCAGGCAAGAAAAGAATTTAAATAATTTCGCCTCCTTAAAAGTTAGCACTAGGAAAATTTCCTTCTTGATCAACTTACTAAGCAGGTAATCGACACACATTCAATCGCTACCATTTGGCTTCTTAATATGTATCACTGGGCTGGCATGGCATATTCTGGCATATTCTGATGTGGACGTAGTTATGACATTATACTCCAAAAGCTCGTCAACCGTTCTACATAC
This sequence comes from Zaprionus inermis, assembly GCA_018151445.1. NCBI lineage: Eukaryota > Metazoa > Arthropoda > Insecta > Diptera > Drosophilidae > Zaprionus > Zaprionus inermis. The sequence goes on from JAECXD010001704.1 coordinate 197,750, forward strand.
TATATCTTTTTTTCTCAGAAACTCGGTAAAGTGCTTGAACTACTGCTAGGACAATGCTCGCCTTTCCTATGCCTTGTAATCCGGTACAGAAAACATCGGAGAATTTCTCTCGCATTTTATTTCTCTCCATTTCGCTTTGGAAATTAATAAATATTTCTGTTTGCTGTCGCTCACTGGATTAAGATCAAGTACGCTTAACGTCGGTTTCGCCTGGCTCAGTTCATTACAAGTCGAGCGCTAGTGATGGCATTTTGTCCCAACAGTTCCTTTGCAATAGATTCCACAATTATCGCTTTGGTGAAGATACATTCTACGCAGACTATCCTGGTAAATAGCTTTTCTTGATTTGTGGCTCCTAATCGGTTAAATTTTCTCGTTTCCTGAAACCTGTTGCTTTTGGTACAGAGGGTATTTTTCTTCACTTCTAGGCTTAACTTAGAAAAATGACTCAACTCTCCCAGTTATATCACTTCACTTTACTGTTGTCCTTATTTTGCCAGATGCTACTGAGATGGCGATGATAAGTCGCTGGAATCAAACTCTGGCAACGTATTTGCGATCTCTTTGACCGATGCCTGCCTCATGTTATTGTTGGTTGCCTGTCCATAACGCCTACGCTCATTGCTTATGACTTCCGTGTTCTCCACAGTATTATGCTGCAGAGCTTGCGGTTGATTAGCTCGAGCCATAACGTTCTGCGTTTGCATACTCATAACTGCGCCATGCCGCTGCCTGTGACGACATCGCTAGAGCATGTCAAATTTCTTGCACGTAGCAGGATCCTCGAATCATCCATTCTGAACTCTTCGATTTCCTGAATTTTTCACTGAACCTTGATCAATTTTTATACCCGCTACTCGAAGAGTAGAAGGGTGTTATAGCTTTGTGCCAACAGAAAATGTTTGTAACAGACAGAATGAGACATCTCCGACTCCACAATGTATATATATTCTGAATCAGAATGAACAGTCCAGTCGATATGGCCATGTCCGTCTGTCCGTCTGTCCGTCTCGAACTTTAGCACACGCTAACACACACATTCTAATTGCATAGGTGCGAGCGAGACAACTATATATATGTATTTCACAAAAAAGCCGGTTTTTTTCAAAAGTTTATTCCCACTGAATCACTGAATTATCAGTTGTAGCGGGTACGCTCGATTGAAGCCTTTCCGACTTGTTTTTAAATAAGCTAGACTTAAAATTTTAAATGACAACATTTTTGTAAGCCACGAAGGGTTATTCGATCATGTCGATCATGAAAAACAAATATTAAAAAAAGAGCTAATAGTGTTTAACCACATATTTACAAAAATAAATAATTTAACAATATGAAGTCTGCTTATGGTTAAGAGAATACTGAGCAAAACGAATAATACGCCATAAAAACTTGATCAATTGTGAAATAGGGTTGACACAATTTTAGAAAAAATACTGACTTTCATTTTTGCATATCCTTTGACCATTGATGATCAAGTGATCAAAAAAGTGAGTAGCAGGTATAATATTTAAGAAAGTTCCAATCGAATGTGCTCAACTGTGTTATACACGCTACCCACCTCTTCGATAAGTTGTTTATTAAGTATTTCATATTGCATACTTTTAGAATTGCTGCTAAACCCACTAAATTTTGGGGGTAATAATTGTTGCATACATACAAAATGAATACTTTTTCCTTAAATTGTTGCATACATACAAAATGGATACTTTTTCCTTAAATTTACGCTTACAAAATTTCGATTAACAGAGGCTTATGTGGGCGCTGATAAATTTTAAATCAAATTTTATCTAGTGCATCACTAAATTAAGAAAATGTCTCCTACATGATACATACATGTTTGGTTGTTAGGAAGTTATATTACCTTCCTACTCTATGAGTGGGTATAAAAACCTCTATCTGCTATTTGTGAGATATGTTCGGCGAGGAAACGGATAATGTAGTGCACATTGAAAAACTGCCGCATTGACCTTAATAGAAATTGACAATTGCCAGCCATTGCTAATAAAAAAACCTACGGAAAACACATATGTAAAGCCAAAACAAACAAAACCTCGAAAGAAATTGACTAAATTAATTATCTGTCACATTGCTGACCAGTCACAGCAGCAGATTTAATTCAAAAAAAAGTTCGTAATGACTTGGAATGTTCCCCAACAAAGACGGCAGCTCACCCCACCAAAGTGTGCAGTACACTCTGGTTAAGATTGTAATCAGGCCACGTGCCATGCTCGAGGTGTGGAATCGTTTGAATTGGCCGGGTCTTGCAGACTCGCAGGACACTCGCGAACCAAGTTTTTCAGGCCAGAGACAAGCAAAATGAACTGGTCTGGTCTTGTCTCACACCAGTTTCAAACATCACGCAAACTTAAAATCCAACTTAAAGATTCTCCTGATTTCCAATTCTTGTGTGCTTCTTATTACCGTTTGAAGTCAATTTAGTTCTATATTTAATCCAAATAAAGCTTTGCGTAAGTTCTTATAACCATCAACTTATGTTTCTGTAGTGTATGCGAAATCTTTCGTTAGCCACAAGCATCTTCTTGCTTCAAGCTGCAAATAAGTGAAATCGGACGATATTTTGAAAATATATAGTATTAAAACATATTGCAATTAAATTGATAATTGTAACATGGCATGTAACGAAAGCTATATTGAGTTATATTCTTATCAAATAACAAGTAACGAAGACTTTAGTCAAATGCGTCCGACAGTAAAATACCCTTCGCCCAATTATGAAAATCCGTTACAGATATGTGAGCACACTGATTATTTTTCTAATACATATTGCTTTGTTTCTTTCACTAACATAAGCAGATACACGCGTGAAGACGCCAACGTCAAATATCATAGTAGCGCGCAGGCAGCTGCTCGTATCATTAATTTGTACAGTAGGAGTTAACTTGTATAACTTCTGTTTTATTGATCCGATCGGATTGTAATTTGTAGAATAGATTCATAAAGTATCCATCAATGTGTAGACCAAAGCAGAAAGTCAAGATTTCAGTATATTTTTATAATCGGTTCTCAAGGAATTATCGGAAATTACCAATTTACGGGGACGGTGGACGTGTCATCTTTGGTGTCTCTCAAACAGACAGACAGAGTGATAGACGGTCAGACAGACGAACATGGCTCTATCGACTCGGACAGTGATCTTGAGCAAGAATATATATAATTTGTGGGGTTCGCCACGCCTCCTTATAACTGTTACATACATTAGCACAAAGTTAGTATACCATATATTGACCATTTTCAACGGTCAGCAACTCAAAATACATATAACTGCATATGCTACATACCCAGATCATAGTATTTTTATACCCTTGCAGAGGGTATATTAGTTTTAGCCAGAAGTTTGCAACGCACCTTAGGAGACATCTCCGACCCTATAAAGTATATATATATTCTGAATCAGCATCACCAGAGGAGTCGAAAAATGGATGTCCGTCTGTCCGTCCGTCCGTCCGTCCGTCTGTTGCAACGCAAACTAGTCTCTCAGTTTTTGAGCTATTTTCATGAAACTTGGCACACAAGCTTCTTATTGCTGTAGGCTGTAAATAAGTCGGAACGAGCCAGATCGGACCGATATATCGTATAGCTGTCATAGAAGCTATCGGCCGATTTTTGTTGTTTTTCAAGATATTGCAACAAGATTTGGTAAATCCTATTCTTATTACGTTCTTAATGTGCTGTCAAAATTATATCAAAATCGGACCACTATAACATATAGCTGCCATAGGAACAATCGGCTGAAATCAGGGTTTTTGTATGCAAACCTGTTTTGTTTTTGGAAATACCGCACATTATCAATACTTTTTAATATTATACAGTAACCCGCCCTTAGTTTTTCCATTTAAATATCTCAGAAGTTTATATTCTATAGCTGTTATAGGAACAATCAGTCAGTCCGTCTGTCTGTTGCAACTCAAATTAGTCCCCCAGTTGACTATCTATCTTCATGAAACTTGGCACACAAGCTTATTATTGCTGTAGGCTGTAAATAAGTCGGAACGAGCCAGATCGGTACGATATATCGTATAGCTGTCATAGAAGCTATCGGCCGATTTTTGTTGTTTTTCAAGATATTGCAACAAGATTTGGCAAATCCTATTCTTATTACGTTTTTAATGTGCTGTCAAAATTGTATCAAAATCGGACCACTATAACATATAGCTGCCATAGGAACAATCGGCTGAAATCAGGGTTTTTGTATGCAAACCTGTTTTGTTTTTGGAAATACCGCACATTATCAATACTTTTTAATGTTATACAGTAAACCGCCCTTAGTTTTTCCATTTAAATATCTCAGACGTTTATATTCTATATATACAGTCCGTCTGTCTGTTGCAACTCAAATTAGTCCCCCAGTTGACTATCTATCTTCATGAAACTTGGCACACAAGCTTATTATTGCTGTAGGCTGTAAATAAGTCGGAACGAGCCAGATCGGTACGATATATCGTATAGCTGTCATAGAAGCTATCGGCCGATTTTTGCAAACCTGTTTTGTTTTTGGAAATACCGCACATTATCAATACTTTTTAATGTTATACAGTAACCCGCCCTTAGTTTTTCCATTTAAATATCTCAGACGTTTATATTCTATAGCTGTTATAGGAACAATCAGTCAGTCCGTCTGTCTGTTGCAACTCAAATTAGTCCCCCAGTTATTGAGCTATCTTCATGAAACTTGGCACACAAGCTTATTATTGCTGTAGGCTGTAAATAAGTCGGAACGAGCCAGATCGGACCGATATATCGTATAGCTGTCATAGAAGCTATCGGCCGATTTTTTTTGTTTTTCAAGATATAGCTATCAGGCTTACCACATTCAAATCTAAGTGTGTCCCTAATAATAAAGTTCGAAATCGAACTTTTATAACTTATAACGATCAACGATCGATCTAATGAAGGTTCATGTTGCAATTTTATGGAAACCTGAGTACTATTACATGTAGCTGTTAAACAAAAAATCATATAGCTGTCAAACGTTTTTTTGAATAAGAACTTTCCAAATTTAGATTTTATGACCAACGCATCCTTTACAACACAAAGACATTTCCTCATAACATTTTGTGTTAAGTATATAAGAAATCCAGGTATATACAAAAGCATTAACAAAGGTAGAATTATTTTTTTTCGAAGCAGGTGTTTGATTCATAGCCTTAATCAGGTAAAAATCTCGACTTCCTTTACTGTTATAATTGTTCAATAAATACCACAGAAACCAGCAGCAATCCAAATATATTTTATACTTTGTATAACTGCAAGGGTATGAAACCTTCGGCAAGCCGAAGGTAGCCTTGCTTTCTTGTTTTTATTTTGTGGGGCTGTGTTATTTATATCTTACTATATAACTTTGATTAATTTCAATATGAAATAATTGTATCAGTTGCAGACGACTCTAGGATTTTTAGCTGGGCTAGAGAATCTTTGCGCTTCCGACAGCTCCGACCGCAGACTCGCGTAAGCGACTTCTGTAGAGAATTTTTGGGTTCGGCGAGCGTTTATTCTTTTTTTCTTACTGACCGTTTGATGATTTTTGCGGAATCCAAGTTGATGCGATGGTATTGTGTTTTGCCATTTTAAATAGTGAGTTAGTCATGTTAAAAATACCTTTTCAAACAGTTCGAGAGACATTTCAGAACACTCATTGGTCTGTAGGAAATGGTTTCTTTTTGTCTTTGATGGCTTGGAATCATTACTATGACCGCCTTTATCACCTTTAGGAATAGTGTCCAAGTTTCGTAATAGCGTTGAAAATCATTTTTGCTGAGACCGAGTCAACCAGGTAATTTATTGGGCTCTTTCATGTTTGATGCTATCTTAATGAATGAATATTTTTGAATTTATTGGTGGCAAGTTTGTAGTTACTGAAGGGAATGATTTGCTATCTGAATTTCTCTGGAATACATTTAGCTCCTCTTAGTCGTTGCGTATCCAGCTTCCAGAGGATCCTCGCATTTTCAGCCGGTTCCTGAAAATTTTAATGTGCCCTCTACTAAGGGTTATTTTTGCTGGTCGACGGTAGTTGTTTGTGTCTGCGTGTTGCTATTTTTAGCTGTTTTTTAGCCTTTGGGGATCTCTGTTCGATTTCACGATTTGTCTTGCAGTGATATAAGTTAAGGCAGTCCATAGCTGCCTGGCCAAGACGAGCATTGGCTCGTTTGGTCTAGTCCGGTATTTGTACCGAATATCTTACCTAATTGGTGTAAAGAACATGGTCTTAGTCGATCCGTCACAGAAGTAAATACCAATGGGAGGTTTTTCAGGTTTAATGTTATAAGTTTATTGAAATGTTATTCTTAAAATGAAGACTACGGGAAAGATTGCTCGTGTCGCTGTTTAGGGTTCGTCCCAGACTGACTACTTCAATCGGGGTTGGCCCACAGCAGACCTCCGGTCAGCATTTAAGCGAGTTGGTTGACCGGCGAATGACGCAACGGGCGCATACGAGAGCGGCGGTCGATGGAGAGGGGGGCAGGCGGAGAATGTTCATAACTTATATATTAATTTGTGTGTGTCTGGAGGGTTTTTTATGGTCGATGACTATAAAAAGAACTGGAAAGTAATCAGATAATAATTCTGCAAGTGACTCGGCCGTAATATTGTTTCTTGGGATCTCGTTGTTATACTTATCTGACTAGTAGGCCAAGGAAAAACCCTTGCTTACGCTTCGTCAAAAATAAAGCGTTTGCAATGGGCTCGGGAAAGGATGATCAAAGGCAGTGGGACACCATCATATTTAGCGATGAAGCCAAATTTGATGTTAGTGTCGGCAATACGAGAAAACGCGTCATCCGTACAAAGACAGAAACATAAAGACATAACATAAAGAGTGCCTCGAAAGGACAGTAATGTTTTCTGCAAGCGCTATGGTATGGGGATGTCTGTCTGCCAAAGGATTAGGAAAGCTGCATTTTATTGAATGGACGGTTAATGCTGAAAAATATATTATTATTTTGGAAGAAAGTTTGCTGCCATCAATACAAAAACTGCAGATTGTGGTGAATTCTCTTTTCAGCAGGACGGAGCATCATCGCACAGAGCCAAAACAACCAAAAGATGGCTGCAATATAAGCAAATGAAGGGTTTAGATTGGCCATCAAATAGTCCAGATCTAAGCCCCATAGAAAATATTTGGTGGCTAATGCAAAGAAAGCTTCGAAATGAGCCACAAAGGAGCATTTCTGACCTCAACATTAAGTTGAAAGAGATTTGGGACTCGATTTCTCAAGAACATTGCGAAAATTTATTAAAATCAATGCCAAAACGTGTTAAATGTGTAATAAAGGCCAGAGGCGACGTTACACAATTCTAATATTAATTAATTTGATATATTACGCAGCGTTCGAATTAATAGTGGTCATTTTTTTCATATCTACTAAGTCTATCGTTTGAATGAATTACTCATGTTGTTGTTGTTGTTGGAAATACAACAATTTTTTTTTGTCATCATAAAGAGAACTAAATTCTCTTTTAGACAAAATACATTGGCATACGTTATCAGTAATAGTATTGAAAATATCGTGTGTTGAACATTGCACACTGCCAAAAACACATGCTGTTCGAATTAATAGTGGTTGGGGCTCGTAGCAAAGTCAAAGTCATTTATTAGATGAATAAAATTAACTGATTAATGCGCATCAATCGCGCTATCATTAGGGCTGTAAAAACATGTCTTTATCATAAAAAACAAGTCGGAAAGGCTACAGTCGAGTGGACTCGACTGGGATATACCCGTTACAATTCTTCGGAAAAACACGTGCCAAATGTGAACAATGCGTTCTTGCTTTTTATTTCTTTCCGTCTCTAATTTCTTTGGCCTATGCAAGTTCCACTCGATTCTTATTGGATGTTGCTCTTTGCTTTTATTACTTTGCAGTTATAAATTATGCATGTGTGATAGAGACGCCTATACATACATACATATATGCTGCCTCACAATACATCTCAACATATCTAATTAGATTTGTCGTTTGTTTTTTGTGTTGCTGCTCAATGTCTCTTTCGATTCTAAGTGGCTTTAAATATACTAAAAATTTATATTGAATTTTGCAACACACTATAAAATAAAAACAAGAAAGCAAGGCTACCTTCGGCTTGCCGAAGGTTTCATACCCTTGCAGTTATACAAAATATAAAATATATTTAGATTGCTGCTGGTTTCTGTGGTATTTATTGAACAATTAAAACAGTACAGGAAGTTAAGATTTTTACCTGATTAAGGCTATGAATCAAACACCTGCTTCGAAAAAAAATAATTCTACCTTTTTAATGCTTTTGTACATACCTGGATTTCTTATATACAAAATGTTATGAGGAAATGTCTTTGTGTTGTAAAGGATCTGTTGGTCATAAAATATAAATAAATGTGGAAAGTTCTCATTCAAAAATGCGTTGGAATAACAGCTACAGGATTTTTTGTTTAACAGCTACATGTAATAGTACTCAGGTTTCCATAAAATTGCAACATGAACCTTCATTAGGCCGATCGTTGATCGTTATAAGTTATAAAAGTTCGATTTCGAACTTTATTATTAGGGACACACTTAGATTTGGATGTGATAAGCCTGATAGCTATATCTTGAAATATAACGAAAATCGGCCGATAGGCTCCATGACAGCTATACGATATATCAGTCCGATCTGGCCTATTCCGACTTATTTAAAGAGGGCAGAAATAAGAAGCTTGTGAGCAAAGTTTCATGAAGATAGCTCAATAACTGGGGGACTAATTTGAGTTGCAACAGACACGCGGACTGACTGACCTATAGCAGCTATATAATATAAACGTCTGAGATATTTAAATGGAAAAACTAAGGGCGGGTTACTGTATAACATTAAAAAGTATTGATAATGTGCGGTATTTCCCAAAACAAAACAGGTTTGCATGCAAAAACCCTGATTTCGGCCGATTGTTCCTATGGCAGCTACATGTTATAGTGGTCCGATTTTGATACAATTTTGACAGCACATTAAGAACGTAATCAGAATAGGATTTGCCAAATCTTGTTGCAATATCTTGAAAAACAACAAAAATCGGCCGATAGCTTCTATGACAGCAATACGATATATCGGTCCGATCTGGCTCGTTCCGACTTATTTACAGCCTACAGCAATAAGAAGCTTGTGTGCCAAGTTTCATGAAGATAGCTCAATAACTGGGGGACTAATTTGAGTTGCAACAGACAGACGGACTGACTGACTGTTCCTATAACAGATATAGAATATAAACGTCTGAGATATTTAAATGGAAAAACTAAGGGCGGGTTACTGTATAACATTAAAAAGTATTGATAATGTGCGGTATTTCCAAAAACAAAACAGGTTTGCATACAAAAACCCTGATTTCAGCCGATTGTTCCTATGGCAGCTATATGTTATAGTGGTCCGTTATAATTTTGACAGCACATTAAGAACGTAATAAGAATAGGATTTGCCAAATCTTGTTTCAATATCTTGAAAAACAACAAAAATCGGCCGATAGCTTCTATGACAGCTATACGATATATCGGTCCGATCTGTCTCGTTCCGACTTATTTACAGCCTACATCAATAATAAGCTTAGGTGCCAAGTTTCATGAAGATAGCTCAATAACTGGGGGACTAATTTGCGTTGCAACAGACAGACGGACTGACTGATTGTTCCTATAACAGCTATAGAATATAAACGTCTGAAATATTTAAATGGAAAAACTAAGGGCGGTTTACTGTATAACATTAAAAAGTATTGATAATGTGCGGTATTTCCAAAAACAAAACAGGTTTGCATACGAAAACCCTGATTTCAGCGGATTGTTCCTATGGCAGCTATATGTTATAGTGGTCCGATTTTGATACAATTTTGACAGCACATTAAGAACGTAATAAGAATAGGATTTGCCAAATCTTGTTGCAATATCTTGAAAAACAACAAAAATCGGCCGATAGCTTCTATGACAGCTATACGATATATCGGTCCGATCTGGCTCGTTCCGACTTATTTACAGCCTACAGCAATAAGAAGCTTGTATGTCAAGTTTCATGAAGATAGCTCAAAAACTGAGAGACTAGTTTGCGTTGCAACAGACGGACGGACGGACAGACGGACATCCATTTTTCGACTCCTCTGGTGATGCTGATTCAGAATATATATACTTTATAGGGTCGGAGATATCTCCTAAGGTGCGTTGCAAACTTCTGGCTAAAATTAATATACCCTCTGCAAGGGTATAATAAGAATAGGATTTGCCAAATCTTGTTGCAATATCTTGAAAAACAACAAAAATCGGCCGATAGCTTCTATGACAGCTATACGATATATCGGTCCGATCTGTCTCGTTCCGACTTATTTACAGCCTACATCAATAATAAGCTTGGGTGCCAAGTTTCATGAAGATAGCTCAATAACTGGGGGACTAATTTGCGTTGCAACAGACAGACGGACTGACTGATTGTTCCTTTAACAGCTATAGAATATAAATGTCTGAGATATTTAAATGGAAAAACTAAGGGCGGGTTACTGTATAACATTAAAAAGTATTGATAATGTGCGGTATTTCCAAAAACAAAACAGGTTTGCATACGAAAACCCTGATTTCAGCCGATTGTTCCTATGGCAGCTATATGTTATAGTGGTCCGATTTTGATACAATTTTGACAGCACATTAAGAACGTAATAGGAATAGGATTTGCCAAATCTTGTTGCAATATCTTGAAAAACAACAAAAATCGGCCGATAGCTTCTATGACAGCTATACGATATATCGTACCGATCTGGCTCGTTCCGACTTATTTACAGCCTACAGCAATAATAAGCTTGTGTGCCAAGTTTCATGAAGATAGATAGTCAACTGGGGGACTAATTTGAGTTGCAACAGACAGACGGACTGACTGATTGTTCCTATAACAGCTATAGAATATAAACTTCTGAGATATTTAAATGGAAAAACTAAGGGCGGGTTACTGTATAATATTAAAAAGTATTGATAATGTGCGGTATTTCCAAAAACAAAACAGGTTTGCATACAAAAACCCTGATTTCAGCCGATTGTTCCTATGGCAGCTATATGTTATAGTGGTCCGATTTTGATACAATTTTGACAGCACATTAAAAACGTAATAAGAATAGGATTTTCCATATCTTGTTGCAATATCTTGAAAAACAACAAAAATCGGCCGATAGCTTCTATGACAGCTATACGATATATCGGTCCGATCTGGCTCCGACTTATTTACAGCCTACAGCAATAAGAAGCTTGTGTGCCAAGTTTCATGAAAATAGCTCAAAAACTGAGAGACTAGTTTGCGTTGCAACAGACGGACGGACGGACGGACGGACAGACGGACATCCATTTTTCGACTCCTCTGGTGATGCTGATTCAGAATATATATACTTTATAGGGTCGGAGATGTCTCCTAAGGTGCGTTGCAAACTTCTGGCTAAAATTAATATACCCTCTGCAAGGGTATAAAAAATATAAGATCCAAAAAAAATAAATATAAGTCGCCGCGGCACCCAAGAGTTGAACTCCGGACCTCTCGCTTAACAGTCAACTACCATCACCACTCGACCACTGCATTGCTTACGCGATAACCGATAAAATTGCACTATGAATATTTACGGTGCACATAATTAAAAAAAAAATTACAACATAATTAAAAAAAACAAAAAAAAGTTACCACATAATTAAAAAAAAGTTGTCTGCTGCTGGAGTTGAACTCGGGTACTAACATTAGGAAAAACCGACATAAGCACATGGCCACAGGGTAATACTATTTCTTGTATATCTTCTTTATTTATCAGCCGATCTTATTGAAACTTTGCCAACACACCCGCATGGTGATTTTTATCACATGTATAAATGATTGCTGTAGAGCTATATTAGCAGCTACAATCGACTTTTTTCGATTTATGGGGGCGGATGGAGGCGTGGCAAAAATCCAAAATAAATTTGATCTGCGTGCAGAATTAACACATATTGTCTCCAAATTTGGCAGCTCTAGCTCTTATAATAGCTGAGATATAGGTTTTCAGCAACAATCGACTTTTTTCGATTTGTGGGGGCGGATGGAGGCGTGGCAAAAATCCAAAATAAACTTGATCTGCGTGCAGAATTAACACATATTGTCTCCAAATTTGGCAGCTCTAGCTCTTATAATAGCTGAGATCTAGGTTTTCACACGGACGGACAGACAGACAGACGGACAGACGGACATGGTTATATCGACTCGGCTGTTCATGCCGATTCAGAATATATATACTTTATGGGGTCGCAGATTTCTCCTTCTGCCTGTTACAAACATTTTCGGTTGGCACAAAGTTATAATACCCTTATACTCTTCGAGTAGCGGGTATAAAAATGTAATACAAACAGGCGGACAGACACTTACCGATTCAGCAATTGTTCGTGAAAAGGAATATACTTTGTGGTATATATGTATTTACATTCCCTCTGTAGTTTTTTTATTGCAGCCTCTATGCTTAATGCTATATTTAAAACTTTAGCGAGCTTGTGTCCAGTGTGTGGATTTATTGGGCCGTATTATTATAACAAGACGTGTCGTGATGTGAAAAGCAAAATGAGATCGTTCTTTTGGCAGACAAAGTCTGAAATAAGGAAACTGCTTAGAGGTTTTCTCAAATTATCCCATAGCTTCTCAGCGCTGGACGCAACTTTCAATGGCCATAAACATTAAACATTTCTCGTTAAAAACGGTTATATATAATTGGTCATCTTTTATTCCACAGTTTCTTATTATTTCTAATATTTGGAATTTAATCATACTTTCAGTTTCATACCCTCCTACGACTGCCTCGTCGGGACTTTTTATAACGGAATTGCACTGGGGCGAGGGCAGTAACAATATTTTAAACTATGGGGACTCTGATTCTACCCGTTCGATTTATGGGCAGGACAAAAGTAAGTTTACATTTGTATTTGATTTTTCCCTTGAATAAAGCTTGTTCTTCCATAACAACATCTCTTTTTTTGCCAATTTAATTCTCTCTCTCTCTCTCTCTCTCTTTCTTGCATGCTTAAATTCATCATTAAAAATCTACTTAGATACGCGCTATCAGTCGAATTTGAATGAAATCGGCTTATCTGAACAAAAATCATTTGTAGATAAGTCGCAGAATGTCGCGACGGGAAGCGGCAATCCCTCGGTACCCCGCGCTGGCGACGGATCCAGCGATGTTAACAAAGACGCCAGCAGCTCCGTTGAGTCCATGGCATTGTTTGTGTTGTTTCCAACATTGTTAATAATGCTGCGAGCTGAGGTCTGCACCAGGATCAGCCTAGCTGTGTGTTAGGCGGATCAATATTAACATAAGGCGGAATAACTTTCGTTAAGGCTTGAGAAACTAGCAGAAAGATACATACATACTATATATTTATTGTATAAAATAGACATGTACCAGTTACCACATAAACATATTCATATACATAAATACTAGTATATACACTATTTCCATAAGCCAAAAGAGTCTAGTTATAATCCGCAGCTAATTAAGCGACGTAAGCCAATAGAGCTTGCCAAACCTAAAACTTTAATACGTAATACATACCTCTAAAAACTGTTTAGAAAACAGGATATGAATGGGGCGGCTGCCACAAGCGCCAAGATTAAAGGGTAAACCGAGTTTTTTTTGTGAATGCGAGCATGTTCATAAATCACCCTAATAAACTGTTTTTGCATTGAACAAACCAAGCTTGCTCTGTAGTTTATTGATTTTATTTACATCCCAATGACCGGCTTGATTTAAAATAAATCTCAATAGGCGGGAAGCGCAAAAATCGGAAACATGAACAAGAATCAAAGTTAAAGGAAATATTACTAAAATTGGTACACCATCAACAAAAGATATGTTCATACAGGACGCTAAACAATTCAAAAAATATAGTCGAATAAAGTAGTAAATGATTTATCTTGAGACTAAAATATACCAATTGCCGAATATGGTGCAAAAGCCCAAGAATTTTACATTAAGTAATAATTTAAGAGCTATAAAAGCTTTTAATGATATAAAAAAGCAAAAAACAACAGTCGTGCGAGCGTGACAAAACAACACCCTTCGCCATTTTTAAAAATTCTTTCCAAATAGATAATTCTAAACAGAGTTACATCGATGTTAACTAAACAGCGTGCAGGCAGCGTACATTAGCATCGTTGACTTAAATAATTTCTGTGATATTATTTTGATCGGATTACGATTTGAAAGACAGGTTTTTACTAGTCATCTATGTGTATACCGAATTAGAATTGTGTTACTTCAATTATTTTCTTAATAATCAGAATTTACTGATTTGCATGGTGAGGGTGGCACTCAGGTAGGAATTTGGAGTCTCCAGCTGTTATAATAGCTGTTCAATTAGACAGACGGTCAAGGCTAAATCTACACAAGTGATTCTGAGCAATTAACACCTTAACCTTCTTAAGCTGTTTACATATGTACCACATGTTATTAAGATTTCAAAGACTTTTTAAGTTTAAGTCATTATTTTTTTGGTGGGGACCATAGTGTAATAATAGAGATGATCTCGTCGGAACTTTTGTCAAAGTATCATGACTCTTTCTGTTTGTCGGTAACCAACTTCCTATAACAAAATTCGCAAAACCAATGACTACCATAGTTTACGAAAAATAGTTGAATTATTAATCCTTACATAATTTTTTGAACTATATTTTTAAATTAAATTCAGAACGATATTGTCTAAGTTAGTCGTCAATGACAGCCGAGCTGTTATAAATAAGAGTCAAGCTTCGGGTTCTCAAATCACACGACGAGAGCACCTTTATTGTTAAGCTATGGTAGGAACAATATAAATTTTTGATTGCTTTTGCTAGAAAATCTATTTTAGTTTGGTTTTCTCACTGACTTTAATGATTTCTATTTCTGTGGTTTCATGGTCAATATTTAAAGAGTAACAACAAATTTGAATCAAAATAATAATGCGGACAAAACATGTGTCGCAGTTTTTGAACATCAGGATCGGCAAGACTTCCATAATAACTTGGAATTACTGACACTTTTAATAAAAAACAAATATCAAATCATTTCAATCTCATTCATAATTATCCCATTTATATAATTGCAATAATAATTTTAATTTCATATTAATTTTAATTATAATTAATTAAAATGCCTGAAATAGGTATGCAGCATTAACAGTCATGTGTATTTTGGGTCGCTGAATCAGAATCCGGAGTCGGAATTCCTCCATCACCTCTGAATTTCGACTTAACCTTACAAAACTGGATATTTTTTAAAGTTATCAAATGAGTAAATTGACTTATAAGGACGAAAAGTGTTATTAGAAGGAGTCAAATCTTCGATGGACATTGCTGCTGACAAACGGTTGGGAAGGATGGCATCATATAAGCCTTTGCAAAGGTTTTAAATAGCTGATAAAAATAAAAACACTATATAAAAGAGTATACGCAAACGGAGACAGATAAGCGAGATTATAGATTCAGGAATGCAGAGCAACTATCACAATTTATATTAGAAGTAAACTCATGTTAATGCAGGTATATATAAACACATATATAACTATGTAACTTGTAACTAATCATGCCAAAGCAAGAATTTGAATAAAAACTCATAACAGCAACTATATATGTACATCATCTAATTATTAACAAGAAAGCAAGGCTACCTTCGGCTTGCCGAAGGTTTCATACCCTTGCAGTTATACAAAATATAAAATATATTTGGATTGCTGCTGGTTTCTGTGGTATTTATTGAACAATTATAACAGTAAAAGGAAGAAAAGATTTTTACCTGATTAAGGCTATGAATCAAACACCTGCTTCGAAAAAAAATAATTCTACCTTTTTAATGCTTTTGTACATACCTGGATTTCTTATATACTTAACACAAAATGTTATGAGGAAATGTCTTTGTGTTGTAAAGGATCTGTTGGTCATAAAATATAAATAAATTTGGAAAGTTCTCATTCAAAAATGCGTTTGAATAACAGCTACATGATTTTTTGTTTAACAGCTATATGTAATAGTACTCAGATTTCCATAAAATTGCAACATGAACCTTCATTAGGCCGATCGTTGATCGTTATGATCGTTAAGTATTGATAATGTGTGGTATTTCCAAAAAGAAAACAGGTTTGCATACAAAAACCCTGATTTCAGCCGATTGTTCCTATGGCAGCTACATGTTATAGTGGTTTGATTTTGATACAATTTTGAAAGCACATTAAGAACGTAATAAAAATAGGATTTGCCAAATCTTGTTGCAATATCTTGAAAAACAACAAAAATCGGCCGATAGCTTCTATGACAGCTATACGATTTATCGGTCCGATCTGGCTCGTTCCGACTTATTTACAGCCTACAGCAATAAGAAGCTTGTATGTCAAGTTTCATGAAGATAGCTCAAAAACTGAGAGACTAGTTTGCGTTGCAACAGACGGACGGACGGACGGACAGACGGACATCCATTTTTCGACTCCTCTGGTGATGCTGATTCAGAATATATATACTTTATAGGGTCGGAGATGTCTCCTAAGGTGCGTTGCAAACTTCTGGCTAAAATTAATATACCCTCTGCAAGGGTATAAAAATTATTTGTCGGACTCGAAGAGTATAAGGGTATTATAGCTTTGTGCCAACCGAAAATGTTTGTAACAGGCAGAAGGAGAAATCTCCGACCCCATAAAATATATATATTCTGAATCAGCATGAAAAGCCGAGTCGATATAGCCATGTCCGTCTGTCTGTCTGTCCGTCCGTGTGAAAATCTAGATCTCAGCTATTATAAGAGCTAGAGCTACCAAATTTGGGGACAATATGTGTTAATTCTGCACGCTGATCTAGTTTATTTTGGATTTTTGCCACGCTTCTACCCGCCCCCATAAATCGAAAAAAGTCGATTGTAGCAGCAATCACTTTTTATACATGTGATAAAAACCACCATACGGGCGTGTTCAATACGATCGGCCGATAAATAAGGAAGATATTCAAGAAATAGTATTGCCTTGTAACCATGTGCTTATGTCGGTTTTTCTTATGTTAGTTCCCGAGTTCAACTACAGCAGCAGACAACTTTTTATACCCGCTACTCGAAGAGTATAAGGGTATTATAGCTTTGTGCCAACCGAAAATGTTTGTAACAAGCAGAAGGAGAAATCTCCGACCCCATAAAGTATATATATTCTGAATCAGCATGACCAGCCGAGTCGATATAGCCATGTCCGTCTGTCCGTCTATCCGTCTGTCTGTCTGTCCGTCCGTGTGAAAACCTAGATCTCAGCTATTATAAGAGCTAGAGATGCCAAATTTGGAGACAATATGTGTTAATTCTGCACGCAGATCAAGTTTATTTTGGATTTTTGCCACGCCTCCATCCGCCCCCATTATTGTATTGTGAGGCAGCATATTACATATGTATGTATGTATAGGAGTCTCTTTCACACATTCATAATTTAAAGCCCTCTGCTGAGTTATAACTGCAAAGTAATAAAAGCAAAGGGCAAGAACCAATAAGAATTGAGTGTAACGTGCATAGGCAAAACAAATTAGAGACGGAAAGAAATAAAAAGCAAGAACGCATTGTTCACATTTGGCACGTGTTTTTCCGAAGAGTTGTAGCGGGTATATCACAATCCAGTCCGCTCGACTGTAGCCTTTCCGACTTGTTTTATTTTATAGTGTGTTGCAAAATTCAAAATAAATTTTTAGTATATTTAAAGCCACTTAGAATCGAAAGAGACATTGAGCAGCAACACAAAAAACAAACGACAAATCTAATTAGATATTTTGAGATGTTTTGTGAGGCAGCATATATGTATGTATGTATAGGCGTCTCTATCACACATGCATAATTTATAACTGCAAAGTAATAAAAGCAACGGGCAACCGCCAATAAGAATCGAGTGGAACTTGCATAGACTGAACAAATTAGAGACGGAAAAAATAAAAAGCAAGAACGCATTGTTCATATTTGGCACGTGTTTTTCCGAAGAGTTGTAGCGGGTATATCACAGTCGAGTACTCTCGACTGTAGCCTTTCAAACCTGTTTTTATTTTACAGTGTGTTGCAATATTTAAAATAAGTTTTTAGTATATTTAAAGCCACTTACAATCGAAAGAGACATTGAGCAGCAATGCAAAAAACAAACGACAAATCTAATTAGATATATTGAGATGTATTGTGAGGCAGCATAGAACATATGTATGTATGTATAGGCGTCTCTTTCGCACATGCATAATTTAAAGCTCTTTGCTGAGTTATAACTGCAAAGTAATAAAAGCAAAGGGCAAGAACCAATAAGAATCGAGTGTAACGTGCATAGGCAAAACAAATTAGAAACGGAAAGAAATAAAAAGCAAGAACGCATTGTTCACATTTGGCAAGTGTTTTTCCGAAGAGTTGTAGCGGGTATATCACAATCGAGTCCGCTCGACTGTAGCCTTTCCGACTTGTTTTATATTGAATTTTTAAATTAGTTAATTTTCCACTGAAGCCTTCGTTTCTTGTTTTTATTATACCCGCTACTCGAAGAGTATAAGGGTATTATAACTTTGTGCCAACCGAAAATGTCTATAACAGGCAGAAGGAGAAATCTCCCACCTCATAAAGTATATATATTCTGAATCAGCATGAACAGCCGAGTCGATATAGCCATGTGCGTCTGTCCGTCTGTCTGTCTGTCCGTCCGTGTGAAAACCTAGATATCAGCTATTATAAGAGCCAGAGTTACAAAATTTGGAGACAATATGTGTTAATTCTGCACGCAGATCAAGTTTATTTTGGATTTTTGCCACGCCTCCATCCGCCCCCATAAATCGAATAAAGTCGATTGTAGCTGCAAATATAGCTCTACAGCATTTTTTATACATGTGATAAAAACCACCATGCGGGTGTGTTGGCAAAGTTTCAATAAGATCGGCAGATAAATAAGGAAGATATTCAAGAAATAGTATTGCACTGTGGCCTTGTGCTTATGTCGGTTTTTCCTAATGTTAGTTCCCGAGTTCAACTACACCAGCAGACAACTTTTTTTTAATTATGTGGCAACTTTTTTTTATACCCTTGCAGAGGGTATATTAATTTTAGCCAGAAGTTTGCAACGCACCTTAGGAGACATCTCCGACCCTATTTTTTTTTTTTTTTTTTTTTTTTGGACGTTGATACAATGAATGTATAATCAAGTGGTCCTTGCAAAACCAAGCCGATGCTTGTTACGCGCGGATCCCAGACACAGCGAATGTCCACCTCCCGCCCAACCGACCGAGGGGCACAGTCGTCTGACGTACGACTCGAAACGCGAAACGCGAAATAGAGAACGCGGGCATGCAAAGATACCGAGATAGAAAAGATTTTCGAGGAAAGATTACTTAATTTCTAGATAGGTAGGACAAGATTTCAAATTTTAGGCATGCAACAGAGGAAGCGTTAGAAGAAAGAAAGTAAAGATTATTATAGTCAGAACATAATACCCTAAACGGATCATGAAGGGCATAGTTCGACCTACAATTAGGAAGAGTTAGTGGTAAGTAATTACGTGTTAATCTACAAGGGACAGAAAAGTGTAGCTGGCTAACCAGGTCAACACTGTCAATGTCACCTTGGATGAGGTTATTAATAAATACTACACCCAGCATGGTTCTACGATTAGCTAGAGAAGGTAAGTTAAGTAGTAGAAGTCTACTGCCATAGGAAGGAAGTCTTAAATTTACGTCCCAGTTAAGGCCTCGTAAGGCGAAAATTAAAAAATTTTTTTGTACAGATTCAATGCGGTTTTTGTGAGTAGTGTACTGGGGACACCATACGCATGATCCATATTCCAGAATTGGACGAACAAGTGAGGTGTAGAGGGTCTTTGTTACATAAGGATCGTCAAACTCCTTAGACCATCTCTTAATAAAGCCAAGCACACCCATGGCTTTATTGACCATATGGGAAATATGTTCGGAAAACTTTAGTTTTCGGTCCAAACGGACCCCAAGATCATCAACTAGAGTAATTCTTTCTAAGACACAACCACAAAGAGTGTAGGAAACGTACTTTGGACTGGCTCGATAGAATGTCATCAACTTGCATTTGGAGCTGTTCAGGTTTAAGAAATTTGCACAACACCAGGAATGAAAACTATCTAGGTCGGCTTGTAAGTGCGAGTGGCAGTAGTCATCTTTAAATTGATAACAAAGCTTTACATCATCCGCATACATGAGAGTACGGGAGTTATGTATGACCAAAGGTAGGTCATTGATGAAAAGCGTAAAAAGGAGGGGGCCTAGATGGCTACCCTGAGGAACGCCAGATGTGGCATGAAGAAGGTGTGAAAGTACATTTTTAAAGAGAACTCTTTGGGTTCTGCCATTCAGATAACTCACAATCCAATTAAGAAGTTTTGGTGTGAAGCCTAAGAGGCTGAGTTTATGTGCAAGTAGGGAATGATTTACTGAGTCAAAAGCCTTACTGAAATCAGTGTATATAACATCAGTTTGAAGATTTTCCTGAAAACCTTTTATAACAAAGGATGTCAGCTCCAGTAAGTTTGTCGTAGTTGATCGACGTTTTATAAATCCGTGCTGAGAAGGCGATATGACGGATCTACAGAAATGTTGCAAGTGAGGAGTTAATACATTCTCGAAGAATTTAGGTATAGCCGACAATTTAGAGATACCTCTATAATTGCTTGCTTCAGACTTACTGCCCTTCTTAAACAAGGGGATGATAAAAGATTCCTTCCAAATGGAAGGAAAGGATGAAGTATCTAAGGACAGCGAAAATAGTTTGAGCAATGGCTTACTTAGGGAGTTGGCACAGAACCGAAGTACACAAGCGGGAACACCGTCGGGACCTGGCGAAAAAACTGGTTTAACCAAGTGAAGATCCTTAACAAGTGAATTTTCGTTTAGAATAGGGGTGAAGATACCATTTAAGCAAGGATAAAGTATATATATTCTGAATCAGCATCACCAGAGGAGTCGAAAAATGGATGTCCGTCTGTCCGTCCGTCCATCCGTCCGTCTGTTGCAACGCAAATTAGTCCCCCAGTTATTGAGCTATCTTCATGAAACTTGGCACCCAAGCTTATTATTGATGTAGGCTGTAAATAAGTCGGAACGAGCCAGATCGGACCGATATATCGTATCGCTGTCATAGAAGCTATCGGCCGATTTTTGTTGTTTTTCAAGATATTGCAACAAGATTTGGCAAATCCTATTCTTATTACGTTCTTAATGTGCTGTCAAAATTGTATCAAAATCGGACCACTATAACATATAGCTGCCATAGGAACAATCGGCTGAAATCAGGGTTTTTGTATGCAAACCTGTTTTGTTTTTGGAAATACCGCACATTATCAATACTATCAATAATGTTATACAGTAACCCGCCCTTAGTTTTTCCATTTAAATATCTCAGACGTTTATATTCTATAGCTGTTATAGGAACAATCAGTCAGTCCGTCTGTCTGTTGCAACTCAAATTAGTCCCCCAGTTATTGAGCTATCTTCATGAAACTTGGCACACAAGCTTCTTATTGCTGTAGGCTGTAAATAAGTCGGAACGAGCCAGATCGGACCGATATATCGTATTGCTGTCATAGAAGCTATCGGCCGATTTTTTTGTTTTTCAAGATATTGCAACAAGATTTGGCAAATCATATTCTTATTACGTTCTTAATGTGCTGTCAAAATTGTATCAAAATCGGACCACTATAACATGTAGCTGCCATAGGAACAATCGGCCGAAATCAGGGTTTTTGTATGCAAACCTGTTTTGTTTTTGGAAATACCGCACATTATCAATACTTTTTAATATTATACAGTAACCCGCCCTTAGTTTTTCCATTTAAATATCTCAGAAGTTTATATTCTATAGCTGTTATAGGAACAATCAGTCAGTCCGTCTGTCTGTTGCAACTCAAATTAGTCCCCCAGTTATTGAGCTATCTTCATGAAACTTTGCTCACAAGCTTCTTATTTCTGCCCTCTTTAAATAAGTCGGAATGGGCCAGATCGGACTGATATATCGTATAGCTGTCATGGAGCCTATCGGCCGATTTTCGTTATATTTCAAGATATAGCTATCAGGCTTATCACATCCAAATCTAAGTGTGTCCCCTAATAATAAAGTTCGAAATCGAACTTTTATAACTTATAACGATCAACGATCGGCCTAATGAAGGTTCATGTTGCAATTTTATGGAAACCTGAGTACTATTACATGTAGCTGTTAAACAAAAAATCCTGTAGCTGTTATTCAAACGCATTTTTGAATGAGAACTTTCCAAATTTATTTATATTTTATGACCAACAGATCCTTTACAACACAAAGACATTTCCTCATAACATTTTGTATATAAGAAATCCAGGTATGTACAAAAGCATTAAAAAGGTAGAATTATTTTTTTTCGAAGCAGGTGTTTGATTCATAGCCTTAATCAGGTAAAAATCTTAACTTCCTGTACTGTTATAATTGTTCAATAAATACCACAGAAACCAGCAGCAATCTAAATATATTTTATATTTTGTATAACTGCAAGGCTATGAAACCTTCGGCAAGCCGAAGGTAGCCTTGCTTTCTTGTTTTTTTTATTTTATAGTGTGTTGCAAAATTCAAAATAAATTTTTAGTATATTTAAAGCCACTTAGAATCGAAAGAGACATTGAGCAGCAACACAAAAAACAAACGACAAATCTAATTAGATATGTTGAGATGTATTGTGAGGCAGCATATATGTATGTATGTATTGGCGTCTCTTTCACACATGCATAATTTATACATGCAAAGTAATAAAAGCAATGGGCAACATCCAATAAGATCGAGAGGAACTTGCATAGGCAAAACAAATTAGAGACGGAAAGAAATAAAAAGCAAGAACGCATTGTTCACATTTGGCACGTGTTTTTCCGAAGAGTTGTAGCGGGTATATCACAGTCGAGTCAGCTCGACTGTAGCCTTTCCGACTTGTTTCTGTTTTATAACCTATTCATATATTCCGCCGTCATCGGAATTGTCAGTCTATTTGCAACACTTGTCTTCAATAAAGACTGTTTTCAACCTGTTATCAGACTGGGATCATTTTATAGTCCTTGGTGACTGTAATGTTCCTGAATGTGACTGGACACCAAGTGTTGGTGAGACTTATTTATTGCCTTCTCGGCAGCATGACCTATTTGACGGTCTGTTTGATATGTAATTGTCGCAGGTCAATCATATCAAAAACTTTAGAAACAGATCCTTGGATTAATGCTTGGTATCTGATCCATCTAGGGTGTCTCTAAAAAGGACTCAACCTCTTTCCTTACCAGAAGATTCTTATCATCCCACTTTTGAAGCTACTTTTGATCCAGGTAAAGGTTTTGTTAAATATGAAAAACTGTGCAAACGTATACGCTGCTTTAGAAAAGCAGACTTTGTATTATTGAACTCTTTACTTTCCAACTGCGACTGGTCAGAGCTTTACTCGACTACTGATATTTCAGTGGCGGTAAGCATTTTTTATAAGACCATTGACTCTTTCTTTGATATTTGTGTACCGCGTTTCTATCAGACATGCTCGAGTAAGCCACCTTGGTTTACAAAAGAGCTGTCTCGCCTTAAAAATTTAAAATCTAGCTTATTTAAAAAATATAAAATTAATAACTGCAGTTTAGCTTTTACCCGTTTTTTAACTGCACGATTAAATTTCTCGGTCCTTAACGCGAAATGTTATAAAAACTATCTAGCTCGTTGTAGGTCTCAGTTCCTTGAGAACCCTAAACAGTTTTATAGTTTTGTTAATATGAAGCGTAAATCTTCTGTCTTTCCTTCAAAGTTGTCGTTTGAAAATACCATGTTTATCCATATTCTAAACGAGAATTCACTTGGTTAAACCAGTTTTTTCACCAGGCCCAGACGGTGTTCCCGCTTGTGTACTTCGGTTCTGTGCCAACTCCCTAAGTAAGCCATTGCAACAAACTGTTTTCGCTGTTCTTAGATACTTCATCCTTTCCTTCCATTTGGAAGGAATCTTTTATCATTCCCTTGTTTAAGAAGGGCAGTAAGTCTGAAGCAAGCAATTATAGAGGTATCTCTAAATTGTCGGCTATACCTAAATTCTTCGAGAATGCTTTAACTCCTCACTTGCAACATTTCTGTAGATCCGTCATATCGCCTTCTCAGCACTGATTTATAAAACGTCGCTCAACTACGACAAACTTACTGGAGCTGACATCCTTTGTTATAAAAGGTTTTCAGGAAAATCTTCAAACTGATGTTATATACACTGATTTCAGTAAGGCTTTTGACTCAGTAAATCGTTATCTGAATGGCAGAACCAAAAGAGTTCTCTTTAAAAATGTATTTTCACACCTTCTTCATGCCACATCTGGCGTTCCTCAGGGTAGCCATCTAGGCCCCCTACTTTTTAAGCTATTCATCAATGACCTCCCTTTGGTCATACATAACTCCCGTATTCTCATGTATGCGGACGATGTAAAGCTTTGTTATCAATTTAAAGATGACTACTGCCACTCTTACTTACAAGCCTACAAGTCTAAAGTACGTTTCCTACACTCTTTGTGGTTGTGTCTTAGAAAGAATTACTCTAGTTGATGATCTTGGGGTCCGTTTGGATCGAAAACTAAAGTTTTCCGAACATATTTCCCATATGGTCAATAAAGCCATGGGTGTGCTTGGCTTTATTAAGAGATGGTCTAAGCAGTTTGACCATCCTTATGTTACAAAGACGCTCTACACCTCACTTGTTCGTCCAATTCTGGAGTATGGATCATGCGTATGGTGTCCCCAGTACACTACTCACAAAAACCGCATTGAATCTGTTCAAAAAATTTTTTTAATTTTCGCCTTACGAGGCTTTAACTGGGACGTAAATTTAAGACTTCCTTTCTATGGCAGTAGACTTTTACTACTTAACTTACCTTCTCTAGCTAATCGCAGAACCATGCTGGGTGTAGTATTTATAAATAACCTCATCCAAGGTGGCATTGACAGTGTTGACCAGGTTAGCCAGCTACACTTTTCTGTCCCTTGTAGATTAACATGTAATTACTTACCACTAACTCTTCCTAATTTTAGGTCGAACTATGCCCTTCACGATCCGTTTAGGGTATTATGTTCGGACTATAATAATCTTTACTTTCTTTTTTCTAACGCTTCCTCTGTTGCATGCCTAAAATTTGAAATTTTGTCCTACCTATCTAGAAATCTTTCCTCGAAATTCTTTTCTATCTCGGTATCTTTGCATGCCCGCGTTCTCTATTTCGCGTTTCGCGTTTCGAGTCGTACGTCAGACGACTGTGCCCCTCGGTCGGCTGGGCGGGAGGTGGGCATTCGCTGTGTCTGGGATCCGCGCGTAAAAAGCATCGGCTTGGTTTTGCAAGGACCACTTGATTATACATTCATTGTTTCAACGTCCAAAACAAAAAAAAAAAACAACAAATAAGAGACGGAAAGAAATAAACAGCAAGAACGCATTGTTCACATTTGGCACGTGTTTTTCGGAAGAGTTATAGCGGGTATACGAGCCAGATCGGACCGATATATCGTATAGCTGTCATAGAAGCTATCGGCCGATTTTTGTTGTTTTTCAAGATATTGCAACAAGATTTGGCAAATCCTATTCTTATTACGTTTTTAATGTGCTGTCAAAATAATATTAAAATCGGACCACTATAACATATAGCTGCCATAGGAACAATCGGCTGAAATCAGGGTTTTTGTATGCAAACCTGTTTTGTTTTTGGAAATACCGCACATTATCAATACTTTTTAATGTTATACAGTAACCCGCCCTTAGTTTTTCCATTTAAATATCTCAAACTTTTATATTATATTGCTGCTATAGGAACAATCAGTCAGTCCGTCTGTCTGTTGCAACGCAAATTAGTCCCCCAGTTATTGAGCTATCTTCATGAAACTTGGCACACAAGCTTATTATTGATGTAGGCTGTAAATAAGTCGGAACGAGCCAGATCGGACCGATATATCGTATAGCTGTCATAGAAGCTATCGGCCGATTTTTGTTGTTTTTCAAGATATTGCAACAAGATTTGGCAAATCATATTCTTATTACGTTCTTAATGTGCTGTCAAAATTGTAAATTGTAAAATCAGGGTTTTTGTATGCAAACCTGTTTTGTTTTTGGAAATACCGCACATTATCAATACTTTTTAATGTTATACAGTAACCCGCCCTTAGTTTTTCCATTTAAATATCTCAGACGTTTATATTCTATAGCTGTTATAGGAACAATCAGTCAGTCCGCGTGTCTGTTGCAACTCAAATTAGTCCCCCAGTTATTGAGCTATCTTCATGAAACTTTGCTCACAAGCTTCTTATTTCTGCCCTCTTTAAATAAGTCGGAATGGGCCAGATCGGACTGATATATCGTATAGCTGTCATGGAGCCTATCGGCCGATTTTCAGGCTTACCACATCCAAATCTAAGTGTGTCCCTAATAATAAAGTTCGAAATCGAACTTTTATAACTTATAACGATCAACGATCGGCCTAATGAAGGTTCATGTTGCAATTTTATGGAAACCTGAGTACTATTACATGTAGCTGTTAAACAAAAAATCATGTAGCTGTTATTCATTTTGTTTTGTTTTATGCATTTTTGAATGAGAACTTTCCAAATTTATTTATATTTTATGACCAACAGATCCTTTACAACACAAAGACATTTCCTCATAACATTTTGTGTTAAGTATATGTCGCAGATCATTTAAATTTAACGACATTTCTAGCAATTTCGTGTTTCTGCTTGGCACGCGCCATGCAGGCGCCTTTTCTATTCTTTTAATGCGCGGCAGACAACCGTTAGAGTTTCTGCCGAACGTAGTCTGGTCGCTGGTAGGAGCGGGGGGAAGTAGATGTCTGTACGAAAAAGAGAAGCATAGCGGGAAATGCAAAGTGTGCATTGGTATTAGTGTATGCAGCATAGAATAACTCTACACATTACGTTGGTATTGCGTGTAGAGTAGAGAACTACGCACTTATACGATTTTTGTGTAAAGGACAGAGTACAGTCAGTTTTCGATCATTGCGCATAACAGACATGCCTCGCTCACGCGCTAGAAAACGTTGCGCAGACAAAGACATAAGTAGAGAAGAGGAAGAAGGGCATCCTGATGACTCTTCGACATCAGAAGTGGGATCGCCTATACCTACTTCGAACAATGAAAATAGTTTGCTGGCAATTTTGGAGTCACAAAATCGCCATTTTTCTGAACTTTTAAAACAAGTGCAACACTCACAAAGAGAACCAAAAGAACCGTCTGCTGTGGTATTGCCCAGGTTTAATCCTGAACGTGCGGGATCAGACGCGCAATCATGGTGTTCAACGGTGGACTACATCTTGTCTGAAAACCAATTGGAAGGCAGCGCTCTTGTGATGACCCTCAGCAAATCACTGGAAGGAAGCGCGTCTCATTGGCTGTCACAGACTTGCTTTCCTGGTATATCATGGACACAGTTCCGAGAATTGTTTCTGCAACATTTTGCGGGAACAGAAACATTAGCGGCAGCAGTTATGAGTCTACTTGATGGACGGCCTGCGGAAGGCGAGTGCCTTTCGTTATATGGAAGCCGAATGGTTACTTCGCTTATGGCCAAATGGAAGACCCTGAGTGTGGAGCAAATCGCAGTGTCCATTACACTGGCGCATGTAGCTGGAATTGACAAGCGTTTGCGACGTTTAGTTTTCACTTCCGACATCAACACTCGAAGCCAGCTGCACCAAGAACTAAAGGCCTATTCATTTGACGCTAGACCGAGCCACCTTCCAAACGATGGTACATCAGAGCCGCCAGGAAAACGAGCTAAGCCCTACTTCAAGTGTCATAACTGCGAAAAGCCTGGTCACAAAAAGGCGGATTGTCGATCAAAAACAGTGGCAGTGCACGTTCAGCAACCCGGCAAGCAACCATCAGGGAAAGACCGGTCTACTTTGACTTGTTTCAACTGCGGAAAAGCTGGACACATCTCTACAGTATGTCCTGATCGTCAGGAGCGTTCGTCGTCTAGCAAAAACAACATTGTTAAAGATGTTAACATCTGTACCGTTTTCGAGCCTGTAGGAACGTTTTCGCAATCTGGTGAGTCGTTCCAATTTTGTTTTGATTCTGGAGCCGAGTGTTCACTCATCAAGGAAGCTACTTCGCAGAGGCTATCTGGATCAAGAATGGGCAACGTAGTTATTTTAAGGGGTCTTGGTAGCAATACTATTTATAGCACTTTGCAGATATTGGCCAATGTTTTGATATGTGAACGTTCATATGAAATATTGTTTCATGTAGTGTTAGACAATTATATTAAGTATGACGCTCTGATTGGACGAGATATTTTGAGCCAGGGAGTCGGTGTGACAATAACATCAAAATCTCTTACTATGTTTAACGAAAAATCTATATTGTCCGTTGAAGTTTCCGAAAAGAATCCTGATCTGGCTAATGTTGACACTGATCTGCATGGACCTGATAGAGACCAATTGTTGTCAATACTACAAGAATATTCAGGGTCATTCATAAATGGAATTCCACGAAGCCGTGTGACTACGGGACAGTTAGATATTCGCTTGATCGATCAAAATAAGACGGTTCAAAGGCGCCCATATAGGTTGAGTGTAGAGGAAAAGGAAAAAGTTCGGAATTTAATTCAACAGCTGTTGGAATCAAACATTATTAGACCCAGTTCCTCCCCCTTTGCGAGCCCAATGTTACTTGTCCGAAAAAAAATGGTACTGACCGCCTCTGCGTGGACTATAGAGAGCTAAATGCAAATACCGTTTCTGACAAGTACCCTTTGCCGCTTATTTCTGATCAAATAGCTAGGCTGAGTGGTGCTAGATTTTTCAGCTGTATAGACATGGCAAGCGGATTTCACCAGATCCCAGTTGACTCGAATTCAGTCGAGCGAACGGCATTTGTCACCCCAGAAGGCCAGTACGAATACTTGACTATGCCATTCGGGCTTAAAAATGCACCTTCCGTATTCCAAAGAGCTATTAATCGTGCCTTAGGTGATCTTATCCATTCGTATGCCATTGTTTATATGGATGACGTAATGATAATTGCACGGACAAAAGAAGAAGCTTTTGATAGATTGCGAATAATATTGAAAACACTTACACATGCTGGATTTTCTTTTAATATTACAAAATGTTCCTTTCTTAAGTCTTGTGTTGAATATTTGGGTTTCGAGGTTAAGGCAGGTGAGATTCGACCAAATCCCAGGAAAATTCGAGCCCTTTTGAATTTGCCACCCCCGCAGTCCGTCACTCAGCTGAGACAATTTATTGGGCTAGTCTCATATTTTCGACAATTTGTACCCACGTTCTCACAACAGATGAAACCTCTTTACGCCCTTACTTCAAAGAGCAAGTCATTTTTGTGGGAATTGGAACATGAGCAGATACGGCAAAATGTAATATCTATTTTAACTAATGCACCCGTCCTTACTATATTCGACCCACAATTTTCTATTGAGCTCCACACAGACGCGAGTTCTGTCGGCTACGGCGCTATTTTGCTGCACCGAATTGAACAGAAGCCTCGAGTTATCGAATATTTTAGCAAGATGACATCTTCAGCAGAATCACGCTACCATTCATATGAACTGGAGACACTTGCTGTCTTCAATTCTATAAAACACTTTCGCCATTACTTGCATGGCCGTCATTTTGTTGTTTTTACTGACTGCAATTCGCTTAAAGCCTCTCGTACAAAGGTAGAACTGACCCCTAGAGTGGTGGTCGTACTTGCAATCTTTTGAATTTGATATTCAGTATAGACCAGGTGAGCGTATGGCTCATGTTGACTTTCTGTCTCGGAATCCGGTTCCAAAAATTGTCAAGAATTCCATAGGCGTAGTCGAAAGACACATTAATCTGAAAGAAATATCCGATAACTGGTTGTTGGCTGAACAGCAAAGAGACGAAGAAACTTCTTCTATCATCTCTAAATTGCGTAATGATGAATTGTCCGAGGATGTGGCCAAAACTTATGAAATACGGTCTGGAACTCTTTACCGAAAAATTCAAAGAAATGGCAAGACTCGATGTCTGCCCATAATCCCAAAGCAGTTTAGATGGTCCGCTGTCAATAACGTACACGAGTCAATTATGCATCTCGGGTGGGAGAAAACTCTTGAGAAAATGTACGAGTTCTATTGGTTCGATAAAATGTCTAAATATGTTCGCAAATTTGTTGACAACTGCATCACTTGTAGATTGTCAAAACCTCCGTCTGGCAAAATACAATCCGAACTCCATCCTATTCCTAAAATCGACATCCCATGGCATACGGTTCATGTGGATATTACAGGTAAACTTAGCGGAAAAAGCGACCAGAAGGAGTATATAATTGTGTTGATAGACGCATTTACCAAATTTGTCTATCTCTCTCTCATACTACGAAGTTAGACACTGATAGTTGCATTAAGGCAGTGAGGTCTGTCATATCATTATTCGGTGTCCCCTCCCGACTTATCTCTGATCAAGGTCGTAGTTTTGCTAGTTCAGCATTCCGTGATTTCTGCTCAGCACAGAAAATGGATTTACATCTAATTGCTACAGGTGCTAGTCGTGCCAATGGCCAAGTGGAGCGAATCATGAGTACTCTAAAGTCCTTGCTGACTGCGGTTGAAACTGGCCCAGGATCTTGGCAGGATTCTTTATATGAGATTCAGCTGGCTCTTAATAGCACACCCAATAGAGTTACTAAAGTCAGTCCATTAGAGATACTTATTGGCAAAGAAGCAAGGCCATTTGGTCTTACACCTGTTGTAAATGAGAAAAATATTATCGATGTTGGCTTAGTTAGAGAAATGGCAAAACGTAACATGGAAAAGAATGCCAAAATTGATAAAGTTAGATTCGATAAAAATAAAGCTACTATTGTAAGACACAAGGTAGGAGACCATGTTTTGCTTAAAAATGAATAGCGTCACCAGACCAAATTAGATCCTAAGTTTAAAGGTCCATTTGTAGTGGCCGAAGTATTACCAGGAGATCGATATAAACTCAAAGCATTAAAAAATAACCGAACTTATAAATATTCTCATGAATCTTTGCGATGTATGCCTGAGAAGGGGATTACCACAGTGTCTGAAGATGAAAGCGCAGAAGACGCCAGTGATCAAGCCATTGAGGGCTGTGATCCTGAGAATGACTAAAAATTTGTAAACCTCCGGACCTAGTCCAAACGCGGCTTTCTCCACATTATGGGTGCCCGAGTTATGTGGCTCGCCATTTTGTTGCAGTTAAGTTTAAATTTGGAAACGGTTGGTGGTGTGAGTTAGTTGGCCGGCTTATAGATTGCGTCAAGTAAGATAGATAGATAGATTGCGAGTTGTAAGCTGTGTGCTAGTTTATCTAGAGATGGACTGGCCGGTTTGAAAAACTGTGCGCTAGTAGAAAAATGTATTGGAAATCAAGAACGTTAACGATTTATGTATGTGTGAAAATAAAATTATGATTGATTGATTGAGAACTGATGGTAATCCGGATCTCATGGCTTAAATGTAAAAAAAAAAATGAACTGTTAAATATCTGTATTGGTTTGATTTAAAGTAATAAAGAATGAAGAATAACTTTATATTTAAAAAAAAAAGAGAGTAAGCTTTTGAAAGATTTTGTTTAATTTTTGTGTAAAAAAAGGGGTTATAGTAAAATAATAAAGATGATCGATATTTAGGGATTGTAAGCACACGAGGACGTGTGATAGGTCAGGAAGGCCGTGTCGCAGATCATTTAAATTTAACGACATTTCTAGCAATTTCGTGTTTCTGCTTGGCACGCGCCATGCAGGCGCCTTTTCTATTCTTTTAATGCGCGGCAGACAACCGTTAGAGTTTCTGCCGAACGTAGTCTGGTCGCTGGTAGGAGCGGGGGGAAGTAGATGTCTGTACGAAAAAGAGAAGCATAGCGGGAAATGCAAAGTGTGCATTGGTATTAGTGTATGCAGCATAGAATAACTCTACACATTACGTTGGTATTGCGTGTAGAGTAGAGAACTACGCACTTATACGATTTTTGTGTAAAGGACAGAGTACAGTCAGTTTTCGATCATTGCGCATAACAGACATGCCTCGCTCACGCGCTAGAAAACGTTGCGCAGACAAAGACATAAGTAGAGAAGAGGAAGAAGGGCATCCTGATGACTCTTCGACATATATAAGAAATCTAGGTATATACAAAAGCATTAAAAAGGTAGAATTATTTTTTTTCGAAGCAGGTGTTTGATTCATAGCCTTAATCAGGTAAAAATCTTGACTTCCTGTACTGTTATAATTGTTCAATAAATACCACAGAAACCAGCAGCAATCCAAATATATTTTATATTTTGTATAACTGCAAGGGTATGAAACCTTCGGCAAGCCGAAGGTAGCCTTGCTTTCTTGTTTTTCTTTTAATTATGTGGCAACTTTTTTTTTTAATTATGTGCACCGAAAATATTTATAGTGCAATTTTATCGGTCATTGCGTAAGAAGTGCAGTGGTCGAGTGGTGATGGTAGTTGAATGTTAAGCAAGAGGTCCGGAGTTCAACTCCTGGGTGTGCCGCGGCGACTTATATTTATTTTTGTTGTATCTTATATTTTTTTTATACCCTTGCAGAGGGTATATTATTTTTAGCCAGAAGTTTGCAACGCACCTTAGGAGACATCTCCGACCCTATAAAGTATATAAGTTAACTGGAGTCATTTACATATTGCTTATGCCCGGTTTAATGCAAGCGCATCGGAGCTTTTGAGAAAAGAGCTAAGCTTCGCTGAAGAACGGGAGAGAGGAGCTAAGCTTTGCTGAGGAACGTAGGTTAAGATAAGAGATCTAATTTGTAATCAGGCGGTCGAGATTCGGAGATCAAAAGCGTCGGTCATCGCCACGCACAGACGTACGAATTCGCCTGACTAAGTGCAGACCGCACAAATTCTATTATAATTGTCTACTTCATAAATAAACTACATAAAACACATTCAATGATAATTGGCGCCCAACTAAATCTAAAACCCACGATATCAAAGGGATACAACTAAATCTCAAACGCACGATATTAAAGGGAGACAACTAAATCTCAAACGCACGATATCAAAAGGAGAAACACAACAGCTGGAGAAGACCTACTCAAACGGCGATTAAAAAAAAAAAAAAAAAAAACACTAGATATTTTAAATCATCACTCAAGTTGTAAGTACAACGCCCCTTGATTAATTATTACAAAATAAAATAAATATTTTCATACACACGTGAAGGTTATTGAAGGTTATATATAACACATTGATGAGTGTCAGTGATAAAGAGATAGACGACTTAATATCAAGTTGGAATAGAATATTAAAAGAGACAAGTCAATTAGATACCGCAAGCAAAAGAAACGCGAAAACAGAAAATAAAACAAGTGAAATGGAGTTATCAGCAAATCAACTGAAAGCAATAGTAGAAAGTGCCGTTACTGGCGCGCTTGCGAGTCAAACAGAATTATTTGACAAAGAGTTACAAGCAATTAATGAGCGCATAGCAAAATTTACAGTGAACACCCCAGAAGTTGAAACTTACAGAGATGCTGAAATTATACCAGGTGTAGTGTGTAATGAATCTCTAGATATAATAAAGTCGCTGCCAGACTTTGAGGGCGAAAGTGATACATATGTGTCGTGGAGAAAAGCGGCTCATGTCGCTTTTAAGGTTTATGAAACATACGAGGGTAGTTCAAAATATTATCAAGCCCTTGGTATTATCCGAAATAAAATTAAAAACTCTGCAAACAACGTGCTAGCTTCGTTCAGCACACCGTTGAATTTTAAGGCAATAATCAATCGCCTTGACTTTACATACGCTGACAAAAGGCCCATCTACCTAATCTAGCAAGAGTTGTCGACGTTGAGACAGGGTGATATGACACTCACCGAATTTTATGACGAGGTCGAGAAAAAATTGACTCTGCTTACAAATAAGACCATAATGACGTGCGATAAACCCTTGGCGATGTCACTCAATGAAAAGTATAGGGCTGACGCATTACGTGTATTTATAACAGGCACAAAGAAGTCATTGAGCGATATCCTCTTTGCCAAAGGAGCCAAGGACTTACCAACAGTCCTTGCTCTAGCACAGGAGGTTGAGTCAAATCATGAGCGTTATCAATTCGCTCTGAACTACTCAAGAAGCTTGCAGGACAAAGGTCCGAAGTCGGAAAAAAATACTAATAGGGATAGAAGTACTAATATGCAAGGCAAAAACGCCTAATTTTGTAAGCGCCAGTTCGTGCCCAGTTTTGACAAACA
Organism: Zaprionus inermis; assembly: GCA_018151445.1. Lineage (NCBI taxonomy): Eukaryota > Metazoa > Arthropoda > Insecta > Diptera > Drosophilidae > Zaprionus > Zaprionus inermis. Next base: position 231,996 of record JAECXD010001704.1, read on the forward strand.
AGCAGGTCAAATACTAGTCCAGGCACCGACTCAGCTGTTTGATACTGACGTATCCATGCGAACGATGCAATCGAAACAACAAGCACCAATCCTGAACCAGTGTAGCTTACCCCAAGTTCAAAATGTTTGGCCATCTCAGCAGCAACAACAACATAACTCAAGGCCTGTTCAGGCACAAATTGGCTATGAACATGCAACAAAAAGACCAAATAGTGGAACTGCCAGGTTTACAGGACCGAAACAACAAAGAGTGAACCATTTAGCCCAAGAAGAAGATCTAGAGGAGTCAGATGAAAATGATTATGAACAAGGGGCAACAGCAGCCGTTGAGGATACTGAACACGAACTTACAAATTATGACAATGTGAATTTTTTAGCCAAAGGTCCTTGCTACCGTTTATAGAAAGAAAGATAGCAGGGAAAACCATAAAAATCTTAATTGACACCGGCTCTTCAAAAAACTATATACAGCCTCTCACAGAACTTAAGTACATAACGCCAGTACAAAAAGAATTTACAGTTAAGTCTCTTCATGGTTGCAACGCGGTGAAATATAAATGCATTGTTGAACTTTTCAACAAGACTATTCCCTTCTTCATTCTACCGGACCTCTCAAGCTTTGACGCTATATTAGGATTTGACACGCTAACGCTGATGAATGCAACATTGGACTTGAAAAATAAAATATTAAAAATCGGAAACTCAGTCGAACCAATTAAATTTGTAAAATGTAATAGAGTTAATTTCTCTGATATAAAAGACATCGTAGTACCAAACAAGATAGCCGAAAAATTCCACATAATGCTAAAAGACCGATTGGGTGTTTTTGCAGACCCAGAAGAGGCGCTGCCATTTAATACCAATATTATTGCAACCATACGTACGGAAGACGACCAACCGGTATACTCAAGACTTTATCCATATCCCATGGGCGTAGCAGATTTTGTAAACGAAGACACGAAGGCGTTGTTAAAAGACGGAATTATTCGACCTTCGCGCTCACCCTACAACAATCCGGTTTGGGTAGTCGACAAAAAGGGTACAGATGAAAAGGGAAATAAAAACAAGAAAGCAAGGCTACCTTCGGCTTGCCGAAGGTTTCATACCCTTGCAGTTATACAAAATATAAATTATATTTGGATTGCTGGTTTCTGTGGTATTTATTGAACAATTATAACAGTACTGGAAGTCAAGATTTTTACCTGATTAAGGCTATGAATCAAACACCTGCTTCGAAAAAAAATAATTCTACCTTTTTAATGCTCTTGTATATACCTGGATTTCTTATATACTTAACACAAAATGTTATGAGGAAATGTCTTTGTGTTGTAAAGGATCTGTTGGTCATAAAATATAAATAAATTTGGAAAGTTCTCATTCAAAAATGCGTTTGAATAAAAGCTACATGATTTTTTGTTTAACAGCTATATGTAATAGTCCTCAGATTTCCATAAAATTGCAACATTAACCTTCATTAGGCCGATCGTTGATCGTTATATGTTATAAAAGTTCGATTTCGAAATTTATTATTAGGGACACACTTAGATTTGGATGTGGTAAGCCTGATAGCTATATCTTGAAAAATAACGAAAATCGGCCGATAGGCTTCATGACAGCTATACGATATATCAGTCCGATCTGGCCCGTTCCGACTTATTTAAAGAGGGCAGAAATAAGAAGCTTGTGAGCAAAGTTTCATGAAGATAGCTCAATAACTGGGGGACTAATTTGCGTTGCAACAGACAAACGGACTGACTGATTGTTCCTATAACAGCTATAGAATATAAACGTCAGAGATATTTAAATGGAAAAACTAAGGGCGGGTTACTGTATAACATTAAAAAGTATTGATAATGTGCGGTATTTCCAAAAACAAAACAGGTTTGCATACAAAAACCCTGACTTCAGCCGATTGTTCCTATGGCAGCTATATGTTATACTGGTTCGATTTTGATACAATTTTGACAGCACATTAAGAACGTAATAAGAATAGGATTTGCCATATCTTGTTGCAATATCTTGAAAAACAACAAAAATCGGCCGATAGCTTCTATGACAGCTATACGATATATCGGTCCGATCTGGCTCGTTCCGACTTATTTACAGCCTACAGCAATAAGAAGCTTATGTGCCAAGTTTCATGAAGATAGCTCAAAAACTGAGAGACTAGTTTGCGTTGCAACAGACGGACGGACGGACGGACGGACAGACGGACATCCATTTTTCGACTCCTCTGGTGATGCTGATTCAGAATATATATACTTTATAGGGTCGGAGATGTCTCCTAAGGTGCGTTGCAAACTTCTGGCTAAAATTAATATACCCTCTGCAAGGGTATAAAAAGAGGATGGTTATAGACTTTCGGAAGCTAAACTCAAAGACAGTGGACGACAAATACCCGGTGCCAAATGTCGTATTCATCCTATCCAATTTGAGAAAAGCCAGATTTTTTACAACACTAGATCTAAAGTCAGGATTTCATCAAATCCTACTTGCAGAAAATGATAGGGAGAAAACCGCATTCTCAGTTGCAAATGGAAAATACGAGTTTTGTAGACTTCACTTCGGCCTTCCCTTCCCTTCGTCTAAGGAGAAATCGAACTTCTTTAAGGAAAGTGTCGATTATTTGGGATTCGTAGTATCCAAAGACGGCATCACAACAAATCCTAAAAAAGTAGAGGCTATCCTGAACTATGAAGAACCCACTAATTTGTTCAACGTTAGATCCTTTTTAGGGTTAGCAAGCTATTACCGCTGCTTTATAAAGGACTTTGCTTCAATAGCTCGACCTTTGAATGATTTCCTCAAAGGAGAAAACGGAAAAGTTTCCGCCACTCGTTCTAAAAAGATACCCATTATTTTAGATGATAAGCAACGCTCTGCATTTGGGAAACTTAAGAATATCTTAGTGTCCGATAATGTAATGCTACCCTACCCAGACTACACAAAGCCTTTTGATTTAACTACGGACGCTTCAGCTCTTGGCCTGGGCGCGGTGTTATCACAAAACGGCAAGCCTATTACGATGATATCTAGATCCTTAAAAGGTAGAGAGCTTGGTTTCGCAACAAATGAACGAGAGCTTCTAGCCATTGTATGGGCTTTAAAAACATTAAAGGACTATCTGTATGGCGCTAAAAATCTGAATATTTACACAGACCACCAACCATTAACGTTTGCCGTGTCAGATAAAAACACAAATGCTAAAATCAAAAGGTGGAAGGCATTTATAGATGAGCACAACGCAAAAATTTTGTATAAGCCAGGGAAGGAAAACCATGTCGCAGATGCACTATCCAGACAGGCCATCCACGCTTTAGAAAGCCACCTCCAGTCAGATATGGCAACGATACATAGCGAAATTTCGCTTTCATACGCAATCGAAACAGTCGACAAACCGGTCAACTGCTTTAGAAATCAAATAATAATAGAAGAAGGCACAGCGGATAATACTCGCACCTTTATTATATTTGGTAACAAGTCAAGGCACGTGATACAATTCGTAAATAGGGAATCGTTAGTAGGTAGAATTCGCGACGTAGTGAAACAGGATGTGGTAAATGCAATATATTGCGAATTGCCCATACTGGCATTCATCCAGAACAGACTTATAGATGAGTTCCCGGCAACGACTTTCCGGCATACAAAAAAGTTGGTGATCGACGTCTATAACAAAGAGGAACAAAAAGAAATAGTAGCCATTGAACACAGCAGAGCGCACAGGGCAGCACAGGAAAATGTTAAACATATTCTACAAGATTATTTTTTCCCAAAAATGTCACAGCTGGCTGTCAGTATAGTAGGTAGAATTCGCGACTGCTTGGTTTGTCAAAAAGCCAAATACGTACGTCATCCGGAAAAACAAATCCTTGGGAGAACGCCTATCCCTTCACAAATCGGCGAGATATTGCACATTGATATTTTCTCTACGGACAGGAGATATTTCTTGACCTGTATAGATAAATTCTCAAAATTTGCAGTCGTACAACCCATAGGTTCTAGAACGATAGTCGACTTAGAACCTGCAATAATGCAATTAATGAACCTCTATCCAAACGCAAAAACAATATTTTGTGACAATGAACCATCTATAAATTCTGAGTCAATCAAGTCACTTTTATCAAATCGGTTCGATGTTCAAGTGGAAAATTCACCACCCCATCATAGTATCTCAAACGGACAGGTGGAAAGGTTCCACAGCACACTGTTAGAAATAGCACGATGCCTAAATCTAGAAAAAGGCATAGTTGATACGGTAAATCTCATACTTCAAGCAACCGTGGAATACAACAAAACAGTACATTCAGTCACTAATAAAAAGCCGATCGACATTTTTCATGCAATGCCCACAGGATTTGCAGAGGAAATCTCAGAAAAAATTGACAGAGCACAGGAAATACAGTTAAGAAGAATTAATAAATCAAGATGTGACAGAACTTTCCAGGTCGGGGACACTGTCTTTGTAAAACAAAACAAACGGATCGGAAATAAACTTACCCCACGCTACAAAGAAGAAAAAATTGAAGCAGACATTGGGACAAGTGTCTTAATAAAAGGGAGGGTAGTACATAAAGAAAATTTACGTTAGGATTATTATTTTCTTTGTCTAAGTCCGTCATCTATATTTCAGTAGTGTCAATTTGCCAAGAGTTTACTCACCTAAACATTTGTTAAAGTTAGACAACTACCCCAGACTTTCAGTACAATGTAAAGAATCGTCAACTTCTTAGGTACAGCCTAAAAGTGAATCTTGAACGACCGTCTCAAATGATTTCAAAAACTTTAAATTCACGTAACAGGAACCTTTCGACTCAAAAATTAAGCAGCAAAACAACAATAGACATTACAAATAAAAAGCACAGCTTACAGAACAATAACTCAGAATAAAAAACAAGAAAGCAAGGCTACCTTCGGCTTGCCGAAGGTTTCATACCCTTGCAGTTATACAAAATATAAAATATATTTAGATTGCTGCTGGTTTCTGTGGTATTTATTGAACAATTATAACAGTACAGGAAGTCGAGATTTTTACCTGATTAAGGCTATGAATCAAACACCTGCTTCGAAAAAAAATAATTCTACCTTTTTAATGCTTTTGTATATACCTGGATTTCTTATAAACTTAACACAAAATGTTATGAGGAAATGTCTTTGTGTTGTAAAGGATCTGTTGATCATAAAATATAAATAAATTTGGAAAGATCTCACTCAAAAATGCGTTTGAATAACAGCTACATGATTTTTTGTTTAACAGCTACATGTAATAGTACTCAGGTTTCCATAAAATTGCAACATGAACCTTCATTAGGCCGATCGTTGATCGTTATAAGTTATAAAAGTTCGATTTCGAACTTTATTATTAGGGACACACTTAGATTTGGATGTGGTAAGCCTGATAGCTATATCTTGAAATATAACGAAAATCGGCCGATAGGCTCCATGACAGCTATACGATATATCAGTCCGATCTGGCCCATTCCGACTTAGAGGGCAGAAATAAGAAGCTTGCGAACAAAGTTTCATAAAGATAGCTCAATAACTGGGGGACTAATTTGCGTTGCAACAGACAGACGGACTGACTGATTGTTCCTATAACAGATATAGAATATAAACGTCTGAGATATTTAAATGGAAAAACTAAGGGCGGGTTACTGTATAACATTAAAAAGTATTGATAATGTGCGGTATTTCCAAAAACAAAAAAGGTTTGCATACAAAAACCCTGATTTCAGCCGATTGTTCCTATGGCAGCTATATGTTATAGTGGTCCGATTTTGATATAATTTTGACAGCACATTAAGTAAGTAATAAGAATAAGATTTGACAAATTGTTGCAATATCTTGAAAAACAACAAAAATCGGCCGATAGCTTCTATGAAAGCTATTCGATATATCGGTCCGATTTGGCTCGTTCCGACTTATTTACAGCCTACAGCAATAAGATGCTTGTGTGCCAAGTTTCATGAAGATAGCTCAAAAACTGAGAGACTAGTTTGCGTTGCAACAGACGGACGAACTGACTGATTGTTCTTATAACAGCTATAGAATATAAACGTCTGAGATATTTAAATGGAAAAACTAAGGGCGGATTACTGTATAACATTAAAAAGTATTGATAATGTTCGGTATTTCCAAAAACAAAACGGGTTTGAATACAAAAACCCTGATTTCAGCCGATTGTTCCTATGGCAGCTATATGTTATACTGGTTCGATTTTGATACAATTTTGACAGCACATTAAGAACGTAATAAGAATAGGATTTGCCATATCTTGTTGCAATATCTTGAAAAACAACAAAAATCGGCCGATAGCTTCTATGACAGCTATACGATATATAGGTCCGATCTGGCTCGTTCCGACTTATTTACAGCCTACAGCAATAATAAGCTTGTGTGCCAAGTTTCATGAAGATAGCTCAATAACTGGGGGACTAATTTGAGTTGCAACAGACAGACGGACTGACTGATTGTTCCTATAACAGCTATAGAATATAAACGTCTGAGATATTTAAATGGAAAAACTAAGGGCGGGTTACTGTATAACATTAAAAAGTATTGATAATGTGCGGTATTTCCAAAAACAAAACAGGTTTGCATACAAAAACCCTGATTTCAGCCGATTGTTCCTATGGCAGCTATATGTTATAGTGGTCCGATTTTGATACAATTTTGACAGCACATTAAGAACGTAATATGAATAGGATTTGCCAAATCTTGTTGCAATATCTTGAAAAACAACAAAAATCGGCCGATAGCTTCTATGACAGCTATACGATATATCGGTCCGATCTGGCTCGTTCCGACTTATTTACAGCCTACAGCAATAAGAAGCTTGTGTGCCAAGTTTCATGAAGATAGCTCAAAAACTGAGAGACTAGTTTGCGTTGCAACAGACGGACGGACGGACGGACGGACGGACGGACGGACGGACGGACGGACAGACGGACGGACGGACGGACGGACAGACGGACATCCATTTTTCGACTCCTCTGGTGATGCTGATTCAGAATATATATACTTTATAGGGTCGGAGATGTCTCCTAAGGTGCGTTGCAAACTTCTGGCTAAAATTAATATACCCTCTGCAAGGGTATAACAAAAACCCATTAGTGTTATTAATGGCCTTCTTCACCCTATTTCTATATCATAATAAAAAAAACAAATTTAATCAACGAGCGTTGTACATTATTATATATTATTACTATTGTTAACTATCAACGTAATTGCAGCTCATATTTTTTGTATTCTATAATAATTTAAACAAAGCGTTAAAGAAAGCTCTTAAATCCTACTGGCATAAACGACATGTCCGATTGCGGCAACCTGAGAGAACAAATCGACAACTCAATCACCAAAATACATTGAGCTCTCCGCCACCAACTACTCTATCCAACGTACGCATTGTGACGACACTACAAGACCACAAAGGCCAACGTCAAACAAAGCACGGATCGCCAGGATTCCCATTCAGCATCAACCGTATAATTTGAAAAGACTGAGGACAGCCTTCATCCTAGTAGGGGAGGAGTTAACTGGAGTCATTTACATATTGCTTATGCCCGGTTTAATGCAAGCGCATCGGAGCTTTTGAGAAAAGAGCTAAGCTTTGCTGAAGAACGGGAGAGAGGAGCTAAGCTTTGCTGAGGAACGTAGGTTAAGATAAAAGATCTAATTTGTAATCAGGCGGTCGAGATTCGGAGATCAAAAGCGTCGGTCATCGCCACGCACAAACGTACGAATTCGCCTCACTAAGTGCAGACCGCACAAATTCTATTATAATTGTCTACTTCATAAATAAACATCCTACATAAAACACATTCAATGATAATTTATATATTCTGAATCAGCATCACCAGAGGAGTCGAAAAATGGATGTCCGTCTGTCCGCCCGTCCGTCCGTCCGTCTGTTGCAACGCAAACTTGTCTCTCAGTTTTTGAGCTATCTTCATGAAACTTGGCACACAAGCAAGATTTGGCAAATCCTATTCTTATTACGTTCTTAATGTGCTGTCAAAATTGTATCAAAATCGGACCACTATAACATATAGCTGCCATAGGAACAATCGGCTGAAATCAGGGTTTTTGTATGCAAACCTGTTTTGTTTTTGGAAATAGCGCACATTATCAATACTTTTTAATGTTATACAGTAACCCGCCCTTAGTTTTTCCATTTAAATATCTCATACGTTTATATTATATAGCTGCTATAGGAACAATCAGTCAGTCCGCGTGTCTGTTGCAACTCATATTAGTCCCCCAGTTATTGAGCTATCTTCATGAAACTTTGCTCACAAGCTTCTTATTTCTGCCCTCTTTAAATAAGTCGGAATGGGCCAGATCGGACTGATATATCGTATAGCTGTCATGGAGCCTATAGGCCGATTTTCGTTATATTTCAAGATATAGCTATCAGGCTTATCACATCCAAATCTAAGTGTGTCCCTAATAATAAAGTTTGAAATCGAACTTTTATAACTTATAACGATCAACGATCGGTCTAATGAAGGTTCATGTTGCAATTTTATGGAAACCTGAGTACTATTACATGTAGCTGTTAAACAAAAAATCATGTAGCTGTTATTCAAACGCATTTTTGAATGAGAACTTTCCAAATTTATTTATATTTTATGACCAACAGATCCTTTACAACACTAAGACATTTCCTCATAACATTTTGTGTTAAGTATATAAGAGATCCAGGTATATACAAAAGCATTAAAAGGTAGAATTATTTTTTTTTAAGCAGGTGTTTGATTCATAGCCTTAATCAGGTAAAAATCTCGACTTCCTGTACTGTTATAATTGTTCAATAAATACCACAGAAACCAGCAGCAATCCAAATATATTTTATATTTTGTATAACTGCAAGGGTATGAAACCTTCGGCAAGCCGAAGGTAACCTTGCTTTCTTGTTATACCCTTGCAGAGGGTATATTAATTTTAGCCAGAAGTTTGCAACGCACCTTAGGAGACATCTCCGACCCTATAAAGTATATATATTCTGAATCAGCATGACCAGAGAAGTCGAAAAATGGATGTCCGTCTGTCCGTCCGTCCGTCCGTCCGTCCGTCTGTTGCAACGCAAACTAGTCTCTCAGTTTTTGAGCTATTTTCATGAAACTTGGCACACAAGCTTCTTATTGCTGTAGGCTGTAAATAAGTCGGAACGAGCCAGATCGGACCGATATATCGTATAGCTGTCATAGAAGCTATCGGCCGATTTTTGTTGTTTTTCAAGATATTGCAACAAGATATGGCAAATCCTATTCTTATTACGTTTTTAGTGTGCTGTCAAAATTGTATCAAAATCGGACCACTATAACATATAGCTGCCATAGGAACAATCGGCTGAAATCAGGGTTTTTGTATGCAAACCTGTTTTGTTTTTGGAAATACCGCACATTATCAATACTTTTTAATATTATACAGTAACCCGCCCTTAGTTTTTCCATTTAAATATCTCAGAAGTTTATATTCTATAGCTGTTATAGGAACAATCAGTCAGTCCGTCTGTCTGTTGCAACTCAAATTAGTCCCCCAGTTGACTATCTATCTTCATGAAACTTGGCACACAAGCTTATTATTGCTGTAGGCTGTAAATAAGTCGGAACGAGCCAGATCGGTACGATATATCGTATAGCTGTCATAGAAGCTATCGGCCGATTTTTGTTGTTTTTCAAGATATTGCAACAAGATTTGGCAAATCCTATTCTTATTACGTTTTTAAAGTGCTGCCAAAATTGTATCAAAATCGGACCACTATAACATATAGCTGCCATAGGAACAATCGGCTGAAATCAGGGTTTTTGTATGCAAACCTGTTTTGTTTTTGGAAATACCGCACATTATCAATACTTTTTAATGTTATACAGTAACCCGCCCTTAGTTTTTCCATTTAAATATCTCAGACGTTTATATTCTATAGCTGTTATAGGAACAATCAGCAAGTCCGTCCGTCTGTTGCAACGCAAACTAGTCTCTCAGTTTTTGAGCTATCTTCATGAAACTTGGCACACAAGCTTTTTATTGCTGTAGGCTGTAAATAAGTCGGAACAAGCCAGATCGGACCGATATATCGTATAGCTGTCATAGAAGCTATCGGCCGATTTTTGTTGTTTTTCAAGATATTGCAACAAGATTTGGCAAATCTTATTCTTATTACGTTCTTAATGTGCTGTCAAAATTGTATCAAAATCGGACCACTATAACATATAGCTGCCATAGGAACAATCGGCTGAAATCAGGGTTTTTGTATGCAAACCTGTTTTGTTTTTGGAAATACCGCACATTATCAATACTTTTTAATGTTATACAGTAACCCGCCCTTAGTTTTTCCATTTAAATATCTCAGACGTTTATATTCTATATATACAGTCCGTCTGTCTGTTGCAACTCAAATTAGTCCCCCAGTTGACTATCTATCTTCATGAAACTTGGCACACAAGCTTATTATTGCTGTAGGCTGTAAATAAGTCGGAACGAGCCAGATCGGACCGATATATCGTATAGCTGTCATAGAAGCTATCGGCCGATTTTTGTTGTTTTTCAAGATATAGCTTTCAGGCTTACCACATCCAAATCTAAGTGTGTCCCTAATAATAAAGTTCGAAATCGAACTTTTATAACTTATAACGATCAACGATCGATCTAATGAAGGTTCATGTTGCAATTTTATGGAAACCTGAGTACTATTACATGTAGCTGTTAAACAAAAAATCATATAGCTGTCAAACGTATTTTTGAATAAGAACTTTCCAAATTTAGATTTTATGACCAACGCATCCTTTACAACACAAAGACATTTCCTCATAACATTTTGTGTTAAGTATATAAGAAATCCAGGTATATACAAAAGCATTAACAAAGGTAGAATTATTTTTTTTCGAAGCAGGTGTTTGATTCATAGCCTTAATCAGGTAAAAATCTCGACTTCCTTTAATGTTATAATTGTTCAATAAATACCACAGAAACCCGCAGCAATCCAAATATATTTTATATTTTGTATAACTGCAAGGGTATGAAACCTTCGGCAATCCGAAGGTAGCCTTGCTTTCTTGTTTTTTATTATTATTACACATGTACATTGTAAATTCATGGCCCAAGCAATTTAGGTTTTACTTTAAGTCAAAAATTAATTGCAATTGGACTTGGTCTTGCAGAAGTTTTCTATTTTAATGCCAGCAAAGTAAATTAATAAAGTAATAATTATGACATTTGTTTTGCAATGTTTGTAAAGTACAAAATAAGTTTGTCGGTTTTTTTTAATGTTAGTTCCCGAGTTCAATTTCAGCAGCAGTCCACTTTTCTTTTAATTATGTGCTCCGAAAATATTCATAATGCAATTTTAGCGGTCTTTTAATTATGTGCACCGAAAATATTCATAGTGCAATTTTATCGGTCATCGCGTAAGAAATGCAGTGGTCGAGTGGTGATGGTAGTTGACTGTTAAGCGAGAGGTCCGGAGTTCAACTCCTGGGTGCCGCGGCGAATTATATTTATTTTTTTTGTATCTTATATTTTTTTTTATTTTATAGAGTGTTGCAATATTCAAAATAAGTTTTTAGTATATTTAAAGCCACTTAGAATCGAAAGAGACATTGAGCAGCAATGCAAAAAATCGACAAATCTAATTAGATATGGTGAGATGTATTGTGAGGCAGCATATATGTATGTATGTATAGGCGTCTCTTTCACACACGCATAATTTTAAGCCCTCTGCTGAGTTATAACTGCAAAGTAATAAAATCAAACGGCAAAATTCAATTGGAATCGAGTGGAACGTGTATAGGCAAAACAAATTAGAGACGGAAAGAAATAAAAAGCAAGAACGCATTGTTCACATTTGGCTCGTCTTTTTCCGAAGAGTTCTAGCGGGTATATCACAGTCGAGTCCACTCGACTGTAGCCTTTCCGACTTGTTTTTACCAACACATTGTTTATTTTGTTGATAGGAGCTATATGGTCTCTAAATAGTGTAAAAATACAATTATGAAGAAAAATCTTTAATTAGACCTTATTGTTGCTATGAAGCTATTAGATAAAGTTGGCCGACTTTTACGGAAGGAATTAATTGTATTTGGGACGCTGTATGCATTCAATTAAGACATGATATTTCTCAACATAAAACATGGTCTAATACAAAAAATCTTATTTTCGCCGATTGTTTCTATGTCAGCTTTATGTTATAGTGATCCGGTCTTAATTAAATTTTGCGGAAGTATACTTGACATTTAAGGTAACTAAAGCTAACGTCGCTCCCACGGGCGCATGAAATACGACAACATCGGCATACTGCAACGTAAGCATTATGCCGGATGTCGATACGTAGCCGGCAGACACTGCTTATTTGCGTGGCCGCTACGAATATGAGATCGCAACAATATGTTTCGGTTTCATGCTAGCTCCTAAGTTTGAATTCTTGTATCTTATATTTAGTTCTGATTTTGCTTCCGACGCTACAGCTCCGCTTGGCTCGGTATAATAAAGCGTAAACAGTAAACTCCTAATCTTTTATTGTCACGGCTCCGCCTGACATCTGATTAGTAAGAGCCGCGCGCGATAACGCCGGCAATAACATAGTAGAGTAGTTCTTTTCTACTCTCGTAAGCAGCAGCACTCGCTCTGCTCAATAAAGAGATACTTAAATATACTTCGTCGCGTCTTTATTTTGAAGCCACCGGCTCACCGGGAGTGACGTAAAACACCACAAACATAACACACCAGGTAACTGGTTAATTTATATAATAGTTGATATATTAAGTTTGATTGCGAAATCGATTGAAAAATCGGCCGATTATTTCGATGGCAGCTATACTATATGTCGGTCCAAGCCGGCTCGTTGCGACTTATATACGGCCTGCAGTAATAAGAAGCAAGTTTCACCATGATAGCCTATGACTAAGAGACAAGTTTGTATTCAAACAGACAGACGGACTGACGGACATGTCTAGGTCAACTGTGCTGTTAATGCTGAGTAAGAATATATAATTTCTGGGGTCGCAGACGTCTCCTATGGTGCGCTGCATATATCTGGCCAAAATTAATATACCCTCGGCAAGCGTATAAAAATATCACCTCCTGGCTGTTTCATATATCTGCATAAAGTTAGTGTACTTATTCAATGGTCGAATGTTTTCAGCATTCGTTACTTGTTTCCGATTGCTCAAATGCTTAAATGAACAAGTCGGAAAGGCTACAGTCGAGCGGACTCGACTGTAATATACCCGCTACAACTCTTCGGAAGAACACGTGCCAAATGTGAAAAATGCGTTCTTGCTTTTTATTTCTTTCCGTCTCTAATTTGTTTTGCCTATGCAAGTTCCACTCGATTCCTATTGGATGTTGCCGTTTGACTTTATTACTTTTCAGTTATAACTCAGCAGAGGGCTTTAAATTATGCATGTCTGAAAGAGACGCCTATACATACATACATATATGCTGCCTCACAATACATCTCAACATATCTAATTAGATTTGTCGTTTGTTTTTTGCATTGCTGCCCAATGTCTCTTTCGATTCTAAGTGGCTTTAATTATACTAAAATCTTATTTTGAATATTGCAACACACTGTAAAATAAAAAAAATATAAAATATTACGCGATGACCGATAAAATTTCATTAGCAATATTATCGGTGCACATAGTTAAAACAAGAAAGCAAGGCTACCTTCGGCTTGCCGAAGGTTTCATACCCTTGCAGTTATACAAAATATAAAATATATTTAGATTGCTGCTGGTTTCTGTGGTATTTATTGAACAATTATAACAGTACAGGAAGTCGAGATTTTTACCTGATTAAGGCTATGAATCAAACACCTGCTTCGAAAAAAAATAATTCTACCTTTTTAATGCTTTTGTATATACCTGGATTTCTTATAAACTTAACACAAAATGTTATGAGGAAATGTCTTTGTGTTGTAAAGGATCTGTTGATCATAAAATATAAATAAATTTGGAAAGATCTCACTCAAAAATGCGTTTGAATAACAGCTACATGATTTTTTGTTTAACAGCTACATGTAATAGTACTCAGGTTTCCATAAAATTGCAACATGAACCTTCAATAGGCCGATCGTTGATCGTTATAAGTTATAAAAGTTCGATTTCGAACTTTATTATTAGGGACACACTTAGATTTGGATGTGGTAAGCCTGATAGCTATATCTTGAAATATAACGAAAATCGGCCGATAGGCTCCATGACAGCTATACGATATATCAGTCCGATCTGGCCCATTCCGACTTAGAGGGCAGAAATAAGAAGCTTGCGAACAAAGTTTCATAAAGATAGCTCAATAACTGGGGGACTAATTTGCGTTGCAACAGACAGACGGACTGACTGATTGTTCCTATAACAGATATAGAATATAAACGTCTGAGATATTTAAATGGAAAAACTAAGGGCGGGTTACTGTATAACATTAAAAAGTATTGATAATGTGCGGTATTTCCAAAAACAAAAAAGGTTTGCATACAAAAACCCTGATTTCAGCCGATTGTTCCTATGGCAGCTATATGTTATAGTGGTCCGATTTAGATATAATTTTGACAGCACATTAAGTAAGTAATAAGAATAAGATTTGACAAATTGTTGCAATATCTTGAAAAACAACAAAAATCGGCCGATAGCTTCTATGACAGCTATTCGATATATCGGTCCGATCTGGCTCGTTCCGACTTATTTACAGCCTACAGCAATAAGATGCTTGTGTGCCAAGTTTCATGAAGATAGCTCAAAAACTGAGAGACTAGTTTGCGTTGCAACAGACGGACGGACGGACGGACGGACGGACGGACGGACGGACAGACGGACATCCATTTTTCGACTCCTCTGGTGATGCTGATTCAGAATATATATACTTTATAGGGTCGGAGATGTCTCCTAAGGTGCGTTGCAAACTTCTGGCTAAAATTAATATACCCTCTGCAAGGGTATAAAAAAGTGAATTTTTGCAAAACAAATGTCATAATTATTACTTTATTACTTTACTTTACTAGCATTCAAATATAAAACTTCTGCAAGACCAAGTCCAATTGCCCTTGATTTTTGCCTTAAAGTAAAACTTTAATTACATGGGCCATGAATTTACAATGTACATGTGTAATATAAATTAATATGGCTTCGACCAACAAAAAAAAATAAAAGAAATTATTTGTTGGGCACATGTGGATTCGAACCATCGGTCTCCAAAAACAAAATCTCCACTAGCAGAAACTACTTCCACTGCGCCGTCACCGCACTGACACCAACGTCGGCATAGTTGCATTATGAGACCATTTAGATTCTTATACATGAAAAGATTAAATATGCCATGCGGCGGTGGCGGCGTTGTTTTGTTTATCATTTGCTTATTTTCTTCTCCCCATCAATTTCCGTTTATTCAAATTAATTTGAATTAAACAAATATTTTTCAAAAGTAAAAAAAATACACATCACACAGCCGCAGGCGTCGAACCTAGGAGTTGAACCCCGGGCCTCACGCTTAACAGTCAACTACCATCACCACTCGGCCACTGAATTTTTTACGCAATGACCGATAAAACTGCATTATGAATATTTTCGGTGCACATAATTAAAAAAAAAAGTTGCCTGCTGCTGGAGTTGAACTCGGGAACAAACATTAGGAAAAACCGACATAAGCACATGGTCACAAGGCAATACTATTTCTTGAATATCTTCCTAATTTATCGGCCGATCTTATTGAAACAATAACAAATCGCCCGCAGGGTGGTTTTTATCACATGTATAAATGATTGATATAATGATTGCTGTAGAGCTATATTTGCAGCTACAATCGATTTTTTTCGATTTGTGGGGGCGGATGGAGGCGTGGGGAAAATCCAAAATAAACTTGACCTGCTTTCAGAATTAACACATATTGTCCCCAAATTTGGTAAGTCTAGCTCTTATAATAGCTGAGATCTAGGTTTTCACACGGACAGACAGACAAACAGACGGACAGACGGACATGGCTATATCGACTCGGCAGTTCATGCTGATTCAGAATATATATACTTTATGGGGTCGGAGATGTCTCCTTCTGCCTGTTGCAAACAATTTCGGTTGGAACAAAGCTATAATATCCTTATACTCTTCGAGTATCGGGTATAAAAAGAAGAAACAACAAAAAATTGAGGAAATAAATAGCTTAAAGGGTAAAGGAGAAAATATGTGCCTGAAAGAGTGCCACAGGATGTCAATTTCATTACGAGACGGACATTGGAGGGACATACAGCATAGAGAGGACTCATCTGCATAAAGGGGAAATTACTTTTCCTTCCCACTTCCATACAATAACAACAATTTGAAAACAACAAGGATAGCAGGCAAGTAAATGGATCACCACTGTTTGGACAAAGTTTTCTACAGACAGAAAAGTACAGAAAACCAGAAAGAAAGGCACCTTCGGCTTGCCAAACATTTTATACCCTACACTTTAATAGGGCTTGGATTGCTTGTATCTAATGCTCTAATGCTTGTAATACTAAATGCAAGTGTAAAGTTAATAATTAAATTTATAATTTCAAACAGAGAATTCAGCACCAATTATTCTACTACTATTTAGGCTTACTTGTTCTAACTCACTCAAACAGACACACATAAACATCGACGTCAACTCCCCACAGAAGCTCGCAGACCGCTGCTCAACTTTCATAATAGCTAAGATCTGTTGTCTCATAGAGACATATATATATTTATACTTTGTGGGGTCTGCCACGTCTCCTTATGCTTGCTAAAAGCATTCGCGCAAAGTAGTAAGTAAGTAAGGGTATACTTTTGAATGGTCGAAGGGCATAAAAATATGTGAATACTGTATATGTCTTACTGTATAACTTTACTTAATTCTGATATGATTCGCTGTTTAGAGCTTTAGTATGATCTTTGCTGCCGGTGATTACTTTGGCAATTTGTTAGCTTATAAATTCCGATTTAAGAATTAAAGAAATAACAAAAAAAATATTCGTGATTTTCTATGTCACTTAAACGATGTATTAAATAAATAAAAAAAAAGTTTAATATAAAAAATAAAGAGAAGTTAAATGAAGTACTTAAAAAAATGAAAATTCGCTTGAAAGATAGATTTATCAAAATATCTCAAATACGGAGAGGCTAGTTTCGTTTAAACAGACAAACGTACGAACATGTTTAGTTGGAGCTGTTTATTGTTTATTATAGTGTCGGATATTCGCCAAATATACGGTAAACAAGTCGGAAAGGCTATAGTCGAGTGTACTCGACTATGATATACCCGCTACAACTCTTCGGAAAAACACGTACCAAATGTATACAAAGCGTTCTTGGTGCCTCACAATACATCTCAACATATATAATTAGATTTGTCGTTTGTTTTTTACATTGCTGCTCAATATCTCTTTCGATTCTAAGTGACATAATTAAACATAAACATATGGCAATACTATTTCTTGAATATCTTCCTTATTTATCGGCCGATCTTATTGAAACTTTCGGAAAACGCCTGCAGGTTGGTTTTTATTACATGTATATGAAATACTGACGGACAGACAGACAGAGGGACAGACGGACTTGGCTATGACTCGACTGTTCATGTTGATTCAGAATATATATACTTTATGGGGTCGGAGAAGCCTCATTCTGCCTGTTACAAACATTTTCGGTTGACACAAAGGTATAATATCCTTCTACTCTGCGAGTAGCGGGTATAAAAATATAATGATCCCACTGGTACGGTATTCAAATAAATAAAACCTTGCAATGATGAAACTAAAGTGAACTATTCATGACAATTTTCGCACCGAAGGAGTAGCATCCGTCAACAAAAAAAAAATCAAACGTTCTCAAATGAAGGACACAATCAAATACCCCTCCAGAGTGCAAAAAATATGCAAACATTTTCAATTCGGCACTTGGAAAATTAAATTTACTTTTGACAAATATGGAAAACTTGAAGTTAATATTCTTCTTCCTATTATATATATTATATATTATATATTATATATTATATATTATATATTATATATTATATATTATATATTATATATTATATATTATATATTATATATTATATATTATATATTATATATTATATATTATATATTATATATATATATATATATATATGAACATAAATATGTAAGAAAATTTTTCGCGAACCAACTTATTTACTCACATTTTCCATCGCGCAATGGGCAAAATAAATATGCACTAGAAAGTTTCTTGCATTTTAGCATATTTCCTTGTGTGAGTTTATTAAAGGATCCACACCACTCCCGAAAACTCATACTAAAAAAGTCCACTACAGAACCAACTAGCTATTTAAACTAATTTATTTAGAGAGCAGAAAAATATGGAAGTGAGCAAGATGATAAAAATATCAACATTCCAGCAATAATAGATTCAACATTCTCGGACTTCGCCTAGCAGCTAAATGTTTATTATTATTGGACCATTGTCAAAATGACATCAATAAAATATTAAAAGGAACAACAAAGCGGAGCAGCTACGAGTGGGCTTCTATCCCCGATGCAACCCAAGCTGCACACCACAGTTAGCAAAACAAACTCAAGGGGCTAGTGAATGGAAAACTTCACTCGATTGACGCCGTGGAAAACAAGCTTAACAGGATATACCGAAGGAACTAAAACGCCAGCGAGAGGGTACTGAATAAGGACGAAATAGGAATAGGGAAGACGTTGCCAAGAGTGGTACTCTATTGAGCAAGGGTTTTTACTCTGCTCGCTTTCACTTGACTTTGAAATGCAACAAAGGAACTTTAAATCAATCGCAATTGCAGTTGCTCTCTTTCAGCTCTTGGCTTAGTCCAACCTTCCTTTTCCATTTCAATCCTTCTTCAGCTGTTAGCCGTGGATTGTGCTGCTGCTTTCCCGATGGCATTTTAAGTTAACTCGTTATGGCTTAGACCTAGACTAGATATCAATGTCTTTTGTGAGTTTAAAAAGTTTAGAGTGTCATAGAGAAACTACCATAAGTGTAAATCAAAATATATTGGTTCGGATATAAAGACATGGACTTTTTGTGATACTGCGTATGCCATATATGAGTTTGCACTTATTATATTGGATACTTATCTGATCATAAGCCCAGAAGTTATATAAGTCAAAGTATTTTAAAGTTCCGAATAGCAAAATCTAATTCTCAACCACTTAAAATTTATATAAAACCTCTATCCGCAATTTGTATTTTGCAATTTGTAATTTTGGAAGTGCGGGCAGACAAGAAAATGATAAATAGGCTATCCACCTTCCTTCTCAGCTGTTGATTTTCTGTCTAATTTAGATTCAAGCTTATATGGGTTCGGCTTTTAAAAGACAATTCCGTTCTAGGTGAAGGAGAGTCAATAAAATATCAACATTTGCCTTTGCACCATGACCCATTTCACTATTATGTTTACACATTGGTGGGAAGCTTTTGAAGTTCAGAAGATATAAAAGTAACTAACTGCCTACGTTATATAGAAATGGGTGCTACAAAATAGCTGTGGTAGGTGACATAGACTCATTCCATGATAATTAAGACGGGACAGTCAATTGCTCAATACAAAAAACAAGAATTTTCATGTTATTGATTTGGTAAACCTATTATTGTGTCTGCTACGCAACAGCGCTGCAAGCACGCTGCTGAGAATAGTCCCAACGCGTCGGCGTAGTTTTTGTTAGTGAGCTGTTGTGAGTGCAAGTGAGAACGCAAAAGCAATAGGCAGCAGTTTTATGGGTATGTCGTATAGAATTTATAGGTACATGTTTGTAACGAAGGGACTCAGACAACGGATCCCAGCTATAATAAAAGATACAGACACCATACTTGGCTTCAAAATTTCTTTATATCATTGGTAGGTGAAATTTATTTCAAAGTCCAGATTATATATATATATATATATATATAATGCTATTTGAACATATCCTCCAATTACAAAACGATCGGACAAATAACAGAAGTTATTCAAGTTAAAATTTTCAGTATGAATATATGTTACGAGCAGCATCTCTTTACTTTTTGTGCGGGTGTTTGTTTGTCTGAAGGAGAGCGAGTAAGCTATAGGTGCAGAATTAAATATTTAGAATTATAGCTACGATTCATATTAGTGTCGAATTTTCCAAACTGGACGACGGATATCTTACTGTCTGGCTCGCTTGACTGTAGCCGTTACGATTGGTTTTTCTTAGTGTTTCTGGCGCAATTATTATTACTAGCACTTTATGCGCGGACTGTATTTGACTTCTTATTGCTACAAAAAGTTATAAACAGCTACAACAACATCAACGAAAGGCAGGCGAAATGTAATAAATGTTTCAGCAAGTCTCCGACACACTCCACGAGTGTAGCAGATGTGGGTGGG
This sequence comes from Zaprionus inermis, assembly GCA_018151445.1. NCBI lineage: Eukaryota > Metazoa > Arthropoda > Insecta > Diptera > Drosophilidae > Zaprionus > Zaprionus inermis. The sequence goes on from JAECXD010001704.1 coordinate 252,330, forward strand.
CTTCCAACGCACCGTGGTCGAAACTACCAACCCAAAAATAAGAAATCAAAACGAAACAAAGAATGTAACGATAGCTGCAGTCTGGGGCGGCCGGCATTGTTGCGACAAAAACCTTCGCTAAAGACATATTTATGTCAAATTCGGGGTCTCAAGCTTTTATAATAGCTGACATCCGTTGTCTCAAACAGGGTCGAAGGATATAAGACGCAATAAAAATTATATAGCCTCTCTTTTTTGTTATAATAATTTCAGACTTTTAAATTTGAATTTATTAACGCTTTATGGCCATTTAAACCACTGTGCAGCCCTAGCTACCAAGTGTTTATTTTCAGACAACTTCCACACACTTATAAATACACACATACACTTGTGTTCTGGTGCGCTCACCAAAATGGTGTAGTAATACATGTAAGCGGGTATAATAGAATCGCCCGCCTGTACCGTTGTAAACATACATATATCCGCCCCATCTTAAGTTCTTTTTAGAGTTTATGCTCCTGGCATTGGACTTCTGATGGAGAGAACCATGTGGATGTATGAAACCGCGTTGATGTGGGTGTGACTTTTCCGACTAGAGAAAATTTAAAATTTATTATGGCAGGCATCAAATGCGATAATTGCATTAATTGCCAAAATCGTGATTCAGTAAATCTCTTAAGGGAGCCCGATATATGAATGAATATGAAATGTATTTGTGATAATAATAATAAATAAATGCTAGATAAACGATATAAATTAAAGAAGTTTCAAATTAATAAAACTATCAATGACTGTCAAAATGTATTTATGTACTTATGTATGTTCGCTTCGCATACAGTAGATGCATACCGTAGTTCAGTAGTATAATAACTTTATGCAAAACCGAAAATGTATGCACAAAGTATCGGGTTATGTATATGTACAATATCTAAAACATATATTATCGAATGTGCAACACAAATATTTTGTGTTGCATACTAAGTGATGCGGTAGAAATTATATTATTTTCAATGATCGAAGGGTATATAAATGCTGTAAGCAATGCAATACGAAGGCCGGCTAAAAATTTTCCTTGGCTTGGTGGAGATGCTAAGTGTTAAGACATGTAACCCGCAAACTTTAGCAGGATATAAAGTTTGCTTTTTAGGACTTTATTACTACCAAGCCTGATTAGCGCTGTAGCTTTTTATATCCGCAACTAGTAGAGTAGAAGGGTTATAGCTTTGTGTCAACCGAAAATGTTTGTAACAGGCAGAAGGAGACATCTCCGACCCCATAAAGTATATATATTCGAAATCAGCATGAACAGCCGAGTCGATACAGCCATGTCCGTCTGGCTGTCTGTCCGTTCGTATGAAAACCTAGATCTCAGCTATTATAAGAGCTACTGCACGCTGATCAAGTTTATTTTGGATTTTCGCCACGCCCCCATAAATCGAAAAAAAAAAACAAGTAGGAAAGGCTACAGACGAGCGTACTCGACTGGGATATACCCGCTACAACTCTACGGAAAAACACGTGCGAAATGTGAACAATTCGTTCTTGCTTTTTATTTCTTTCCGTCTCTAATTAGTTTTGCCTATGCAAGTTCCACATGATTCTTATTGGATGTTGCCCTTTGCTTTTATTACTTTGCAGTTATAACTCAGCAGAGGGATTTAAATTATGCATGTGTGACAGAGACGCCTATACATACATACATATATGGTGCCTCACAATACATCTCAACATATCTACTTAGATTTGTCGATTCTAAGTGGCTTTAAATATACTAAAAACTTATTTTGAATTTTGCAAAAAACACACTGTAAAATAAACAAGAAAGCAAGGCTACCTTCGGCTTGACGAAGGTTTCATACCCTTGCAGTTATACAAAATATAAAATATATTTAGATTGCTGCTGGTTTCTGTGGTATTTATTGAACAATTATAACAGTACAGGAAGTCGAGATTTTTACCTGATTAAGGCTATGAATCAAACACCTGCTTCGAAAAAAAATAATTCTACCTTTTTAATGCTTTTGTATATACCTGGATTTCTTATAAACTTAACACAAAATGTTATGAGGAAATGTCTTTGTGTTGTAAAGGATCTGTTGATCATAAAATATAAATAAATTTGGAAAGATCTCACTCAAAAATGCGTTTGAATAACAGCTACATGATTTTTTGTTTAACAGCTACATGTAATAGTACTCAGGTTTCCATAAAATTGCAACATGAACCTTCATTAGGCCGATCGTTGATCGTTATAAGTTATAAAAGTTCGATTTCGAACTTTATTATTAGGGACACATTTAGATTTGGATGTGGTAAGCCTGATAGCTATATCTTGAAATATAACGAAAATCGGCCGATAGGCTCCATGACAGCTATACGATATATCAGTCCGATCTGGCCCATTCCGACTTAGAGGGCAGAAATAAGAAGCTTGCGAACAAAGTTTCATAAAGATAGCTCAATAACTGGGGGACTAATTTGCGTTGCAACAGACAGACGGACTGACTGATTGTTCCTATAACAGATATAGAATATAAACGTCTGAGATATTTAAATGGAAAAACTAAGGGCGGGTTACTGTATAACATTAAAAAGTATTGATAATGTGCGGTATTTCCAAAAACAAAAAAGGTTTGCATACAAAAACCCTGATTTCAGCCGATTGTTCTTATGGCAGCTATATGTTATAGTGGTCCGATTTTGATATAATTTTGACAGCACATTAAGTAAGTAATAAGAATAAGATTTGACAAATTGTTGCAATATCTTGAAAAACAACAAAAATCGGCCGATAGCTTCTATGACAGCTATTCGATATATCGGTCCGATCTGGCTCGTTCCGACTTATTTACAGCCTACAGCAATAAGATGCTTGTGTGCCAAGTTTCATGAAGATAGCTCAAAAACTGAGAGACTAGTTTGCGTTGCAACAGACGGACGAACTGACTGATTGTTCTTATAACAGCTATAGAATATAAACGTCTGAGATATTTAAATGGAAAAACTAAGGGCGGATTACTGTATAACATTAAAAAGTATTGATAATGTTCGGTATTTCCAAAAACAAAACGGGTTTGAATACAAAAACCCTGATTTCAGCCGATTGTTCCTATGGCAGCTATATGTTATACTGGTTCGATTTTGATACAATTTTGACAGCACATTAAGAACGTAATAAGAATAGGATTTGCCATATCTTGTTGCAATATCTTGAAAAACAACAAAAATCGGCCGATAGCTTCTATGACAGCTATACGATATATCGGTCCGATCTGGCTCGTTCCGACTTATTTACAGCCTACAGCAATAATAAGCTTGTGTGCCAAGTTTCATGAAGATAGCTCAATAACTGGGGGACTAATTTGAGTTGCAACAGACAGACGGACTGACTGATTGTTCCTATAACAGCTATAGAATATAAACGTCTGAGATATTTAAATGGAAAAACTAAGGGCGGGTTACTGTATAACATTAAAAAGTATTGATAATGTGCGGTATTTCCAAAAACAAAACAGGTTTGCATACAAAAACCCTGATTTCAGCCGATTGTTCCTATGGCAGCTATATGTTATAGTGGTCCGATTTTGATACAATTTTGACAGCACATTAAGAACGTAATATGAATAGGATTTGCCAAATCTTGTTGCAATATCTTGAAAAACAACAAAAATAGGCCGATAGCTTCTATGACAGCTATACGATATATCGGTCCGATCTGGCTCGTTCCGACTTATTTACAGCCTACAGCAATTAGAAGCTTGTGTGCCAAGTTTCATGAAGATAGCTCAAAAACTGAGAGACTAGTTTGCGTTGCAACAGACGGACGGACGGACGGACGGACGGACGGACGGACAGACGGACATCCATTTTTCGACTCCTCTGGTGATGCTGATTCAGAATATATATACTTTATAGGGTCGGAGATGTCTCCTAAGGTGCGTTGCAAACTTCTGGCTAAAATTAATATACCCTCTGCAAGGGTATAAAAAAAAATATAGGATACGAAAAATAAATAAATATAAGTCGGTCGCCGCACCCAGGAGTTGAACACCGACCTCTTGCTTAACAGTCAGCTACCATCACCACTCGGCAACTGCATTTCTTACGCAATGACCGATAAAAATCATAAAAATATGATTATTTTCAGTGCACATAATTAAAAAGAAAATTTGCCTGTCGCTGGAGTGGAACTCGGGAACTAACATTAGAAAAAACCGACATAAGCACATGTTCACAGGGCAATACTATTTTTTGAATATCTTCCTTTTTTATCAGCTGGGTGGTTTTTAAGACATGTATAAAACATGATTGCGGTAGAGCTATATTTGCAGCTACAATCGATTTATGGGGGCGGATGGAGGCGTGGCAAAAATCCAAAATAAACTTGATCTGCGTGCAGAATTAACACATATTGTCTCCAAATTTCGTAGCTCTAGCTCTTATAATAGCTGAGATCTAGGTTTTCACATGGACGGACAGACAGACAGACGGACAGACGGACATGGCTTTATCGACTGACATGGCGGATGGCTTTATCGACTGGGCTGTTCATTTTCATTCAGAATATATATACGTTTTGGAGTCGGAGATGTCTCCTTCTGCTTGTTACAAACATTTTCGGTTGGCACAAAGCTATAATACCCTTATACTCTTCGAGTAGCGGGTATAAAAATCGATTGTAGCTGCAAATATAGCTATACAGCATGTCATATACATGTTATAAAAACCACCCTGCGGGCATTTTGCGAAAGTTTCAATAAGATCGGCCGATAAATAAGGAAGATATTCAGGAACTTGCATAGGCAAAACAAATTAGAGACGGAAAGAAATAAAAAGCAAGATTGCATTGTTCACATTTGGCACGTGTTTTTCCGAAGAGTTGTAGCGGGTATATCACAGTCGAGTACGCTCGAGTGTAGCCTTTCCGACTTGTTTTTTTATTTTACAGTGTGTTTGTTGCAAAATTCAAAATAAGTTTTTAGTATATTTAAAGCCACATAGAATTGAAAGAGACATTGAGCAGCAATGCAAAAAACAAACGACAATTCTTATTAGATATGTTGAGATGTATTGTGAGGCACCATATATGTATGTATAGGCGTCCCTTTCACACATTCATAATTTAAAGCCTTCTAAGTTATAACTGCAAAGTAATAAAAGCAAAAGTCAACATCCAATAAGAATCGAGTTTAACTTGCATAGGCAGAACAAATTAGAGACGGAAAGAAATAAAAAGCAAGAACGCATTATTCACATTTGGCACGTGTTTTTTCGAAAGAGTTGTAGCGGGTATATCACAGTCGAGTCCGCTCGACTGTAGCCTTTCCGACTTGTTTTTATTTTACAGTGTGTTGCAAAATACAAAATAAGTTATAAGTTTATTTAAAGCCAAATAGACTCGAAAGAGACATTAAGCAGCAATACAAAAATCAAACGACAAATCTAATTAGATATGTTAAGATGTATTGTGAGGCACCATATATGTATGTATGTATAGGCGTCCCTTTCACACATGCAAAATATAAAGCCTTCTTCTAAGTTATAACTGCAAAGTAATAAAAGCAAAAGTCACATCCAATAAGAATCGAGTTAACTTGCATAGGCAAAACAAATTAGAGACGGAATGAAATAAAAAACACGAACGCATTGTTCACATTTGACACGAGTTTTTCCGAAGAGTTGTAGCGGGTATATCCCAGTCGAGTATGCTCGACTATAGGCTTTCCAACTTGTTGGTTTTTAGTATTGATATCGGAATCATTTATATTACTGTGCCCGAATCAATCAAGAGGGAGTAACAGAGCAGTCACGATCGGGAGCTGTAAAGAGACAACAGTCGTCGTCGAGTAAAGCTGTTTACGTTAATGCCTGGCACGCTAGACGCAGAATGCAATGAGGCCAGTGATGCCACACCTTAATCTCAGTTGCGTCGACAGTTGTAGCATGATTGCTTGTGATTTCGCGCACATGGGCTTTCCACTGAAAGCCAGAAGTTTCGGAGCTGGACAATATGCATCCGTCACCAGACGGCTAGATAGGAAGGGCAGTATAATTTTCTACAAGAGATAGTCAGCAATTATTTTTAAATCGAGAATTTCAGAGTAAAACCAGCACCGCCAGTTAAAAATAACTTCAAGCTTCATGATGATTAAGGAACACGTTTCTACTAAGAGGGCGCTTCTAAGCCTTTTCATTTCCGTGTTTTATTCGATTGGATTATTGAGCTACTGTATTGTATACTCCAAATTGTTAATGCGAAAAATGTAGCTGTGGGGAGTCAAATGGGACAAGCTATAACCTGACGAATTGACCGCAGCACTTAAGTGTTGGTGGCAAGAGATGAGACACATTAAAGAACTCCGATGCCTACGCTTTTACTTCGGGGTTGGATAAGTGCGAATACTGCAGATGCAGCCAATCGGCGTTCGTCCCGCGATTTCTGGGTCCAATGCAGTTAGCTAAATTCACCACCATTCCTTCAAAGAAGTTGTTGAAGTTAACGTCTCCTCCGCGCTGCTGTGAGTAGTTGACGTCGTTGACGCATGTCAGTAAGAACGAGTAAGCAATAAGTTGTAGAATAATTTGTGCAGAATTACCTGTTTGAAATTAAAAGTGTGGTTACAAGCTTGAAACAGAATTCCACAATTTGGCGGAGGGTTCTAACTATGGGACTAGCTCGAGTGTAGGCTTATCGATATGATTATACTTCATTCTTACCTAACATTTTATTTGGTGGTGAGACAAAACTTAAATTAGTATGGCATCACGAGCGCTTTCTCTTTGCACTATCATTGTTTTCTTATTTAATGTGCAATGGCGTCTTTGCCGAATATTTTTATGTTCGAGTTTTTATTTAAAACAAGTCGGAAAGGCTACAGTCGAGCTGACTCGACTGTAATATACCCGCTACAATTCTTCGGAAAAACACGTGTCAAATGTGAACAATGCGTTCTTGCTTTTTTATTTCTTTCCGTCTCTAATTTGTTTTGCCTATGCGGGTTCCACTCGATTTTTATTGGATGTTGCCCTTTGCTTTTATTACTTTGCAGTTATAAATTATGCATGTGGGAAAGAGACGCCTATACATACATATATGCTGCCTCACAATACATCTCAACATATCTAATTAGATTTGTCGTTTGTTTTTTGTGTTGCTGCTCAATGTCTCTTTCGATTCTAAGTGGCTTTAAATATACCAAAAATTTATTTTGAATTTTGCAACACACTATAAAATATAAAAAACAAGAAAGCAAGGCTACCTTCGGCTTGCCGAAGGTTTCATACCCTTGCAGTTATACAAAATATAAAATATATTTAGATTGCTGCTGGTTTCTGTGGTATTTATTGAACAATTATAACAGTACAGGAAGTCGAGATTTTTACCTGATTAAGGCTATGAATCAAACACCTGCTTCGAAAAAAAATAATTCTACCTTTTTAATGCTTTTGTATATACCTGGATTTCTTATAAACTTAACACAAAATGTTATGAGGAAATGTCTTTGTGTTGTAAAGGATCTGTTGATCATAAAATATAAATAAATTTGGAAAGATCTCACTCAAAAATGCGTTTGAATAACAGCTACATGATTTTTTGTTTAACAGCTACATGTAATAGTACTCAGGTTTCCATAAAATTGCAACATGAACCTTCATTAGGCCGATCGTTGATCGTTATAAGTTATAAAAGTTCGATTTCGAACTTTATTATTAGGGACACACTTAGATTTGGATGTGGTAAGCCTGATAGCTATATCTTGAAATATAACGAAAATCGGCCGATAGGCTCCATGACAGCTATACGATATATCAGTCCGATCTGGCCCATTCCGACTTAGAGGGCAGAAATAAGAAGCTTGCGAACAAAGTTTCATAAAGATAGCTCAATAACTGGGGGACTAATTTGCGTTGCAACAGACAGACGGACTGACTGATTGTTCCTATAACAGATATAGAATATAAACGTCTGAGATATTTAAATGGAAAAACTAAGGGCGGGTTACTGTATAACATTAAAAAGTATTGATAATGTGCGGTATTTCCAAAAACAAAAAAGGTTTGCATACAAAAACCCTGATTTCAGCCGATTGTTCCTATGGCAGCTATATGTTATAGTGGTCCGATTTTGATATAATTTTGACAGCACATTAAGTAAGTAATAAGAATAAGATTTGACAAGTTGTTGCAATATCTTGAAAAACAACAAAAATCGGCCGATAGCTTCTATGACAGCTATTCGATATATCGGTCCGATTTGGCTCGTTCCGACTTATTTACAGCCTACAGCAATAAGATGCTTGTGTGCCAAGTTTCATGAAGATAGCTCAAAAACTGAGAGACTAGTTTGCGTTGCAACAGACGGACGAACTGACTGATTGTTCTTATAACAGCTATAGAATATAAACGTCTGAGATATTTAAATGGAAAAACTAAGGGCGGATTACTGTATAACATTAAAAAGTATTGATAATGTTCGGTATTTCCAAAAACAAAACGGGTTTGAATACAAAAACCCTGATTTCAGCCGATTGTTCCTATGGCAGCTATATGTTATACTGGTTCGATTTTGATACAATTTTGACAGCACATTAAGAACGTAATAAGAATAGGATTTGCCATATCTTGTTGCAATATCTTGAAAAACAACAAAAATCGGCCGATAGCTTCTATGACAGCTATACGATATATAGGTCCGATCTGGCTCGTTCCGACTTATTTACAGCCTACAGCAATAATAAGCTTGTGTGCCAAGTTTCATGAAGATAGCTCAATAACTGGGGGGACTAATTTGAGTTGCAACAGACAGACGGACTGACTGATTGTTCCTATAACAGCTATAGAATATAAACGTCTGAGATATTTAAATGGAAAAACTAAGGGCGGGTTACTGTATAACATTAAAAAGTATTGATAATGTGCGGTATTTCCAAAAACAAAACAGGTTTGCATACAAAAACCCTGATTTCAGCCGATTGTTCCTATGGCAGCTATATGTTATAGTGGTCCGATTTTGATACAATTTTGACAGCACATTAAGAACGTAATATGAATAGGATTTGCCAAATCTTGTTGCAATATCTTGAAAAACAACAAAAATCGGCCGATAGCTTCTATGACAGCTATACGATATATCGGTCCGATCTGGCTCGTTCCGACTTATTTACAGCCTACAGCAATAAGAAGCTTGTGTGCCAAGTTTCATGAAGATAGCTCAAAAACTGAGAGACTAGTTTGCGTTGCAACAGACGGACGGACGGACGGACGGACGGACGGACAGACGGACATCCATTTTTCGACTCCTCTGGTGATGCTGATTCAGAATATATATACTTTATAGGGTCGGAGATGTCTCCTAAGGTGCGTTGCAAACTTCTGGCTAAAATTAATATACCCTCTGCAAGGGTATAAATATAAGATACAAAATAAATACATATAATTCGCCGCGGCACCCAGGAGTTGAACTCCGGACCTCTCGCTTAACAGTCAACTACCATCACCACTCGACCACTGCATTTCTAACGCAATTACCAATCAAATTGCACTATGAATATTTTCGGTGCACATCATTAAAAAAAAAGTTGCCACATAATTAAAAAAAAAAGGTTGCCACATAATTAAACAAGAAAGCAAGGCTACCTTCGGCTTGCCGAAGGTTTCATACCCTTGCAGTTATACAAAATATAAAATATATTTGGATTGCTGCTGGTTTCTGTGGTATTTATTGAACAATTATAACAGTACAGGAAGTCGAGATTTTTACCGGATTAAGGCTATGAATCAAACACCTGCTTAAAAAAAAATAATTCTATTTTTAATGCTTTTGTATATACCTGGATTTCTTATATACTTAACACAAAATGTTATGAGGAAATGTCTTTGTGTTGTAAAGGATCTGTTGGTCATAAAATATAAATAAATTTGGAAAGTTCTCATTCAAAAATGCGTTTGAATAACAGCTACATGATTTTTTGTTTAACAGCTACATGTAATAGTACTCAGGTTTCCATAAAATTGCAACATGAACCTTCATTAGACCAATCGTTGATCGTTATAAGTTATAAAAGTCGATTTCGAACTTTATTATTAGGGACACACTTAAATTTGGATGTGGTAAGTCTGATAGCTATATCTTGAAATATAACGAAAATCGGCCGATAGGCTCCATGACAGCTATACGATATATCAGTCCGATCCGACTTATTTAAAGAGGGCAGAAATAAGAAGCTTGTGAGCAAAGTTTCATGAAGATAGCTCAATAACTGGGGGACTAATTTGCGTTGCAACAGACAGACGGACTGACTGATTGTTCCTATAGCAGCTATATAATATAAACGTATGAGATATTTAAATGGAAAAACTACGAGCGGGTTACTGTATAACATTAAAAAGTATTGATAATGTGCGGTATTTCCAAAAACAAAACAGTTTGCATACATAAAAACCCTGATTTCAACCGATTGTTCCTATGGCAGCTATATGTTATAGTGGTCCGATTTTGATACAATTTTGACAGCACATTAAGAACGTAATAAGAATAGGATTTGCCAAATCTTGTTGCAATATCTTGAAAAACAACAAAAATCGTCCGATAGCTTCTATGACAGCTATACGATATATCGGTCCGATCTGGCTCGTTCCGACTTATTTACAGCCTACAGCAATAATAAGCTTGTGTGCCAAGTTTCATGCAGATAGCTCAAAAACTGAGAGACTAGTTTGCGTTGCAACAGACGGACAGACGGACGGACGGACGGACGGACGGACGGACGGACGGACGGACGGACGGACGGACAGACGGACATCCATTTTTCGACTCCTCTGGTGATGCTGATTCAGAATATATATACTTTATAGGGTCGGAGATGTCTCCTAAGGTGCGTTGCAAACTTCTGGCTAAAATTAATATACCCTCTGCAAGGGTATAAAAAACAAGAAACCAAGGCTACCTTCGGCTTGCCGAAGGTTTCATACCCTTGCAGTTATACAATATATAAAATATATTTGGATTGCTGCTGGTTTCTGTGGTATTTATTGAACAATTATAACAGTACAGGAAGTCGAGATTTTTACCTGATTAAGGCTATGAATCAAACACCTGCTTAAAAAAAAATAATTCTACCTTTTAATGCTTTTGTATATACCTGTATCTCTTATATACTTAACACAAAATGTTATGAGGAAATGTCTTTGTGTTGTAAAGGATCTGTTGGTCATAAAATATAAATAAATTTGGAAAGTTCTCATTCAAAAATGCGTTTGAATAATAGCTACATGATTTTTTGTTTAACAGCTATATGTAATAGTACTCAGATTTCCATAAAATTGCAACATGAACCTTCATTAGGCCGATCGTTGATCGTTATAAGTTATAAAAGTTCGATTTCGAACTTTATTATTAGGGACACACTTAGATTTGGATGTGATAAGCCTGATAGCTATATCTTGAAATATAACGAAAATCGGCCGATAGGCTACATGACAGCTATACGATATATCAGTCCGATCTGGCCCGTTCCGACTTATTTAAAGAGGGCAGAAATAAGAAGCTTGTGAGCAAAGTTTCATGAAGATAGCTCAATAACTGGGGGACTAATTTGAGTTGCAACAGACAGACGGACTGACTGATTGTTCCTATAGCAGCTATATAATATAAACGTATGAGATATTTAAATGGAAAAACTAAGGGCGGGTTACTGTATAACATTAAAAAGTATTGATAATGTGCGCTATTTCCAAAAACAAAACAGGTTTGCATACAAAAACCCTGATTTCAGCCGATTGTTCCTATGGCAGCTATATGTTATAGTGGTCCGATTTTGATACAATTTTGACAGCACATTAAGAACGTAATAAGAATAGGATTTGCCAAATCTTGTTGCAATATCTTGAAAAACAACAAAAATCGGCCGATAGCTTCTATGACAGCTATACGATATATCGGTCCGATCTAGCTCGTTCCGACTTATTTACAGCCTACAGCAATAAGAAGCTTGTGTGCCAAGTTTTATGAAGATAGCTCAAAAACTGAGAGACTAGTTTGCGTTGCAACAGACGGACGGACTTACTGATTGTTCCTATAACAGCTATAGAATATAAACGTCTGAGATATTTAAATGGAAAAACTAAGGGCGGGTTACTGTATAACATTAAAAAGTATTGATAATGTGCGGTATTTCCAAAAACAAAACAGGTTTGCATACAAAAAACCTGATTTCAGCCGATTGTTCCTATGGCAGCTATATGTTATAGTGGTCCGATTTTGATACAATTATGACAGCACATTAAAAACGTAATAAGAATAGGATTTGCCAAATCTTGTTGCAATATCTTGAAAAACAACAAAAATCGGCCGATAGCTTCTATGACAGCTATACGATATATCGGTCCGATCTGGCTCGTTCCGACTTATTTACAGCCTACAGCAATAAGAAGCTTGTTTGCCAAGTTTCATGAAGATAGCTCAAAAACTGAGAGACTAGTTTGCGTTGCAACAGACGGACGGACGGACGGACGGACAGACGGACATCCATTTTTCGACTCCTCTGGTGATGCTGATTCAGAATATATATACTTTATAGGATCGGAGATGTCTCCTAAGGTGCGTTGCAAACTTCTGGCTAAAATTAATATACCCTCTGCAAGGGTATAAAAAAGTTGTCTGCTGCTGGAGTTGAACTCTTGTTCTGACATTAGGAAAAACCGACATAAGCACATGGCCACAGTGCAATACTATTTCTTGAATATCTTCCTTATTTATCGGCCGATCTTATTGAAACTTTGCCAACACGCCCGCATGGTGGTTTTTATCACATAAAAAATGATTGCTGTAGAGCTATATTTGCAGCTACAGCTACTTTTTTTTCGATTTATGGGGGCGGATGGAGGCGTGGCAAAAATCCAAAATAAACTTGATCTGCACGCAGAATTGACACATATTGTCTCCAAATTTGGTAGCTCTAGCTCTTATAATAGCTGAGATCTAGGTTTTCATACGGACGGACAGACAGACAGACGGACAGACGGACAGACAGGCAGACGGACAGACGGACATGGCTATATCGACTCGGCTGTTCATGCTGATTCAGAATATATATACTTTATGGGGTCGGAGATGTCTCCTTCTGCCTGTTACAAACATTTTCGGTTGGCACAAAGTTATAATACCCTTATACTCTTCGAGTAGCGGGTATAAAAACCCATAAGTGCATACATTTTTGAAAATTGGGATTGTAACTTATGAAATATTTGCCGTGAAATTTGGTCTATTTTTTAATGTAATAAAATAATATTTTTTAATGGACGAAAAGACGGACATAGACAGATCGACTTCCCATGTTGATACTGAGACAGAATATATATACTTTATGGGGTCGGAGATGTCTTCTAAGGTGCAGCCATATACACGTTACTCACCGTATGAGTGAAGATCGTGAGGGCAAATTGCAAATTGTGACGGTACTGCTGCCACGAGGTTATTGTTTCCGATGATGGGGCTACTACAAAAGACTGTCATTGGAAGTTTGCAGACAGGTGGCTGGTCGCTCTGGTCTTCTTCCTGTGATTTTGTCAACTGATGGAAATGTTATAATTTTTGCAAGCTTAAATTGATAAATACGCCACTTTGTGTTGTCGATTAGCAAAGTGCTACTAAAACTTTATATAAATGATTGCCATATTTCCGCAATCAGTTTATTCTGTCGCAGGGCAAAACATTCCTTAAAATCGCCACTATTGCATTTTGCAATCCGTAGTGAAACAAGAGAGACGTCAAAAGCCGCATTAGCAACAACAATTCGAATCGAATGAGATAGGAATATATAAAATCTTAAAAGAATGTAGACCTGCCAAGCTAACAGAAACTTATAATGAACATGTAACTAAGGCTACTGTCGAGCAGGCCGACAGAAGTACACCCTTTCTTAAATTTTGAAAACCCTAAATAAAATTAAGATTTTCCAAAATAAATTTATGCCTTTATTGCACACTTTACACACTTATGAAATAGGCTAGTAGACATAAGTATCTCTTTATTGATATTATGATATACAATATCAATAAAGAGATACTTTTCTTTTTTTAAGAAATGTATTTTTAATTGACATTGTCTTGACTAAAAACTAGAAAAGGCAGTTTTTGTTAATATTTTCTGAAACAAAATGAGTACAACAGAACCATATATTCGAGATTTTAACAAAAATGGTGCGATGTACAATTTGTGGTTGTTCATATCAAAGGCTCAGTTGACCTTTTGTTTTTAAGTTATTCGCTTGGATTTTACTGCTTTAAATAGTATTATATACATAGATAGTAATTATTATATACTTAGATAGTAATTTGACGTTAACTTTTTGATATAAATAGCGGAGATTCCTAAGAAGAGACACAATCGCATGCAAACTCATTGTAAAACTTCGCTGTATTATTAAATAGTTGATAGTTCAATTAAAGAAATATGTAAAATAACAGATATACAAATATAGAAAATTTATGATAATTAACAAGGGACTGCTCGCAATTAAGAAAAACTTTGACTAGAATAGGTTCTGTGTTAATTGTCTAATTGGATTCAAATTTTGCGTACAGGTTCATATGGTATTTACGTAGGTATTGCCACAAAGTTAAAACGTTAATAATATTCTTAATAACCGGAAGATAACGATTTTCATGCACGACATGCAAAATATAACTTAAGCCGTATATATGCTAAACTTGTTACATACATATGCATATTTTCACAAGCATTTTCACATGATCGAAGAGTATAGAAATGAAGCTTAACTTTGGCACTAAATTCACAAATTGCTCAAGTTGTAAAGTTTGAAAATGGTTGAGCGGGAAAGCAGGAGGCTAAAGACAAGACTGCAGTTTGTTTCTGGCATGCAAAACTATTCAAAACAAGTCGGTAGGGCTACAGTCGAGCTCGCCCGACAGTAGGATACCCTCGGCCAATTTTCAAATTCCGGTACAAACTTGTCAATACACTTATAATTTCCAACAGATAATTTTGAACAAATTATTCTACCACTCGTTCTTACTCACACAAACCGACACACGCGCAAAAGATAAACTGCCACCTCGCGACATCGACGACAACTACTCATAGCATTTGTTCAAAAGACGTTAATTTAATAATCACAAATTACCGATTTGCGGAGACTGTGGGACTGTGGGACTTTGAAATAAACTTTATCTGCTTATGATATCAGGAACCTTCATGCCAATTTGGTGTCTCCAGCTTTTATAATAGCTGAAATCTTTGCGTTCACACAGACACCAGACGTACATGGCTGAATCGACTTGGCGGGCCAGAATATACTTGTATATACTTTGTGGGGTCTGTCACACTTCCTTATGCCTGTTACATACATTTGCACAAAGTTGTATACCCTTTTTGGACAACAATCAATGGTTGAAGGGTATAACAGATATTTACTCCGCGTGTAAGACGTGCACGCACTAAGAAGGAGAAAAACAGGCGGCTTAAAAGTTAGCGTGGAATTAGTTTGAAAAAGGAAAAGGGTTGGTGAGATAGTTAACAGATTTTCATTTAAACAATGAGGGTGGGTGCCTTCATTTTACTGTCAGTTAGAAAATTAAAATAAGGCACACTAGTCACAATTTTGATATTTTGGCATTATTCCTAGAAATAAATAATAAAATAATATATACCCAATATTTCCATTTCTTATATGCATTCAATAAGATATCATTGCGCTGATGTTATTTAATATTTAATGAGATGCGATGCGTATCTGCATCATTTTGGTTGAATCCCCTTGCGTTGTAAATTATTTAAAGTAGTAAAAGTGTAAAAATAACAATTTATTTGTTTTTATTGTTTATAAAATCATATGTATATACATGCATTAGTCTTTTCCTCAAAGTTTTTTGAATTCGCAAAACACTGATCTACACATTATCTTAGTTTTTTTCTTACAGTTTTTACTGAAAAAACCTATCCAAATCAATATATATATTTATTTATGTAAACAAAAATAAATGTGAATAAACTGAAAATACAATTTTTTGTCTCATATCATTAAGCTATACGATTAAGTTGATCGGTTATGATGAAATCGGAAAGTACTGTACAATTTGAGAGCTATTGATATCTATGAACAATGTGCTAAGTAAGAGCACAATAAAGGACAAAGTGAAAGCAAGTTTTCAGAGCAGCACTATTGATTTCATTGATAGGTTCAGGTTGCTTCAACAGCTCTTAAGAATTTTTTGTTGGTTAAAACAATTTTTTGGCTTTTCGATTAAAAAAAGGGTCTTTTCTTCCCAAAAAATTTTAATTGCGACCAGTGTGCAGTAGTCGCTCTAATTGTTTTTAGATGTTTCTGGCGTCGTCATCGTAGTCGTTGTTGCGGAGGTTATTTTGCCAGTTTTCCTTATCTTAGTTGAGTTATTAAAAAGCAATTTGTGGACGTCGAGACAAGCGTGTGGCAGATTGAGCGTATGATCCGCAGTTTGCAAGTGCCTAGTTTCGGCCAATACAACATACAAAAGCCATCGTACTAAACATTGTGTGTACGGTGTCAGCCAATTTTAATATAAGCTAGTTCAAATAAGAATAGTAAAATACGGCGACCAGTAGTACAGTAGGGGTTACTCGGTTTTTATACATAACGTCTACGTCTACTTAACTGGAATAATCGGAAAAGACGCGTCTGTCCGCCTGGTGTCGGTGTAAGTGCACAGATCTCACCTATTATAAAAGCTAGAGAAATTTTACGTGATAGTGCCAATATATGAAGATAAAATGTATTTCAAAATTCGGAAGCCCAGCCTTATAGTTCTAATTTAGTTTAGAAGGAATCAATCATGCGGATAATTGCATTGATATACATTTTGTATGCCATGTATTTTAATAATATTCATTATAATAATATTGATTCAATATGTCTTTCTCTCCGCCTGTATAAGTGCCTATTTCTAAAATATTAAACAAGCAAAAGACGCGCTAGTGTCTGTTTGGGTGAGTGAGAGCAAGTAAGCAATAGGTAATTGTACAGAATTCTTTTATTAAAATTAACAAGTCGGAAAGGCTACAGTCGAGCGACCTCGACTGTGATATACCCTCTTCAACTCTTCGGAAAAACACGTGCATAATGTGAACAATGCGTTCTTGCTTTTTATTTCTTTCCGTCTCTAATTTGTTTTGCCTATGCAATTTCCACTCGATTCTTATTGGATGTTTCCCTTTGAATTTATTACTTTGCAGTTATAACTCAGTAGATGGCTTTAAATTATGCATGTCTGAAAGATACGCCTATACATACATATGTATATGCTGCCTCACAATACATCTCAACATATCTAATTTGATTTGTCGTTTGTTTTTTGTGTTGCTGCTCAATGTCTCTATCGATTCTAAGTGGCTTTAAATATACTTAAAATTTATTTTGAATTTTGAAACACACTATAAAATAAAAACAAGAAAGCAAGGCTACCTTCGGATTGCCGAAGGTTTCATACCCTTGCAGTTATACAATATATAAAATATATTTGGATTGCTGCTGGTTTCTGTGGTATTTATTGAACAATTATAACAGTACAGGAAGTCAAGATTTGTACCTGATTAAGGCTATGAATCAAACACCTGTTTCGAAAAAAAAATAATTCTACCTTTTTAATGCTTTTGTATATACCTGGATTTCTTATATACTTAACACAAAATGTTATGAGGAAATGTCTTTGTGTTGTAAAGGATCTGTTGGTCATAAAATATAAATAAATTTGGAAAGTTCTCATTCAAAAATGCGTTTGAATAACAGCTACATGATTTTTTGTTTAACAGCTATATGTAATAGTACTCAGATTTCCATAAAATTGCAACATGAACCTTCATTAGGCCGATCGTTGATCTTTATAAGTTATAAAAGTTCGATTTCGAACTTTATTATTAGGGACACACTTAGATTTGGATGTGGTAAGCCTGATAGCTATATCTTGAAATATAACGAAAATCGGCCGATAGGCTCCATGACAGCTATACGATATATCAGTCCGATCTGGCCCGTTCCGACTTATTTAAAGAGGGCAGAAGAAGCTTGTGAGCAAAGTTTCATGAAGATAGCTCAATAACTGGGGGACTAATTTGAGTTGCAACAGACAGAAGGACTGACTGATTGTTCCTATAACAGCTATAGAATATAAACGTCTGAGATATTTAAATGGAAAAACTAAGGGCGGGTTACTGTATAACATTAAAAAGTATTGATAATGTGCGGTATTTCCAAAAACAAAACAGGTTTGCATACAAAAACCCTGATTTCAGCGGATTGTTCCTATGGCAGCTATATGTTATAGGGGTCTGATTTTGATACAGCACATTAAGAACGTAATAAGAATAGGATTTGCCAAATCTTGTTGCAATATCTTGAAAAACAACAAAAATCGACCGATAGCTTCTATGACAGCTATACGATATATCGGTCCGATCTGGCTCGTTCCGACTTATTTACAGCCTACAGCAATAAGAAGCTTGTGTGCCAAGTTTCATGAAGATAGCTCAAAAACTGAGAGACTAGTTTGCGTTGCAACAGACGGACGGACGGACGGACAGACGGACATCCATTTTTCGACTCCTCTGGTGATGCTGATTCAGAATATATATACTTTATAGGGTCGGAGATGTCTCCTAAGGTGCGTTGCAAACTTCTGGCTAAAATTAATATACCCTCTGCAAGGGTATAAGAAAAATATAAGATACAAAAAATATAAATATAAGTCGGCACCCGCACCCAGGAGTTGAACTCCGGACCTCTCGCTTAACAGTCAACTACCATCACCACTCGACCACTGCATTTCTTACGCGATGACCTAGCGGTCATTGCATTATGAATATTTTCGGTGCACATATTTAAAAAAAAAATAAAAAAAAAAGTTGCCTGCTGCTGGAGTTGAACTCGGGAACTAACATTAGGAAAAACCGACATAAGCACATGGCCACAGGGTAATACTATTTCTTGTATATCTTCTTTATTTATCAGCCGATCTTATTGAAACTTTGCCAACACACCCGCATGGTGGTTTTTATCACATGTATAAATGATTGCTGTGGAGCTATATTTGCAACTACAATCGATTTTTTTCGATTTAAGGGGGCGGATTGAGGTGTGGCAAAAATCCAAAATAAACTTAATCTGCGGGCAGAATTAACACATATTGTCCTCAAATTTGGTAGCTCTAGCTCTTATAATAGCTGAGATCTAGGTTTTCATACGGACAGACAGACGGACATGGCTATATCGACTCGGCTGTTCATGCTGATTCAGAATATATACTTGTATACTTTGTAGGGTCGGAAATGTCTTTTTCGGCCTGTTAAATTTTTGGTAGGCACAAAGCTATAACACCCTTTTAATCTACGAGTAGCGGGTATAAAAAAGTATTGCACAGATGTTATATTTTTCCCATGACCAAACTTTAATTTAGTGTAAATTAAACCAATTTCCACACATTTAAAAACACACTAAATTAATTAATTTTAAAACCTGCTATTCATAGTTTTAATCTATCTGACACCAAATTTAGCTGGCCACAAAAATAGGTGTACTCAGTAATACCTAAGTGTAATCGTAGCTATAAACCTAACTTTCGGAAAACATGTTACGTCGATAAAGCATGCATTTAGAACTAAGGCTGCAAAAATATCTTGGTTGATTGCCACACGCAAGAAACTATCCCTCTACAACAAGGCCAAGATATTCAAGAGTATATTAGCTAATGGTCTATTTTAATATTATTATATGTGTACGGAATCGGTGACAAAACGCATCTGAACAAAATTCGGGTTCTCAAGAGAAGAACGCAAAGGAAGATAATAGGGGCTTCAGGGTAAACATAAAGACGAGAGATATTGATCTCAAGATGCCAAAAATAGGAGACAGAATTCAAGAGGTATTTAAAAAGGATATCGAGAAACAGGAACTTCACCCTTAAATTCTATCTAGACGATTGAAGAAGACCCTCAAGACCTGGTCGACCGGGCCTTGACATGGGTTCCGTAAATATATAATCCACCAACTAGTGTTCCACTTGTATTTCCACTTTATAACTAATTTGTAATATATGTAAATAATATATATAATAATAGTAGTTTTATATTAATACTGTATAAATCAAGTTGCCCAAGAGGTTAATTGTACACTAATCGCAATCAAGATAGTTATATCCATCAAAATATATATTCAATTAGCAAAATATTCCTCTAACTTTTGCTTGGTCGAGTCTAACAGAACAAGGCCACGAGGTGTATGCCATGAGTCCTTGCCGACAACATCGGATTACTCCTATGGGAAAAAGGAGCTTGTCCTTGTACTTGGCTAATATCATAAAAAATGTAGCAAAAGAACAACTAAGCGTATACTCACTGACATACTCTCCATGCGGGTAATGGCTCCGCAGTGCACCTTAACAACCCAATCCTGCGCACCTTGCAGCTGGTACGTTACATGTAGTTGCCGAATGAGTGCAAATTATTTTTGCCACATGCGGGACTTGCGGCCAAATACACCTGTCCTACTGAAAGACCGGCAGACAATGCAATCAAATAGAGCGAAATTGGTTGGTAGGGAGAGGAAAGGGGAACCGTACAAAAGCCATTTCGCCACTTGCAACTTTCCATTTTGACAAAGCGCTGGCTTTGGTTTTTCCCGCTTTCGCGCTTTTTTCGGAAGTTGAAGCCTTTTGTTTTCATTTCCGTTATTTAATGCACGTGCCATTGCGCTTCTTTGTTGATGTTGTTGTTGGTGCAGCTGTAGCAGGTGCGACTGCTAGCTTCCTTACACCTTGCACGTTTCTGCCGACAAACGTTTCGAGAACTTTAAGGTTACTAAGTTGTTTGCACCTACTTGTCCTTTCTCGGACTTTTAAAAATGTTGATTTTAAGCGCCCCGTTTTTGCACTGTTCGACCATTGAAAACGGACCATTTCATTCATTATAATAGTCTCTTGCATTATTTTATTACATCACTACTTAGCGAAACTTTTAAGTTACAACTTTCTCCGTTGGTATACTACATCAGTACTTCGAGTCGTACATCAAGCGACTATACCCCTCAGTCGGTTGGGCGGGAGGTGGACATTCGCTGTGACTGGAATCTGCGCGAGTTACCATGTCCAGCATTAACCACCCTCAACAATCATCTCCGCCTATGAAGCCAGCCCGGTCAATAACATCAAAAAAGTGCCAACGCTGTTCGTATTGAATTACACAGCGACCCATACTTTGTTGCTATATCGCCGACGTTGCCGGACGGTTGCGGTAAACAAAGCGCCAAATGCAAGATCACCACATTCCATTTTCCCATTCCACTTCCCATTCCATTCTCATTCATTTCTACTCATAAGCTAGGCATTGTTGTATTGAAGTAAGTACCTTTTTTCCGAGGAGGACCCCCTACAAAGGAGACCCCCGTATTGTAACTCGCGCAACAAGCATCGGCTTGGTTTTGCACGGACCACTTGATTATATATTCATTGTATTAACGTCATAAAAAAAAAACAAATTTGATTAGATATGTTGAGATGTATTGTGCGGCACCATAAATGTATGCATGTATCGGTGTCTCTCTCACACATGCATCATTAAAATCTCACTGCTGAGCTCTAACTACAAAGCAATAAAGGCAAAGTGGCACGTCGAACCTATAAGTTGAACTCCGGGCCTCTCGTTTAACAGTCAACTACCATCACCAATAGGCCACTGAATTTCTTACGCAATGACCGATAAAATTGCATTATGAATATTTTCGGTGCACATAATTAAAAAACAAGAAAGCAAGGCTACCTTCGGCTTGCCGAAGGTTTCATACCCTTGCAGTTATACAAAATATAAAATATATTTAGATTGCTGCTGGTTTCTGTGGTATTTATTGAACAATTATAACAGTACAGGAAGTCGAGATTTTTACCTGATTAAGGCTATGAATCAAACACCTGCTTCGAAAAAAAATAATTCTACCTTTTTAATGCTTTTGTATATACCTGGATTTCTTATAAACTTAACACAAAATGTTATGAGGAAATGTCTTTGTGTTGTAAAGGATCTGTTGATCATAAAATATAAATAAATTTGGAAAGATCTCACTCAAAAATGCGTTTGAATAACAGCTACATGATTTTTTGTTTAACAGCTACATGTAATAGTACTCAGGTTTCCATAAAATTGCAACATGAACCTTCATTAGGCCGATCGTTGATCGTTATAAGTTATAAAAGTTCGATTTCGAACTTTATTATTAGGGACACACTTAGATTTGGATGTGGTAAGCCTGATAGCTATATCTTGAAATATAACGAAAATCGGCCGATAGGCTCCATGACAGCTATACGATATATCAGTCCGATCTGGCCCATTCCGACTTAGAGGGCAGAAATAAGAAGCTTGCGAACAAAGTTTCATAAAGATAGCTCAATAACTGGGGGACTAATTTGCGTTGCAACAGACAGACGGACTGACTGATTGTTCCTATAACAGATTTAGAATATAAACGTCTGAGATATTTAAATGGAAAAACTAAGGGCGGGTTACTGTATAACATTAAAAAGTATTGATAATGTGCGGTATTTCCAAAAACAAAAAAGGTTTGCATACAAAAACCCTGATTTCAGCCGATTGTTCCTATGGCAGCTATATGTTATAGTGGTCCGATTTTGATATAATTTTGACAGCACATTAAGTAAGTAATAAGAATAAGATTTGACAAATTGTTGCAATATCTTGAAAAACAACAAAAATCGGCCGATAGCTTCTATGACAGCTATTCGATATATCGGTCCGATTTGGCTCGTTCCGACTTATTTACAGCCTACAGCAATAAGATGCTTGTGTGCCAAGTTTCATGAAGATAGCTCAAAAACTGAGAGACTAGTTTGCGTTGCAACAGACGGACGAACTGACTGATTGTTCTTATAACAGCTATAGAATATAAACGTCTGAGATATTTAAATGGAAAAACTAAGGGCGGATTACTGTATAACATTAAAAAGTATTGATAATGTTCGGTATTTCCAAAAACAAAACGGGTTTGAATACAAAAACCCTGATTTCAGCCGATTGTTCCTATGGCAGCTATATGTTATACTGGTTCGATTTTGATACAATTTTGACAGCACATTAAGAACGTAATAAGAATAGGATTTGCCATATCTTGTTGCAATATCTTGAAAAACAACAAAAATCGGCCGATAGCTTCTATGACAGCTATACGATATATAGGTCCGATCTGGCTCGTTCCGACTTATTTACAGCCTACAGCAATAATAAGCTTGTGTGCCAAGTTTCATGAAGATAGCTCAATAACTGGGGGACTAATTTGAGTTGCAACAGACAGACGGACTGACTGATTGTTCCTATAACAGCTATAGAATATAAACGTCTGAGATATTTAAATGGAAAAACTAAGGGCGGGTTACTGTATAACATTAAAAAGTATTGATAATGTGCGGTATTTCCAAAAACAAAACAGGTTTGCATACAAAAACCCTGATTTCAGCCGATTGTTCCTATGGCAGCTATATGTTATAGTGGTCCGATTTTGATACAATTTTGACAGCACATTAAGAACGTAATATGAATAGGATTTGCCAAATCTTGTTGCAATATCTTGAAAAACAACAAAAATCGGCCGATAGCTTCTATGACAGCTATACGATATATCGGTCCGATCTGGCTCGTTCCGACTTATTTACAGCCTACAGCAATAAGAAGCTTGTGTGCCAAGTTTCATGAAGATAGCTCAAAAACTGAGAGACTAGTTTGCGTTGCAACAGACGGACGGACGGACGGACGGACGGACGGACGGACAGACGGACATCCATTTTTCGACTCCTCTGGTGATGCTGATTCAGAATATATATACTTTATAGGGTCGGAGATGTCTCCTAAGGTGCGTTGCAAACTTCTGGCTAAAATTAATATACCCTCTGCAAGGGTATAAAAAGTAGTCTGCTGTTGGAGTGGAACTCGGGAACTAACATTAGGAAAAACCGACATAAGCACATGGTCACAAGGCAATACTATTTCTTGAATATCTTCCTTATTTATCGGCCGATTTTATTGAAACTTTCACAACACGCCCGCAGGGTTTTTATCACATGTATAAAAAATGATTGCTGTAGAGCTATATTTAAAGCTACAATCGACTTTTTTTTCGATATGTGGGGGCGGATGGAGGCGTGGCGAAAATAAAAACAAGAAAGCAAGGCTACCTTCGGCTTGCCGAAGGTTTCATACCCTTGCAGTTATACAAAATATAAAATATATTTGGATTGCTGCTGGTTTCTGTGGTATTTATTGAACAATTATAACAGTACAGGAAGTCAAGATTTTGACCTGTTTAAGGCTATGAATCAAACACCTGCTTCGAAAAAAAATAATTCTACCTTTTTAATGCTTTTGTATATACCTGGATTTCTTATATACTTAACACAAAATGTTATGAGGAAATGTCTTTGTGTTGTAAAGGATCTGTTGGTCATAAAATATAAATAAATTTGGAAAGTTCTCATTCAAAAATGCGTTTGAATAACAGCTACATGATTTTTTGTTTAACAGCTATATGTAATACTACTCAGGTTTCCATAAAATTGAAACATGAACCTTCATTAGGCCGATCGTTGATCGTTATAAGTTGTAAAAGTTCGATTTCGAACTTTATTATTAGGGACACACTTAGATTTGGATGTGGTAAGCCTGATAGCTATATCTTGAAATATAACGAAAATCGGCCGATAGGCTCCATGACAGCTATACGATATATCAGTCCGATCTTGCCCGTTCCGACTTATTTAAAGAGGGCAGAAATAAGAAGCTTGTGAGCAAAGTTTCATGAAGATAGCTCAATAACTGGGGGACTAATTTGCGTTGCAACAGACAAACGGACTGACTGATTGTTCCTATAACAGCTATAGAATATAAACGTCTGAGATATTTAAATGGAAAAACTAAGGGCGGGTTACTGTATAACATTAAAAAGTATTGATAATGTGCGGTATTTCCAAAAACAAAACAGGTTTGCATACGAAAACCCTGATTTCAGCCGATTGTTCCTATGGCAGCTATATGTTATAGTGGTCCGATTGTCCGTCTGATATAATTTTGACAGCACATTAAGAACGTAATAAGAATAGGATTTGCCAACAAGATTTGGCAATATCTTGAAAAACAACAAACATCGGCCGATAGCTTTTGATATAATTTTGACAGCATATTAAGAACGTAATAAGAATAGGATTTGCCAAATCTTGTTGCAATATCTTGAAAAACAACAAACATCGGCCGATAGCTTCTTTGACAGCTATACGATATATCAGTCCGATCTGGCTCGTTCCGACTTATTTACAGCCTACAGCAATAATAAGCTTGTGTGCCAAGTTTCATGAAGATAGCTCAATAACTGGGGGACTAATTTGAGTTGCAACAGACAGACGGACTGACTGATTGTTCCTATAACAGCTATAGAATATAAACGTCTGAGATATTTAAATGGAAAAACTAAGAGCGGGTTACTGTATAACATTAAAAAGTATTGATAATGTGCGGTATTTCCAAAAACAAAACAGGTTTGCATACGAAAACCCTGATTTCAGCCGATTGTTCCTATGGCAGCTATATGTTATAGTGGTCCGATTTTGATACAATTATGACAGCACATTAAGAACGTAATAAGAATAGGATTTGCCAAATCTTGTTGCAATATCTTGAAAAACAACAAAAATCGGCCGATAGCTTCTATGACAGCTATACGATATATCGGTCCGATCTGGCTCGTTCCGACTTATTTACAGCCTCCAGCAATAATTAGCTTGTGTGCCAAGTTTCATGAAGATAGCTCAATAACTGGGGGACTAATTTGAGTTGCAACAGACAGACGGACTGACTGATTGTTCCTATAACAGCTATAGAATATAAACGTCTGAGATATTTAAATGGAAAAACTAAGAGCGGGTTACTGTATAACATTAAAAAGTATTGATAATGTGCGGTATTTCCAAAAACAAAACAGGTTTGCATACGAAAACCCTGATTTCAGCCGATTGTTCCTATGGCAGCTATATGTTATAGTGGTCCGATTGTCCGTCTGATATAATTTTGACAGCACATTAAGAACGTAATAAGAATAAGATTTGCCAAATCTTGTTGCAATATCTTGAAAAACAACAAAAATCGGCCGATAGCTTCTATGACAGCTATACGATATATCGGTCCGATCTGGCTCGTTCCGACTTATTTACAGCCTACAGCAATAAGAAGCTTGTGTGCCAAGTTTCATGAAGATAGCTCAAAAACTGAGAGACTAGTTTGCGTTGCAACAGACGGACGGACGGACGGACGGACGGACGGACGGAGAGACGGACATCCATTTTTCGACTCCTCTGGTGATGCTGATTCAGAATATATATACTTTATAGGGTCGGAGATGTCTCCTAAGGTGCGTTGCAAACTTCTGGCTAAAATTAATATACCCTCTGCAAGGGTATAACAACAAAAATCGGCCGATAGCTTCTATGACAGCTATACGATATATCGGTCCGATCTGGCTCGTTCCGACTTATTTACAGCCTACAGCAATAATAAGCTTGTGTGCCAAGTTTCATGAAGATAGCTCAATAACTGGGGGACTAATTTGCGTTGCAACAGACAGACGGACTGACTGATTGTTCCTATAACAGCTATAGAATATAAACGTCTGAGATATTTAAATGGAAAAACTAAGGGCGGGTTACTGTATAACATTAAAAAGTATTGATAATGTGCGGTATTTCCAAAAACAAAACAGGTTTGCATACAAAAACCCTGATTTCAGCCGATTGTTCCTATGGCAGCTATATGTTATAGTGGTCCGATTGTCCGTCTGATATAATTTTGACAGCACATTAAGAACGTAATAAGAATAAGATTTGCCAAATCTTGTTGCAATATCTTGAAAAACAACAAAAATCGGCCGATAGCTTCTATGACAGCTATACGATATATCGGTCCGATCTGGCTCGTTCCGACTTATTTACAGCCTACAGCAATAAGAAGCTTGTGTGCCAAGTTTCATGAAGATAGCTCAAAAACTGAGAGACTAGTTTGCGTTGCAACAGACGGACAGACGGACGGACGGACGGACGGACGGAGAGACGGACATCCATTTTTCGACTCCTCTGGTGATGCTGATTCAGAATATATATACTTTATAGGGTCGGAGATGTCTCCTAAGGTGCGTTGCAAACTTCTGGCTAAAATTAATATACCCTCTGCAAGGGTATAACAACAAAAATCGGCCGATAGCTTCTATGACAGCTATACGATATATCGGTCCGATCTGGCTCGTTCCGACTTATTTACAGCCTACAGCAATAATAAGCTTGTGTGCCAAGTTTCATGAAGATAGCTCAATAACTGGGGGACTAATTTGCGTTGCAACAGACAGACGGACTGACTGATTGTTCCTATAACAGCTATAGAATATAAACGTCTGAGATATTTAAATGGAAAAACTAAGGGCGGGTTACTGTATAACATTAAAAAGTATTGATAATGTGCGGTATTTCCAAAAACAAAACAGGTTTGCATACAAAAACCCTGATTTCAGCCGATTGTTCCTATGGCAGCTATATGTTATAGTGGTCCGATTTTGATACAATTTTGACAGCACATTAGGAACGTAATAAGAATAGGATTTGCCAAATCTTGTTGCAATATCTTGAAAAACAACAAAAATCGGCCGATAGCTTCTATGACAGCTATACGATATATCGGTCCGATCTGGCTCGTTCCGACTTATTTACAGCCTACAGCAACAAGAAGCTTGTGTGCCAAGTTTCATGAAGATAGCTCAAAAACTGAGAGACTAGTTTGCGTTGCAACAGACGGACGGACGGACGGATGGACGGACGGACGGACGGACGGACAGACGGACATCCATTTTTCGACTCCTCTGGTGATGCTGATTCAGAATATATATACTTTATAGGGTCGGAGATGTCTCCTAAGGTGCGTTGCAAACTTCTGGCTAAAATTAATATACCCTCTGCAAGGGTATAATAACTCATCAAAAAATTATTTGATTGTTTTTTTCATTGAATCTTGTCACAGATGACATACCATAGATTGAAGTCGATATTTTAAGTCTGAAAAGTTTTCGGTCTGGCTCGTTCTACCTATTTTACAGTGTGCAAAGATAAAACTGAGAAGGTGTTTTCTAATTGAAAACAGCGTTATTAGTCTCATTAACACAAACGAATATGCGCATAAGGTTTAAAATAACCCGCCCTTAGTTTTTCCATTTAAATATCTCAGACGTTTATATTCCATAGCTGTTATAGGAACAATCAGTCAGTCCGTCTGTCTGTTGCAACTCAAATTAGTCCCCCAGTTATTGAGCTATCTTCATGAAACTTGGCACACAAGCTTATTATTGCTGTAGGCTGTAAATAAGTCGGAACGAGCCAGATCGGACCGATATATCGTATAGCTGTCATAGAAGCTATCGGCCGATTTTTGTTGTTTTTCAAGATATTGCAACAAGATATGGCAAATCCTATTCTTATTACGTTCTTAATGTGCTGTCATTGTATCAAAATCGAACCAGTATAACATATAGCTGCCATAGGAACAATCGGCTGAAATCAGGGTTTTTGTATTCAAACCCGTTTTGTTTTTGGAAATACCGAACATTATCAATACTTTTTAATGTTATACAGTAATCCGCCCTTAGTTTTTCCATTTAAATATCTCAGACGTTTATATTCTATAGCTGTTATAGGAACAATCAGTCAGTTCGTCCGTCTGTTGCAACGCAAACTAGTCTCTCAGATTTTGAGCTATCTTCATGAAACTTGGCACACAAGCATCTTATTGCTGTAGGCTGTAAATAAGTCGGAACGAGCCAGATCGGACCGATATATCGAATAGCTGTCATAGAAGCTATCGGCCGATTTTTGTTGTTTTTCAAGATATTGCAACAATTTGTCAAATCTTATTCTTATTACTTACTTAATGTGCTGTCAAAATTATATCAAAATCGGACCACTATAACATATAGCTGCCATAGGAACAATCGGCTGAAATCAGGGTTTTTGTATGCAAACCTTTTTTTGTTTTTGGAAATACCGCACATTATCAATACTTTTTAATGTTATACAGTAACCCGCCCTTAGTTTTTCCATTTAAATATCTCAGACGTTTATATTCTATATCTGTTATAGGAACAATCAGTCAGTCCGTCTGTCTGTTGCAACGCAAATTAGTCCCCCAGTTATTGAGCTATCTTTATGAAACTTTGTTCGCAAGCTTCTTATTTCTGCCCTCTAAGTCGGAATGGGCCAGATCGGACTGATATATCGTATAGCTGTCATGGAGCCTATCGGCCGATTTTCGTTATATTTCAAGATATAGCTATCAGGCTTACCACATCCAAATCTAAGTGTGTCCCTAATAATAAAGTTCGAAATCGAACTTTTATAACTTATAACGATCAACGATCGGCCTAATGAAGGTTCATGTTGCAATTTTATGGAAACCTGAGTACTATTACATGTAGCTGTTAAACAAAAAATCATGTAGCTGTTATTCAAACGCATTTTTGAGTGAGATCTTTCCAAATTTATTTATATTTTATGATCAACAGATCCTTTACAACACAAAGACATTTCCTCATAACATTTTGTGTTAAGTTTATAAGAAATCCAGGTATATACAAAAGCATTAAAAAGGTAGAATTATTTTTTTTCGAAGCAGGTGTTTGATTCATAGCCTTAATCAGGTAAAAATCTCGACTTCCTGTACTGTTATAATTGTTCAATAAATACCACAGAAACCAGCAGCAATCTAAATATATTTTATATTTTGTATAACTGCAAGGGTATGAAACCTTCGGCAAGCCGAAGGTAGCCTTGCTTTCTTGTTTTTTTAGTCGTTTTAAATACGATACCCGTAAGTAATGAATTTCAGATGTGTATATCCAAAGCTTTCGTCTGATAAATATATTCTTGGCCTTAGTCATTAGCGGACTTGATTTAGCCATATCCGTCTGTCAGTCTGTTGTTTATCTGGCTTTATTGCAGTTTAATCGTATTGGAAGTTAGTGACGAAATGATAGAGAAGAATGGTTAATAGAAATGCAGCTAAAACGTACCATAAAAGTAGCAGAGTTTTCTTATATGACAAAGCAATTGTCAATTTGGCATTTGAATTTGAATTTGTTAGGACATAAAATTGCCGACAAAAAGTGAAAAAAACTGTTAACAAAAGGATAGAAAACAACTCGTAACCGGAATAAGATAAATGGCCAAACAAAAACCACTCAAAGCTTCGTAAATAAAGGCGCCTGGTAAAGTTTTCGCTTCTTTAGTTAGTTTTGCGGTCAGCGCGCGAGCCTAGAAACAAGACGGAGCAAGACAATCTGCAGTAGAAGGGGAATGGAGACATAACGACACTTAGCAGAAGTTCCTTTTTTCGTTTTTTTCCGACTCGACTTTTCTCCTTATTTAGCATGTTTACTATTTTATTGTGGCACGCCTAGAATAAAAAAGGGACAAAGAAACACTGCAACTGTAATCCAAATAGAAAAAAGAGAACTTAGCGTTAAATTACTGCGAGATCTCGAGGGCATAAGCCGAAAATGGAAATTTATGTTCCAATTGCATCCCGCATACCTTCCGGACGTCCTCAATTCCACCAACTGCCTCTTGAGAATATTTTGCCAGAGGTGATTATTGTACTTGTTATTATTCTTTAGGTCGACTCTTTAAACCGGACTTAATTATATTAAATTTGCATAAAAATTGTGAATTCGCAGCGGAGTTCGCCGAATACAGTGTAAATAGCAATTCTCCCAAAGGCCTCGAATTGCCCTGCGGTTTGCTACTGCTTCGTCTACGGAAAGCTCATTAGAAGTTCGGCATATTAAAAGGCAATTTGATATTCTATTTACTCTTGCTTCTGATATGCAGAGCACCCATTGTGTTCAGGTTAGGAAAGCACTTTAAATTAAACGACTAGTCGACGCTATGGTAAGTGACATCATTTATCACTTTCTGTCGTACTTTTAAGCTAAAGGAGCAATGTCGGCTTCGGTGTTAGGCTAGAAAATCCGTAATTTGGCCGCATCTCCTATATATGTATATTTGGCTCATGTATACCGGGTTGGTCTGCGGTCTTTAAATGCAAGCACAACCAGAACACCATGAATAACATTAACAGGTATCGAAGGCTACAGTCGAGCGGGCCCGACAGTGGATACTCTTCACCCAACAATGAGAAACCGAAACAAAAATATAAGCATAATTATAATTTTAAACTGAGAATTTTGCAAAAAATATTCGACCAACTATTATTTATTAACTCATACAAGCAGACACGCCCGCAAAAGTATAAAAGTACAATTGCGACGTCGTCGCAAACTTCTCAAAGCAGAGCTCCGGCTGCTGCCCGTACCGAACATTTGTACTGAAAACGTTTAATTTAATATTGGTGTTTATTCGCTAATTGAATTGTAATTTGAATGATAGATTCATCAATGTAGTATATTAGCAGAAGGTTAAAACTTCAATACCTTACTTAATAATCGCAAATATCGATTTTCAGGGGCAGTGGGCTTTTAACTTTGAAATAAACTTCAACTGCCTATGTATAAGAAACAGGAACCTCCATGCCAAATTTTGTATCACTATCTTTTATTTTAGCTGAGATGTTTTCTCAAACAGACGATCAAATAAACAGACAGACGGACATGACATCCTGTGCAAGAATATATCCACTTTATGGAGTCTGCCATGCCTACTTTTGCTTGATACATATATATGTGGGAATGATCTGGCAACGCCGAGTCAGATGGCCTAAGTAACAGTCGACGGACTGGCAACGACGTAGAAGCAGAAGAGG
The DNA here is from genome assembly GCA_018151445.1 of Zaprionus inermis. NCBI lineage: Eukaryota > Metazoa > Arthropoda > Insecta > Diptera > Drosophilidae > Zaprionus > Zaprionus inermis. Next base: position 284,194 of record JAECXD010001704.1, read on the forward strand.
AAGAGTTTTTTGTGAACGACGCGAAGAGTTAAGACGTGTGAGAGCAAGGCTGACGCTCAATCATTTTTATTAACGACGATCATAAAGTTAAACTAAGAGAAGGGGTTCTCGCCGACGACGAAAAGAGTAAAGACGTGAAAGAGCAAGGCTGACGCTCAATCAATTAATAAACGAATAACATATTAAAATATGAATTAAGACGATATTAAGACTATACTAAAGTATTAACTAATTTTAAGAAACATACATTGAAGTATAATGAAATAAAACCATTTAATTTAATATTAAAACAATCGTGTATTATACACAACAACTGTGACTCGAACTTTAAACAAACAGTTTATACCCAAGTCCCACATATATGCACAAAGTTAGTATACCCTTTTTGAACATTTTCAATGGCCGAAAGGTATAGAAAGAATTAAAACAAGTCGGAAAGGCTACAGTCGAGCGTACTCGACTGTGATATACCCGCTACATCTCTTCGGAAAAACACGTGCATAATGTGAACAATGCGTTCTTGCTTTTTATTTCTTTCCGTCTCTAATTTGTTTTGTCTATGCAAGTTCCACTCGATTCTTATTGGATGTTGCCATTTGCTTTTATTGCTTTGCAGTTATAACTCAGCAGAGGGATTTAAATTATGCATGTGTGACAGAGACGCCTATACAAACATACATATATGGTGCCTCAAAATACATCTTAACATATATAATTAGATTTGTCGTTTGTTTTTTGCATTGCTGCTCAATGTCTTTTTCGATTCTAAGTGGCTTTAAATTTACTAAAAACTTATTTTGAATTTTGCAATAAACACACTGTAAAATAAACACAAGTCGGAAAGGCTTCAGTACAGCGTACTCGACTGTGATATACCTGCTACAACTCTACGGAAAAACACATGCGAAATATGAACAATGCGTTCTTGCTTTTTATTTATTTCCGTCTCTAATTTGTTTTGTCTATGCAAGTTCCACTCGATTCTTATTGGATGTTGCCATTTGATTTTATTGCTTTACAGTTATAACTCAGCAGAGGGCTTTAAATTATGCATGTGTGAAAGAAACGCCTATACATACATATATATATATATATATATATATATATATATATATATGGTGCCTCACAATACATCTCAACATTTCTATTTAGATTTGTCCTTTGTTTTTTGCATTTCTGCTCAATGTCAGTTGGACTGACGGACATGGCTATATCGACTGGGCGGTTTATTCTGATTCAGAATATATATACTTTGTGGAGTCGGAGATGTCTCCTTCTGCCAAACATTTTCGGTTGGCTCAAAGCTATAATACCCTTATACTCTTTGAGTAGCGGGTATAAAAAGCCACAAAAGAGACAAGTGCAATCGACAGAAGAAGAGCATATCAGTATAAACTGCTATGTCTCATATTGTTTTTCCACTCGTCTTCTATGTTTATTATTTAATCATATTGCAGTTCTACCCTTAATAGGCTGGTATATATCATTTATATACGTTAATAATTTCATTCAACATCTGTATGCGTATACAGGAAGATTCATGCAAACTTTTGTATTTCTAGCTCGATGGACGAACGGCATGGCTCAATTGATTCTGCTATTGATGCTGACCAAGAATATATGTATATGCATTAGAACATATTAGCTATGTTGGGTATGCCTATTCATAAATTTGAACAAGGTTAGAGTACCTTTTTTTTGGCTGATAAAGGTTAAAAACATTATAAAAACATCAAAGCAAATTGAAATATTAAATTTCATCTAATTTTCTACTGGGGAAAGCAACAAAACGAAACCAGCCGTTGGGAAATCACCGTTCATCGATTAAAATATGCAAATTTTATAAAAACAAAAAAAACAAAAAGTCAAAGATATTATCAATGCTGCCTCCCAAATGGTTAAGATGAGAAATCAAACCTCACCAAGATATGTTTCGAATGTTTGTTTTCGAAGTAACTGCCCAATTCCAATTGTCGTATTTTTTTTATCGCATGCAACCCATCTCTGGGTGTTTCTTGATAGCTAACCGCAGCCTTCCGCCCTACTCTAGTTAACCCTAATAAAGTCCTACCCTCCTAAGAACAAGTCTTCGCTGCTTGGTAGTAGCCAAAAATAATACTAGCAAAACAGAAAGAAAACCGCCGCAGATAAAATGGGAGCAAAATAGCGGAGTAAGCTAGCGATTGCAATTGCGATCATTTCAGATTTCCATATTGCACTTTAAAGGCTTTTTGTCGGCGAACCTGAAGCTAGCACAAATTGAGTAATACGTTTCGTTCTTTGTCTACTTTTCCTTTTACATCCTCTTCCCTATTTTCGCTTTTGCCCGCGACAGTTCTTATCGGTTTATCCTGTTAAGCTCGTTCACCATGGAGTGCCGTGACGTTGAGGCAGCCGTCAAGAAAAGCGCCCTACTTTGTTGTCATCTTAAATGTTTTATTGATGTCATTTCGACAATGGTCCAATGACAATGTTCACTTGGCCGTTTAGCGCTCTGCTCAGATATTTCATTGCTGAATGCCATATTTGTATCATCTCGCACAATAAGTGGTTAGTAAGCCCGCTGCACCGAAGAAGGGTAATATGACTTTGTGCAAACCAAAAAATATCGTAATGAAGGCTTTATCGATCCCACAAAGAATATGTATATATTCAGTTGAGTTTATATAGTCATGTTCACCTGTCTGTCTATATGATAGCTTATAATAATAAACTAATAATTTAATACAATTAATATACAATAATTGGATATTAAATACAGAAGCTAATTATTAATATGTACACAATTTCTGTGATTTCAGTATTTCATAAGTATGCAAGGGAAAATATATAAGCTATGTAGGTATAGTGTGTATGTAGCAGTCATCCACACTTGGCAGTTGTTTTCTTACTTTCTGAAAGTAAATCTGCTTAAACCACTTTGAAAGTTATTCTCCGATCTGTGGGGTCTTAAAATCAAATCACTTGGCTTCATTTGGTCCTTTTATTGGGGAAATTAACTTAGATTACTCTGGAAAAGAAAACTTTTCAGGCACTTTGTAGATATCCAGTTATCCCGTAAAGTTGAGCTGGAAACCCTTTTGCCCAGTTGTGAAAATCCGCTACACTTAACATTCCAAACAGAGAATTCAGCACAAATTATTGTGACGCCTGTTGCTTACTCGCTCTCACGTGCACAAACAGAAATGCAAGCAAATGGAAAGCGACGCGGCGTGATGTCACCATCAACTACTTATTGCAGCGCGCAAGCTACTGCTCGTACCATTATCACTGAAAACGTGAACTTGAATAATTTCTATGTTATTGGTCCGATCAGATTATAATTTGGAGGATAGGTCCATAGGGTTTTTATTTATATGTAAGCCGACGAATTTGCTAATTTAATACTTTAAATAATCTGGACCTCGAAATAAACTTCATCTGCCTAAAAAATACAGATACCATCATGCCAAATTTGATGCTTATAGCTTCCATAATAAATCCGTTTTCTCAAACCGACAAACAGATAGACGGAAAAACAGACAGAAATACGGATATGGCTCAATCGACTCGGCTTGTGATCCGTAGAAATACTTTGTCTTTATTTGGCTGTAACAAACAGTTTAAAGAAGTCAATATTGCCTTTTTGACCACTTTCAGTGATCGAAGCAAGTACAAATAATAGAGCGAAGTAGCGACATAGAAGTTAATAGTGACATAGAATATATACAGATCTATGCCTATTATATTTATAGCTTAAAGCTTTTTAGTATTGTAACACCAAGATTATATTTATTTAAAGAGGTTTCCCTGTCTGTTGTAAAGTAATTTTTACAGTAACCTATATTTCTCGCTTTCTGTTCAACGCCGTCCCGATAATCGAAAGCTATTATGCCCGCAACAATCTGACGCTCTGATTTCTGCTCCTGTTTTGGTTCTTTTGCCGCTTCTGTCATCGTTTTTATGCAAATATTTACATATGCGCGACGTCACACTTTTCACGCCCATCGTCTTTCCTGATGCGGAGCAAGTGTGGAGGAGTCAACTTGGTGGTGCCATGAAGGCAACAGCATTTATTTTTCGTCTGTTTGGTTACACTGGCAAGCTCTCTGTCCTACCCCGCCTTCCTGCCTGCCTGTTCGCCTGCTAGTCTTGAGTTTTATTGTTATTTTTCCTATTAAATTGCGTCGGATTATCGCACGTTTAAAATGCGTTCATCTCAGCCCCGCAAACCGTTTGAATTTTAACCGTTAGCTCCATTTATTGTAAATTGTTGGTGTTCGCTTTGCTGGAGGCGCAACGCTGCGTACTGGCGTGGCATCTTTTGTTACAGATAAGAGAAACGGTGCACGTGTTTTTCTTTACTTTTATTCTGATTCAAATTTTCAGGGTTTCGATTTTTCATAAGTTAAATTTACCGCTGCCACATTTATTGTTTGTATACCTTTCGTTCATTCAGAATGGTTATTAGCCGTGTGAAATGTTGTTATAATATGTTTAATGCAAAATAATGTGTGGAAATGACCCACTAATTATGTTTGCTTCTGAAAAGGATAACAAATCAAGTCGATTTTGCTTTGTCAGTCATAATAGCTGAAATCTGTCGTCTCAAACAGACAGATGGACAGGCAGACGGACATGCAAAAATCCACTGGGCTAGTGATAGTCGGTTAACCGAACGATTATTTGTTATTTCAATAAAAACTTATTTTACGTCTGTCATCAACTTACAGGTGAATTTTATTATATCTTTTAAACTTTTGCCTATTCTTTAAAATAATTTCATCCTCTTTAAAGTTATCTCAGAGAGTTCACTCCGAAAACCATGGACTAATTAGATCTACAACAGTTTTATAGTATTTGTTCATTAAATAGAGCAGTAATAAAAATTCACTTCACAAAAGAAAGCGTAGCTCAAACGCTTAAAAGTAGTTTGACATAAATTTTGACCGGATATCAGATATTGGGATATTTTGACATATCGTACTACACGGTATATCGGTACGAACCGGCTCGTTCCGACTCACTATATTTGCCGCCTGGAGTAAAAAGAAGCATATGGGGCAAGGCTCATTAATAAAGCTTTGAATCAGAGGCACAAGTTTGCGTTGCAACTGACTATACCCTAATGTATTTGTGTTCAGCAATGAGAGTTCATAGAGCTACGTTACGAACTGATAGAACTTTCTACGATTTAATTTATATAATTATTATAACAAAAATAAATAAATAAAAATCGAAAGCTGCAAGGGTTGAATATTATTCGAACTAGAGGAGGAAATACAAAAATAAAGGCCTAACAAAGCGGAATACAGTTGAATAGCTGTCATCTCTTCTGTTCCACTTTCGGGCTGTACTAAGTAGACCTCCCTACTCCAATCCTATGTTTTCTGTTGAAATCATAACTATCTCAACTCCATTCCAAAGTTTGACAGCCGAGTGAAGCTTTTCAAATTGAATCAACACAATTTTTTATTCCCTTCGTCCATTGAAAATGGTCAAAAAAGGGTATACTAACTTTGTGCAAATATTTGTAACAGGCATAAATAAGGAGACGTGGCAGACCCCAGAAAGTATATATATTCTTGCTGAGGATCACCAGCCGAGTCGATTTAGCCATGTCCGCCTATCTGACAGTTTGTGTCAATGGATATTAGCTATCGAGGGAGATGCAGTTTATTTCAAAGTCGAGATGCCACGCCCAACGCCCTCGCATAACGGTGTTTATTTTATTGAGCAAAGTATTGCAGTTTTAACTTTGCGATGGTATGCACATTGATGGATATTATATGAATCAATCCTATCGAACCAATAGCACAGAAGTTATTCAAGTTAACGTAATAAAAATTTACGGTACGTGCTGTAGCCTGCGCGATGTTATGTGTACTTGACGGCAATGTGGTGAGGTGTTGCTTTATTTTTTTGCGCATGTGCCTATTTGTGTGAGTAAGAACGTGTTAGCAATAGTTGGTAAAATAATATGTGCAGAATTATATGATTGAATTATAAGTGTAGTTACAAGTTTGTAACGAAATTTCAAAATTGGGCGAAGGGTATTTAACTGTCAGGCGTGCACGGCAGTAGCCATACCGACTTGCATTTTCTAAAGTCTCCCCGGTCCGTTGCTACTCGTATTTTCGCATAGCTTCCTTACGTGCTTCTGCTTTCTGTGAATTTATAAGTGACCTGGGAGACTTTCGCGTAAAGCGTTAGGACTCAGCGCTCGCTTCTCCGCACTTGTCGAGCTACTTAATTACAAAATAATTAAGATTCCACTGCCAGACACTGACGTCTTCATTAACATAATTCTGGTCGGTCTACCTAAGTCGGAAGTAATGAATAGAGGAGGGGCCTACTCACAATGTTTTTCTAATTCCAGTGTTGTGCACAATGACCTGCTTACTTTTGTTGCCAGTCTCCTCCTGACACAATGTTAATTTCAATTTGTAAAGTCGACAAAGAGGGCGTGGTTGAGCTAGCTCTGTGAGCTTGTTAACCAGGTCGGATGTGGAGTTTTGATCGACTTGTAAAGTATATTATTAATTGAAATTATGCTCGTTGTCGCCATGTCTACTGTCTACTGATATTCCTGCTCCCTGCTCCTGCTTGCAACGATGTCAGTTGACTCAATACCTTGCATAGCATATTTCTTGGTTCACCTATTTTTGGATTGCAATGTAGCTTCGAGTAAAAACAATTTAGGCTTCATATGAGTAAATAACAATTCGGTAAGACTATAGTCTAGTAAGATTCCCTTCGCCGATGGATAGACGGACATGGCGAGTAATTTGTATAACCTTCGATCATTAAAAATGCTTAAAAAAGGGTATACTAACTTCGTAAAAAGGTATGTAACAGGCATAAGAAGGCGTGACAGACCGCACGAAGTATGTATATTCTTGCTCGGGATCACTAGTCGATTGAGCCATGTCTGTCTGTCTGTCCGTCAGTCTGTCTAGTGTCTAAACAGATTTCAGCTATTATAAAAGTTGGAGACGAAAACTTTGACATGGAGGTTTCTGTGTATTATAAGCAGATAAAGATTATTTCAAAGTTTAAGTGTCACGCCCACCGCCCTCACAAATCAACAATTTGCGATTATTAAAACAACTATTGAATTCGTCTTATAGACCTATCCTCCAAATTACAATCCAATCAGACTAATAACAGAAGTTATTAAATTTAGAGTCTTCAGTACCAAGGTATTATGCGAGCAGCATCCTGCGCACTGCTATGAGTATTTGACGTCGATATCGCAAGTTGGCACTTTATTTTTTGTGCGCGTGGCTGTTTGTGTCAGTGAGTAAGCAATAGGTGGTAGAACTATTTATGCAGAATTGTATTAGTATGATAACATGTTTGTAATGAAATTTCAAATTGAGCGAGGGGTATTTTACAGTCGGACGCGCTCGCTTTAGACTTTCCGACTAGTCTTATTCTGTGATTTTATATCATTCGAGGGTGTGAACATACAACGGTCAAGTCAACTCAAGAATTTTCCATGTGCTCGATTGATAATCAGGGACTATAAAGGCTATAGCATTCCAGAACTTAACTATGTTTGTCTGCATGACTTTGCACGTTGCAAAAAAGTCGCCTTCTTGAAGTAATGAACAACTGACAACAGTGTACAGATTTTTTTCCCTTTGATATGCGACATTGTGTGAGAACATGTCTGGTTTGGTTTTAGTGACATTGCTGTTAGTTAGTGAGCGTTGGGCTTCTGTGACATTTATGATGACAGGAGGCCATGTTTTGCGCAGCCGTCCTCGTTTTCGCTCCCGTAATTGGGCTAGCACTCGCACCCAGGGGTCTATACTCGAAGCTGCTCAGGCTGGTCGAATGCTGTTAATACGTGCTACATCATTCGGCGTTTCTTTTGCGTTTTTGCTCAACTGTCGCTGCTTCTAGGCACGTAAAAAACATAAAAGTAACTGCACTGCGCTTTGTTGGAATAGTTGCAAAAGGAAATAGGCAACAAAGCACCGCAGGAGCACCGCACGCCCAGTTACTCGGGGTGCACTGGCACTGGTACTAGCACTGGCACAGGCAACGGCACAGGCAACGGCAGGAGCAGAGGCATAATAAACAGGGATGGAAAAACCAAATTTTAAACTGGACTTCAAAGTGTTAATTTTTCACCACTATTTCTTGTGTGACCCATGCATAAGTGTGTGTTTGTGTGCGACAGATGTTGTACGCGACCGATTCCCGTTGAGAGCAATGAACTACAGAAAAAACACATAAACCAAAAAAAAAGAAGAAATTCAAAAACTACATAGGCTTATGACGACGCTCATGATGGCGACAGAGCGGATTGTTCAGAAGAGATAAAATATCTCTTTGAGCTAAGTACAAGCAAAAACTGTGGGCCAGCAAAGCAGCTTCATTCTCTGATGTAGTCTTTAAAGAAGATTGATGTGGGGGCAGCAATTAGTGCTTAAGAACTATTGATGATAGTTGGCAGACTTTTTACTGGTATACTGCGTAGAGTAAGGTTCGATAAATAAGGTTAGATCGATTAAAATTTAAAATTAAAACAAATTAAATCAATGGAAGAGTTAGTTATTTAAATACTATGCAAGAATATACTGATTTCATGATTTCCATATGGTGCACGCTTAATTTGGCTTGTCTCTTGATGGTGGTGATTGTCAAATTTGATAACGTTCACGTTATCCCCGCAACAATGTTACAACCTTCTTAGTTATTTATAAGTATATAAATACGTACAAGTATATACATAAGTCACACACATATACCCATTGAAAATGGTCAAAACAGGGTATACTAACTTTGTGCAAACGTAGCACAAAGTGTATATATTCTTGCTTAGGATCACTACCCGAGTCGATTGAGTTGTGTCCGTCTGTCTATCCGTCTGAGAGGCACCAGAATTAGCAAGAAAATTATTGTATATCATAGGAAGATGAAGTTTATTTCAAAGTTAGGGTGCCATGACCATCCAACCATTATCGGGAGCGCTTGACTTTTAGTCTTGTTTTATTCTGATAAAATGCACATTAATGAGCTCGCGTTTTTCAAGCATTGTAAACCGTTTGAAATAGTCTTGTGTTGCATATTTTCCACAGGGATAGGCAGTAGAATGTTACTTTATATAATAAAAAGCTTAGTAGAATATGCAGAATCTCAATTAAAACCGAAGCCAAAAACTGCAATAGTAGATAATTGCATTGCATTGCATGCCTTCAATAATAATACTAATAAGTCATTTTTAATGCTTGAAATATTTATTAAATTGGATATATACATAGAATAGTTGGCTGAAACTAGTGTATGGGAACTACCGTTGTTCCTATTGTTTTCATGATTTTCGGACGATTTTTAAATACTTTTCGCTAAATCCGCACGACAGACGAACATTTTTTAATTATTATACCCGTTACTCGTAGAATAGAAGGGTATTATAGCTTTGTGCCAACCGAAAATGTTTGTAACAGGCAGAAGGAGAAATCTCCGACCCCATAAAGTATATATATTCTGAATCAGCATGAACAGCCGAGTCGATATAGCCATGTCCGTCTGTCCGTCTGTCCGTCCGTGTGAAAACCTAGATCAGCTATTATAAGAGCTAGAGCTACCAAATTTGGAGACAATATGTGTTAATTCTGCACGCAGGTCAAGTTTATTTTGGATTTTTGCCACGCCTCCATCCGCCCCCATAAATCGAAAAAAGTCGATTGTAGCTGCAAATATAGCTCTACAGCAATCATGGGCGGGCGTGTTGCGTAAGTTTCAATAAGATCGGCCGATAAAGATATTCAAAAATAGTATTACCCTGTGGCCATGTGCTTATGTCGGTTTTTCCTAATGTTAGTACCCGAGTTCAACTCCAGCAGCAGACAACTTTTTATACCCTTGCAGAGGGTATATTAATTTTAGCCAGAAGTTTGCAACGCACCTTAGGAGACATCTCCGACCCTATAAAGTATATATATTCTGAATCAGCATCACCAGAGGAGTCGAAAAATGGATGTCCGTCTGTCCGTCCGTCCGTCCGTCCGTCCGTCTGTTGCAACGCAAACTAGTCTCTCAGTTTTTGAGCTATCTTCATGAAACTTGGCACACAAGCTTATTATTGCTGTAGGCTGTAAATAAGTCGGAACGAGCCAGATCGGACCGATATATCGTATAGCTGTCATGGAGCCTATCGGCTGATTTTCGTTATATTTCAAGATATAGCTATCAGGCTTACCACATCCAAATCTAAGTGTGTCCCTAATGATAAAGTTCGATATCGAACTTTTATAACTTATAACGATCAACGATCGGCCTAATGAAGGTTCATGTTGCAATTTTATGGAAACCTGAGTACTATTACATGTAGCTGTTAAACAAAAAATCATATAGCTGTCAAACGCATTTTTGAATGAGAACCTTTCAAATTTAGATTTTATGACCAACAGATCCTTTACAACACAAAGACATTTCCTCATAACATTTTGTGTTAAGTATATAAGAAATCCAGGTATATACAAAAGCATTAAAAAGGTAGAATTATTTTTTTTCGAAGCAGGTGTTTGATTCATAGCCTTAATCAGGTAAAAATCTTGACTTCCTGTACTGTTATAATTGTTCAATAAATACCACAGAAACCAGCAGCAATCCAAATATATTTTATATTTTGTATAACTGCAAGAGTATGAAACCTTCGGCAAGCCGAAGGTAGCCTTACATTCTTGTTTTTAATTATGTGGCAACTTTTTTTTTTTTTTCTTTTAATTATGTGCACCGAAAATATTTATAGTGCAATTTTATCGGTCATTGCGTAAGAAGTGCAGTGGTCGAGTGGTGATGGTAGTTGAATGTTAAGCAAGAGGTCCGGAGTTCAACTCCTGGGTGTGCCGCGGCGACTTATATTTATTTTTTTGTATCTTATATTTTTTTTTTATTTTATAGTGTGTTGCAAAATTCAAAATAAATTTGTAGTATATTTAAAGCCACTTAGAATCGAAAGAGACATTGAGCAGCAACACAAAAAACAAAAAAAAATCCGAAAAATTGTAGCGGGTATATCACAGTCGAGTCAGCTCGACTGTAGCCTTTCCGACTTGTTTTTATACCCTTGCAGAGGGTATATTAATTTTAGCCAGAAGTTTGCAACGCACCTTAGGAGACATCTCCGACCCTATAAAGTATATATATTCTGAATCAGCATCACCAGAGGAGTCGAAAAATGGATGTCCGTCTGTCCGTCCGTCCGTCTGTTGCAACGCAAACTAGTCTCTCAGTTTTTGAGCTATCTTCATGAAACTTGGCACACAAGCTTCTTATTGCTGTAGGCTGTAAATAAGTCGGAACGAGCTAGATCGGACCGATATATCGTATAGCTGTCATAGAAGCTATCGGCCGATTTTTGTTGTTTTTCAAGATATTGCAACAAGATTTGGCAAATCCTATTCTTATTACGTTTTTAATGTGCTGTCAAAATTGTATCAAAATCGGACCACTATAACATATAGCTGCCATAGAGCTGCCATAGGAACAATCGGCTGAAATCAGGGTTTTTGTATGCAAACCTGTTTTGTTTTTTGGAAATACCGCACATTATCAATACTTTTTAATGTTATACAGTAACCCGCCCTTAGTTTTTCCATTTAAATATCTCATACGTTTATATTATATAGCTGCTATAGGAACAATCAGTCAGTCCGTCTGTCTGTTGCAACGCAAATTAGTCCCCCAGTTATTGAGCTATCTTCATGAAACTTTGCTCACAAGCTTCTTATTTCTGCCCTCTTTAAATAAGTCGGAACGGGCCAGATCGGACTGATATATTGTATAGCTGTCATGGAGCCTATCGGCCGATTTTCGTTATATTTCAAGATGTAGCTATCAGACTTACCACATCCAAATTTAAGTGTGTCCCTAATAATAAAGTTCGAAATCGAACTTTTATAACTTATAACGATCAACGATCGGCCTAATGAAGGTTCATGTTGCAATTTTATGGAAACCTGAGTACTGTTACATGTAGCTGTTAAACAAAAAATCCTGTAGCTGTTATTCAAACGAATTTTTGAATGAGAACTTTCCAAATTTATTTATATTTTATGACCAACAGATCCTTTACAACACAAAGACATTTCCTCATAACATTTTGTGTTAAGTATATAAGAAATCCAGGTATATACAAAAGCATTAAAAGGTAGAATTATTGTTTTTTAAGCAGGTGTTTGATTCATAGCCTTAATCCGCTAAAAATCTCGACTTCCTGTACTGTTATAATTGTTCAATAAATACCACAGAAACCAGCAGCAATCCAAATATATTTTATATTTTGTATAACTGCAAGGGTATGCAACCTTCGGTAAGCCGAAGGTAGCCTTGCTTTCTTGTTTTAATTATGTGGACCGAAAATATTCATAATGCAATTTTATCGGTCATTGCGTAAGAAATGCAGTGGGTATGGTAGCTGACTGTTAAGCGAGAGGTCGAAGTTCAACTCCTGGTGCGGCGATCGACTTATATTTTTTTTTTCGTATCTTATATTTTTATACCCTTGCAGAGGGTATATTAATTTTAGCCAGAAGTTTGCAACGCACGCTAGGAGACATCCCCGACCCTATAAAGTATATATATTCTGAATCAGCATCACCAGAGGAGTCGAAAAATGGATGTCCGTCTGTCCGTCTGTCCGTCCGTCCGTCCGTCCGTCTGTTGCAACGCAAACTAGTCTCTCAGTTTTTGAGCTATCTTCATGAAACTTGGCACACAAGCTTCTTATTGCTGTAGGCTGTAAATAAATCGGAACGAGCCAGATCGGACCGATATATCGTATAGCTGTCATAGAAGCTTTTGGCCGATTTTTGTTGTTTTTCAAGATATTGCAACAAGATTTGGCAAATCCTATTCTTATTTTCTTCTTAATGTGCTGTCAAAATTATATCAAAATCGGACCACTATAACATATAGCTGCCATAGGAACAATCGGCTGAAATCAGGGTTTTTGTATGCAAACCTGTTTTGTTTTTGGAAATACCGCACATTATCAATACTTGTTAATGTTATACAGTAACCCGCCCTTAGTTTTTCCATTTAAATATCTCAGAAGTTTATATTCTATAGCTGTTATAGGAACAATCAGTCAGTCCGTCTGTCTGTTGCAACTCAAATTAGTCCCCCAGTTATTGAGCTATCTTCATGAAACTTGGCACACAAGCTTATTATTGCTGTAGGCTGTAAATAAGTCGGAACGAGCCAGATCGGACCGATATATCGTATAGCTGTCATAGAAGCTATCGGCCGATTTTTGTTGTTTTTCAAGATATTGCAACAAGATTTGGCAAATCCTATTCTTATTACGTTCTTAATGTGCTGTCATAATTGTATCAAAATCGGACCACTATAACATATAGCTGCCATAGGAACAATCGGCTGAAATCAGGGTTTTTGTATGCAAACCTGTTTTGTTTTTGGAAATACCGCACATTATCAATACTTTTTAATGTTATACAGTAACCCGCCCTTAGTTTTTCCTTTTAAATATCTGAGACGTTTATATTCTATAGCTGTTATAGGAACAATCAGTCAGTCCGTCTGTCTGTTGCAACGCAAATTAGTCCCCCAGTTATTGAGCTATCTTCATGAAACTTGGCACACAAGCTTATTATTGCTGTAGGCTGTAAATAAGTCGGAACGAGCCAGATCGGACCGATATATCGTATAGCTGTCATAGAAGCTATCGGCCGATTTTTGTTGTTTTTCAAGATATTGCAACAAGATTTGGCAAATCCTATTCTTATTACGTTCTTAATGTGCTGTCATAATTGTATCAAAATCGGACCACTATAACATATAGCTGCCATAGGAACAATCGGCTGAAATCACGGTTTTTGTATGCAAACCTGTTTTGTTTTTGGAAATACCGCACATTATCAATACTTTTTAATGTTATACAGTAACCCGCCCTTAGTTTTTCCTTTTAAATATCTGAGACGTTTATATTCTATAGCTGTTATAGGAACAATCAGTCAGTCCGTCTGTCTGTTGCAACGCAAATTAGTCTCCCAGTTATTGAGCTATCTTCATGAAACTTGGCACACAAGCTTATTATTGATGTAGGCTGTAAATAAGTCGGAACGAGCCAGATCGGACCGATATATCGTATAGCTGTCATAGAAGCTATCGCCCGATTTTTGTTGTTTTTCAAGATATTGCAACAAGATTTGGCAAATCCTATTCTTATTACGTTGCTAATGTGCTGTCAAAATTGTATCAAAATCGGACCACTATAACATATAGCTGCCATAGGAACAATCGGCTGAAATCAGGGTTTTTGTATGCAAACCTGTTTTGTTTTTGGAAATACCGCACATTATCAATACTTTTTAATGTTATACAGTAACCCGCCCTTAGTTTTTCCATTTAAATATCTCAGACGTTTATATTCTATAGCTGTTATAGGAACAATCAGTCAGTCCGCGTGTCTGTTGCAACTCAAATTAGTCCCCCAGTTATTGAGCTATCTTCATGAAACTTTGCTCACAAGCTTCTTATTTCTGCCCTCTTTAAATAAGTCGGAATGGGCCAGATCGGACTGATATATCGTATAGCTGTCATGGAGCCTATCGGCCGATTTTCGTTATATTTCAAGATATAGCTATCAGGCTTACCACATCCAAATCTAAGTGTGTCCCTAATAATAAAGTTCGAAATCGTACTTTTATAACTTATAACGATCAACGATCGGCCTAATGAAGGTTCATGTTGCAATTTTATGGAAACCTGAGTACTATTACATGTAGCTGTTAAACAAAAAATCCTGTAGCTGTTATTCAAACGAATTTTTGAATGAGAACTTTCCAAATTTATTTATATTTTATGACCAACAGATCCTTTACAACACAAAGACATTTCCTCATAACATTTTGTGTTAAGTATATAAGAAATCCAGGTATATACAAAAGCATTAAAAAGGTAGAATTATTTTTTTTCGAAGCAGGTAAAAATCTTGACTTCCTGTACTGTTATAATTGTTCAATAAATACCACAGAAACCAGCAGCAACCCAAATATATTTATACCCTTGCAGAGGGTATATTAATTTTAGCCAGAAGTTTGCAACGCACCTTAGGAGACATCTCCGACCCTACAAAGTATATATATTCTGAATCAGCATCACCAGAGGAGTCGAAAAATGGATGTCCGTCTGTCCGTCCGTCCGTCCGTCCGTCCGTCCGTCCGTCCGTCCGTCCGTCCGTCCGTCCGTCCGTCCGTCCGTCCGTCCGTCCGTCCGTCCGTCCGTCCGTCCGTCCGTCCGTCCGTCTGTTGCAACGCAAACTAGTCTCTCAGTTTTTGAGCTATCTTCATGAAACTTGGCATACAAGCTTCTTATTGCTGTAGGCTGTAAATAAGTCGGAACGAGCTAGATCGGACCGATATATCGTATAGCTGTCATAGAAGCTATCGGCCGATTTTTGTTGTTTTTCAAGATATTGCAACAAGATTTGGCAAATCCTATTCTTATTACGTTCCTAATGTGCTGTCAAAATTGTATCAAAATCGGACCACTATAACATATAGCTGCCATAGGAACAATCGGCTGAAATCAGGGTTTTTGTATGCAAACCTGTTATGTTTTTGGAAATACCGCACATTATCAATACTTTTTAATGTTATACAGTAACCCGCCCTTAGTTTTTCTATTTAAATATCTCAGAAGTTTATATTATATACATAGCTGTTATAGGAACAATCAGTCAGTCCGTCTGTATGTTGGAACTCAAATTAGTCCCCCAGTTATTGAGCTATCTACATGAAACTTGGCACACAAGCTTATTATTGCTGTAGGCTGTAAATAAGTCGGAACGAGCCAGATCGGACCGATATATCGTATAGCTGTCATAGAAGCTATCGGCCGATTTTTGTTGATTTTCAAGATATTGCAACAAGATTTGGCAAATCTTATTCTTATTACGTTCTTAATGTGCTGTCAAAATTGTATCAAATTGTATAATCGGACCACTATAACATATAGCTGTCATCGGAACAATCGGCTGAAATCAGGGTTTTTGTATGCAAACCTGTTTTGTTTTTGGAAATACCGCACATTATCAATACTTTTTAATGTTATACAGTAACCCGTCCTTAGTTTTTCCATTTAAATATCTCAGACGTTTATATTCTATAGCTGTTATAGGAACAATCAGTCAGTCCGTCTGTCTGCTGCAACTCAAATTAGTCCCCCCCCTTATTATTGAGCTATCTTCATGAAACTTTTCTCCCAAGCTTCTTATTTCTGCCCTCTTTTAATAAGTCGGATCGGGCCAGATCGGACTGATATATCGTATAGCTGTCATTCAAGATATAGCTATCAGGCTTACCACATCCAAATCTAATTGTGTGCCTAATAATAAAGTTCGAAATCGAAGTTTTATAACTTATAACGATCAACGATCAGCCTAATGAAGGTTCATGTTGCAATTTTATGGAAATCTGAGTACTATTACATATAGCTGTTAAACAAAAAATCATGTAGCTGTTATTCAAACGCATTTTTGAATGAGAACTTTTCAAATTTATTTATATTTTATGACCAACAGATCCTTTACAACACAAAGACATTTCCTCATAACATTTTGTGTTAAGTATATAAGAAATCCAGGTATATACAAAAGCATTAAAAAGGTAGAATTATTTTTTTCGAAGCAGGTGTTTGATTCATAGCCTTAATCAGGTAAAAATCTTGACTTCCTGTACTGTTATAATTGTTCAATAAATACCACAGAAACCAGCAGCAATCCAAATATATTTTATATTTTGTATAACTGCAAGGGTATGAAACCTTCGGCAAGCCGAAGGTAGCCTTGCTTTCTTGTTTATATTTTGTATAACTGCAAGGGTATGAAACCTTCGGCAAGCCGAAGGTAGCCTTGCTTTCTTGTTTTATTTTACAGTGTGTTGCAAAATTCAAAATAAGTTTTTAGTAAATTTTAAGCCACTTAGAATCGAAAGAGACATTGAACAGCAATGCAAAAAACAACCGACAAATCGAATTAGATATGTTGAGATGTATTGTGAGGCACCATATATATATATATATGTGTGTATAGGTATCTCTTTCACAAATAAAAAGCAAGAACGCATTGTTCACATTTGGCACATGTTTTTCCGATGAGTTGTAGCGGGTATATCACAGTCGTGTACGCTCGACTGTAGCCTTTCCTACTTGTTTATTTATATTTTAATTTCCCACTTGACGGCATGTGAGCATTTTACTTTGAGTTGACGTTCTTTATTATATGCCACTCGCTTTTATATTGCTACAATGTTTTATTTTTAATGAAACGGCAAAACACGGACAACAAGGATACCCCGACAAGCACTTTACAGCATATATCCCGAAATATGTCAACATATGTGCGCAAGTTCCGAGCAACTAAAAAATTCAAAAAATGCTCGTCAATTAGCAATTATGTGGCAGAAGCGCCGCGCTGGTTATTATAACGTGTAATTAAACTAACGCTCGAGTTGCCCCACCGTTTCCCAATCTAGGTTTCTAACAGTGCAAACAAACTTGATCAGCACTATACAGGATTCGTTATGCCAAATTTGGTGACCATTTTCATTGGCCAACAAATATGAAAATGCGTAGAAATTAAACATTAAAGAACGATTTGATAGAAACTGCCTGCAGGTCACATTACACAGGAGTGAATATTTGTGAACAATTAATATCGTAATTCTCGTTGCCCGCCTTTGAGGCTTTCAAAGTTGACGATTTTATTTCTTTGGTTTCCTTCTTGGTGTGTGCTTATTTCTTATTTTCTGGAGCCTACCAGTGCATCAAAGCGTTACACGTGTGGCCAATTAAGCAATTATCGATTGCAGGCAATTTATTTTGCACTTCATGCGTGCTCATCCTGCCAAGACTCTTTGGCGAAACTACAATTAGGATCAGCTCGTGCAAAGCAGATTGGTAGAGCACTGTAAGATTTCAGCGCCGCATATTCATAAATGGCTCAGGTAAGACACTGAGGATTCTGTAGTCCCTCTTCCATCATGCGATAGAACTTGGCATTCTTCGTATCATTCGCAGCAACTTTAACTTGCTTTAAACTAAAATTGTGCATGATTTCATAATTTATTCCCGGCCAGGGCCACTGGATTTAGCACAGCTCAGTGAGTTGCGGAGGCAGCGTGAATAGACAGCAAGGGACAGGGTGA
Source organism: Zaprionus inermis (assembly GCA_018151445.1). Taxonomy (NCBI): domain Eukaryota; kingdom Metazoa; phylum Arthropoda; class Insecta; order Diptera; family Drosophilidae; genus Zaprionus; species Zaprionus inermis. Next base: position 302,361 of record JAECXD010001704.1, read on the forward strand.
AGTAGAAGGGCCTGGCGAACGTGGGTAAACACAGCGCTGGAAATCATTGCATGGATATAACCGCAACAACAAAAACAATAATAGGTTGATAGACGGAATGGCGGAGCTCTGCAGGGCAGCCTGTGGTAATGGCATTGGCAACCTTTATAGCTATGTAGAAATGCTGCGAAAAGGATCTTTGTTTTCGTGACTGTGTTTGTTTTCGCAGCTTTAGTTCGTTTCGTGTTGGTTTGTTTTGGCTTGGACCTGACTAGCAGATAGTCGGCAAGGTTACCAATAAAAACCATTTCATCTTTTTCATAAATTCTTAAAGTAACTTTTGAAAACATTTCAGTAGTTCGCTGTCTGTGTAGTCCATACGCAACAGTTTACAATAATATGACGGAAATTGTCATCAACAGATCCAGCGCAAAATGAAACATATTACCAAATCGTCAACGAATCCGAAATTATATCCACACAGATCCCATAATGTTCGAAATAGGAACAATCAATGGACAGTTTGATTAGAACATAAATATATTATAAATAAAATCGATTGCCTTTGCATACTTGCAGGAATTATTTTCATGAATAGCGACTAACTCATTAGTGTGATTAAAAACTTAAGTATTTTATACCCTTGACCATTGAAAATGGTCAAATAAGGGTATACTAACTTTTTTCATGAGCCTTGTCCGTCTGGTTTTTGTGTGAACGCAAAGATCTCAGCTATTACAAAAGCTTGAAACACCAAATTTCCGAAAATCGATAATTTGCGATTATGAAATAAAGTATTTAAGACAAATAGAATAGGAATATTATATGGAAATACCCTTCAAATAACAACTGATCGGACCAATAACACAGAATATTCAAGTTAGCGTCTTCAGTACAAGTATTCTGAATCAGCATTAACAGCCGAGTCGATATAGTTATGTCCGTTTGTCCGTCTGTCTGTCTGTCCGAAATTCAAGAAATAGTATTGCCTTGTGACCATGAGTTTATATCGGTTTTTTCTAATGTTAGTTCTCGAGTTCAACTCCAGCAGCAGGCAACTTTTTTTTATACCCTTGCAGAGGGTATATTAATTTTAGCCAGAAGTTTGCAACGCACCTTAGGAGACATCTCCGACCCTATAAAGTATATATATTCTGAATCAGCATCACCAGAGGAGTCGAAAAATGGATGTCCGTCTGTCCGTCCGTCCGTCCGTCCGTCCGTCCGTCCGTCTGTTGCAACGCAAACTAGTCTCTCAGTTTTTGAGCTATCTTCATGAAACTTGGCACACAAGCTTCTTATTGCTGTAGGCTGTAAATAAGTCGGAACGAGCCAGATCGGACCGATATATCGTATAGCTGTCATAGAAGCTATCGGCCGATTTTTGTTGTTTTTCAAGATATTGCAACAAGATTTGGCAAATCCTATTCATATTACGTTCTTAATGTGCTGTCAAAATTGTATCAAAAATCGGACCACTATAACATATAGCTGCCATAGGAACAATCGGCTGAAATCAGGGTTTTTGTATGCAAACCTGTTTTGTTTTTGGAAATACCGCACATTATCAATACTTTTTAATGTTATACAGTAACCCGCCCTTAGTTTTTCCATTTAAATATCTCAGACGTTTATATTCTATAGCTGTTATAGGAACAATCAGTCAGTCCGTCTGTCTGTTGCAACTCAAATTAGTCCCCCAGTTATTGAGCTATCTTCATGAAACTTGGCACACAAGCTTATTATTGCTGTAGGCTGTAAATAAGTCGGAACGAGCCAGATCGGACCTATATATCGTATAGCTGTCATAGAAGCTATCGGCCGATTTTTGTTGTTTTTCAAGATATTGCAACAAGATATGGCAAATCCTATTCTTATTACGTTCTTAATGTGCTGTCAAAATTGTATCAAAATCGAACCAGTATAACATATAGCTGCCATAGGAACAATCGGCTGAAATCAGGGTTTTTGTATTCAAACCCGTTTTGTTTTTGGAAATACCGAACATTATCAATACTTTTTAATGTTATACAGTAATCCGCCCTTAGTTTTTCCATTTAAATATCTCAGACGTTTATATTCTATAGCTGTTATAAGAACAATCAGTCAGTTCGTCCGTCTGTTGCAACGCAAACTAGTCTCTCAGTTTTTGAGCTATCTTCATGAAACTTGGCACACAAGCATCTTATTGCTGTAGGCTGTAAATAAGTCGGAACGAGCCAAATCGGACCGATATATCGAATAGCTGTCATAGAAGCTATCGGCCGATTTTTGTTGTTTTTCAAGATATTGCAACAACTTGTCAAATCTTATTCTTATTACTTACTTAATGTGCTGTCAAAATTATATCAAAATCGGACCACTATAACATATAGCTGCCATAGGAACAATCGGCTGAAATCAGGGTTTTTGTATGCAAACCTTTTTTGTTTTTGGAAATACCGCACATTATCAATATTTTTTAATGTTATACAGTAACCCGCCCTTAGTTTTTCCATTTAAATATCTCAGACGTTTATATTCTATATCTGTTATAGGAACAATCAGTCAGTCCGTCTGTCTGTTGCAACGCAAATTAGTCCCCCAGTTATTGAGCTATCTTTATGAAACTTTGTTCGCAAGCTTCTTATTTCTGCCCTCTAAGTCGGAATGGGCCAGATCGGACTGATATATCGTATAGCTGTCATGGAGCCTATCGGCCGATTTTCGTTATATTTCAAGATATAGCTATCAGGCTTACCACATCCAAATCTAAGTGTGTCCCTAATAATAAAGTTCGAAATCGAACTTTTATAACTTATAACGATCAACGATCGGCCTAATGAAGGTTCATGTTGCAATTTTATGGAAACCTGAGTACTATTACATGTAGCTGTTAAACAAAAAATCATGTAGCTGTTATTCAAACGCATTTTTGAGTGAGATCTTTCCAAATTTATTTATATTTTATGATCAACAGATCCTTTACAACACAAAGACATTTCCTCATAACATTTTGTGTTAAGTTTATAAGAAATCCAGGTATATACAAAAGCATTAAAAAGGTAGAATTATTTTTTTTCGAAGCAGGTGTTTGATTCATAGCCTTAATCAGGTAAAAATCTCGACTTCCTGTACTGTTATAATTGTTCAATAAATACCACAGAAACCAGCAGCAATCTAAATATATTTTATATTTTGTATAACTGCAAGGGTATGAAACCTTCGGCAAGCCGAAGGTAGCCTTGCTTTCTTGTTTTAATTATGTATACTGAAAATATTCATAATTAAATTTTATCGGCCATTGCAGTGGCCGAGTCGTAATGTTAGTTAACTGTTAAGCAAGAGGTTCGGAGTTCAACTCCTGGGTGCGGCGACCGACTTATATTTATTTTTTTTTCGTATCTTACATTTTTATACCCTTGCAGAGGGTATATTAATTTTAGCCAGAAGTTTGCAACGCACGCTAGGAGACATCCCCGACCCTATAAAGTATATATATTCTGAATCAGCATCACCAGAGGAGTCGAAAAATGGATGTCCGTCTGTCCGTCTGTCCGTCCGTCCGTCCGTCCGTCCGTCCGTCAGTCCGTCTGTCTGTTGCAACTCAAATTAGTCCCCCAGTTATTGAGCTATCTTCATGAAACTTGGCACACAAGCTTATTATTGCTGTAGGCTGTAAATAAATCGGAACGAGCCAGATCGGACCGATATATCGTATAGCTGTCATAGAAGCTATCGGCCGATTTTTGTTGTTTTTCAAGATATTGCAACAAGATTTGGCAAATCCTATTCTTATTACCTTCTTAATGTGCTGTCAAAATTATATCAACATCGGACCACTATAACATATAGCTGCCATAGGAACAATCGGCTGAAATCAGGGTTTTTGTATACAAACCTGTTTTGTTTTTGGAAATACCGCACATTATCAATACTTGTTAATGTTTTACAGTAACCCGCCCTTAGTTTTTCCATTTAAATATCTCAGAAGTTTATATTCTATAGCTGTTATAGGAACAATCAGTCAGTCCGTCTGTCTGTTGCAACTCAAATTAGTCCCCCAGTTATTGAGCTATCTTCATGAAACTTGGCACACAAGCTTATTATTGCTGTAGGCTGTAAATAAGTCGGAACGAGCCAGATCGGACCGATATATCGTATAGCTGTCATAGAAGCTATCGGCCGATTTTTGTTGTTTTTCAAGATATTGCAACAAGATTTGGCAAATCCTATTCTTATTACGTTCTTAATGTGCTGTCAAAATTGTATCAAAATCGGACCAATTTAATATATAGCTGCCATAGGAACAATCGGCTGAAATCAGGGTTTTTGTATGCAAACCTGTTTTGTTTTTGGAAATACCGCACATTATCAATACTTTTTAATGTTATACAGTAACCCGCCCTTAGTTTTTCCTTTTAAATATCTGAGACGTTTATATTCTATAGCTGTTATAGGAACAATCAGTCAGTCCGTCTGTCTGTTGCAACGCAAATTAGTCTCCCAGTTATTGAGCTATCTTCATGAAACTTGGCACACAAGCTTATTATTGATGTAGGCTGTAAATAAGTCGGAACGAGCCAGATCGGACCGATATATCGTATAGCTGTCATAGAAGCTATCGGCCGATTTTTGTTGTTTTTCAAGATATTGCAACAAGATTTGGCAAATCCTATTCTTATTACGTTCTTAATGTGCTGTCATAATTGTATCAAAATCGGACCACTATAACATATAGCTGCCATAGGAACAATCGGCTGAAATCAGGGTTTTTGTATGCAAACCTGTTTTGTTTTTGGAAATACCGCACATTATCAATACTTTTTAATGTTATACAGTAACCCGCCCTTAGTTTTTCCATTTAAATATCTCAGACGTTTATATTCTATAGCTGTTATAGGAACAATCAGTCAGTCCGCGTGTCTGTTGCAACTCAAATTAGTCCCCCAGTTATTGAGCTATCTTCATGAAACTTTGCTCACAAGCTTCTTATTTCTGCCCTCTTTAAATAAGTCGGAATGGGCCAGATCGGACTGATATATCGTATAGCTGTCATGGAGCCTATCGGCCGATTTTCGTTATATTTCAAGATATAGCTATCAGGCTTACCACATCCAAATCTAAGTGTGTCCCTAATAATAAAGTTCGAAATCGAACTTTTATAACTTATAACGATCAAAGATCGGCCTAATGAAGGTTCATGTTGCACTTTTATGGAAACCTGAGTACTATTACATGTAGCTGTTAAACAAAAAATCCTGTAGCTGTTATTCAAACGAATTTTTGAATGAGAACTTTCCAAATTTATTTATATTTTATGACCAACAGATCCTTTACAACACAAAGACATTTCCTCATAACATTTTGTGTTAAGTATATAAGAAATCCAGGTATATACAAAAGCATTAAAAGGTAGAATTATTTTTTTTCGAAGCAGGTAAAAATCTTGACTTCCTGTACTGTTATAATTGTTCAATAAATACCACAGAAACCAGCAGCAACCCAAATATATTCTATATTTTGTATAACTGCAAGGGTATGAAACCTTCGGCAAGCCGAAAGTAGCCTTGCTTTCTTGTTTTATTTTACAGTATGTTGCAAAATCCAAAATAAGTTTTTTGTATATTTAAAGCCACTTAGAATCGAGACATTGAGCAGCAATGCAAAAAACAAACGACAAATCTATTTAGATATGTTTTCCTACTTCCCTTATTTTGATATAGTGTTTGGTAATTCTTAAGAATATTTCTCCATCCTGTGATGTTAAGATACAATATTATGATGTACGGATTCTTCACTTAATAAATACCCCATATACATATGTATATGCTATATGTATAGGCGTCTTTTTGACATATGCATATTTTAAAGCCCTCTGCTGAGTTATAACTACAAAGTAATAAAAATTTGACTTTTTTACGCATGTGTCTGTGTGAATGAGAACGAGTAAGCAATAGGTGATTGAATAATTTTTGCACAGTTACCTGATTGACATTTTAAAAGTGTGGGTACAAGTTTGTAATGGAATTTCAAAATTGGGCGAAGTGTATCTTACCGTCGGGCAAGCTCGACTGTAGTCTTACAGACTTGTTTTTTTTTAACATACCATTATTCAAAATATTTTCATATTTATCTGATTGTTACTATAAAGCTATAGAAATAGCTGACCGACTTAAACTCAAATATAATTATGTGTTTTATAGAGACAGCTCTGAGAAACCAGTTTGCGCTGCAGAATACAGACGGAAGATCAGCATATATGTAAGATGGTATACTTCGATGCAAGTTGGCAACCCCACTAATGGAGGACAGTTGGCATGCCTGCGAACCGAAGAGTGTTGCTAGAGGAGAGTAGCGAAGGAGAGTCGTAGTCGGTCATCTCGCGTAAAAAGTTGACAGTTGAACAAACCGCTATTAAGTTGTAACAGTTGCCCAAATATTAAGTTGCGAAGAACACTCAAGTTGTAACGCCATTATTTTGTATTATTTAACCTTACTGAATTGATTTGAACCATTATAATAAACTCACTTTAATAATAACCTTACATATATGTATATCTACTATATGGGTTAGGAGATGTCCCCTAAGCGGCATTGCAAACGCCAAAAAACTCTTTTGTCCTCGCCTTGAGATAGGGTTTAAGATTATGTTATATACTTACAAAAATCACTTAAGCTTTCTAGTAACCACTAAGCTTTTCATATACTTGGAAATATGCGAGAATCCAAAATGTTGCATTAATCAAATCAGCCACAATCCATGTCATTAAAAACATCACGACGAGCTCGCTTGAGTTAAATCATTTGCAACAATTGTCAAGAATATTTCCATACATATACCCTAATAACTGGAATCTCGCAACACACAAACCCAGAAACACTACCTACTTCACAGTCACACCACGCTCCCATTATGCCACAAATTCCGGCAATAAATATTTACAACAAAAACTATTAACGTAAACACACACCACTGACTTATTACGGATGGGTGGAGAGAAAACGAATGAGAAAGGCATTGCCCAGCCCAAACACCGCAGCTTGTCATAATAAAGGACATGATGACCCGCACGCCCGATAGGTCAGACGGCCGCAGAACATAAAGCAGTATAAAGCTGGAAACAGGGGTTGCAGGGGACAACAGCAATTGGGAGTCCGTCTGATGGACATGGGCCGAAGCGAGCCATACGTGACTTTCTGATTTTATTAGCGTTAAAATTACCAAATGTATGGGCGAGTATTTTTCATAGCAGGTAGCCTTCCAAACACCATCACAATTCGTATATATTTATATATAACGGAAATCACCTATCCCTTTGCTTTCATAGTTAAACAGTGTACTGGAGTGGAAAGCCCGAAGAAGTGGAATATACCCATTTATTAAAAATTATTCATATTAATCGAATCTGAAAACGTTGATACAATAAAGTTGTGAGAATTTTGGCTAAAGTTTAATTTTGGTTGTATTCAAAATCGACCAAATTGTAAAATATTTGGTCTTAGAGCATTTTTGTAACGTCGTTTAGTATTTGAATACAATGATTTTAATTAAATTTCAATTGTATTGAACTAGGCTCACTTCCTGCAGCGACACTCGGACCGTGCTGACGTGTTTATTCTCTGTACTCCGAAAATATAAATTAATAAAGCACCAAGTCACGTACTTATGCAATGAGTCAAAACGATACTTGCGCTCAACATTAACATGGGCATGACGTCGACTTTCTTTGATGCGAAACAACGCGTATTTTTAATTTGTCTCTACATAATCCAAAAAAGTGCTGGAATCCAGTGCAAACGCCGATCGGCCACGGTCAATCACCGCCAACCCGACACACAAACTTATACCAATAACAAAGGACAGAGCGCGTTCTCGCTCACCGCCAATTCCAATGTTCACCCAAAGAGAACTGACCTTGTCCACAGTAACCAACACCGTACTCCCGAAAGAAAATTAAGTTACTTATTTAAGAATGTCCCCCGACCGAAGGCTCACCTGGCGCAGGCACATCGAAGCCAAAAGAACGCAACTTAAGCTTAGGGCTAGTAGTCTCCATTGGCACATAAACTCCCGCTCATCCCTCTTTCTGGACTACCGGGTGCAATTCCGTACTAAAACCAATCTGATTTTACCGATTAAATCCGATTCTGTAATTAAAATTTATCCTGCACGTCAATTTTTTGACTTAACCTCAAAAAACAAAACAAAAAATTTTGAAAGCCCCGAAAAGTAATGGGGGGTGATGACCTGTTTTTAACATTTTAATTTTTATCTTATAGACGTTGTTAAATTTTACGCGTGGTGCTGCCACCTAAAAAAATCACCATATTACACACTTTAGCTGAGTTCATAGTCAATATGCGTGAAGTACGAATTTGAGAAATGACTTCACGCATTTTGCTTCGTATAAAGACAGTATTTTTATACCTCGTAGAGTAGAAGAGTATTATAGCTTTGTGCCAACCGAAAATGTTTGTAACAGGCAGAAGGAGACATCCCGACCCTACAAGTAAATAGATTTGTGATTTGATGAGAGTCGTGGCTATAGCCGACGAATTATATTTATACTATATTGGAGCTTGTATAGTTATTGAATAATAATCAATATCTGCGTGTCGACGACCGACGCGTGGCTGGCTTCTGCAATCGGTTATGACCATCAAGAGTAACCGCGTGTCGATACCTTGATGATTCTTTACCAATTACATACATTATAAAATAGTATAATTGGATATAACATAAATATATTAATGAACTATGATGCACAACGCTAATTGGTTAAATTTGTTGTTTTATTTTTTTCCCCTTTTTTTTTATTTAAGCAAATTGGTAAAGGCTATTAATGACAATAGGTTTTTCCCAATTTCTGGGTTTAAATTTTTCTATCTTCTAAGGAAGTAGACTTGTTAAAGATTTAATTAATTAAATGATTGCCAAATCCTTATTTATTTAAACAACTGATACCTTGCGTAGATTATCTTTATATGGACATTAGGTCCAATATGTGAATCAAATTTTTCCGCCTTGTACCGTGGGGTGATTTTATTCCTTAAGCGTTTATTAAGTTTTACCAAGACCGTTTGCCAAACCTGAAAAGTTCTGTCGGACCTTGATTTGTTCATCATTTTTAACTGTATCTCCTGTGCTTTGTCCATTTTATTTGTGATTTCTTCTGCAAGTTGGAGAGGCATTGCATGAATAATGTCGATCGGTCTTTTGTTAGTCACTGAATGCACTGTTTTATTATATTCAATGGTTGCCTGGAGTATGAGATTGACTGTGTCATTTAAGCCTCTTTCTAGTTTTAAGCATCGTGCAATCTCTACCAATGTGTTATGAAACCTTTCCACCTGTTCGTTAGAGGTACTGTGGAGTGGCGGTGCATTCTCCACTGTTACTTTGAATCGGTTTAATAAGTGTGACATTATTGATTGAGAGTTCATAGATGGTTCGTTGTCACAATATATTTTTTTTACACATGGATAGAAATTCATTAGCTGCATTATTGCAGGTTCTATATCAGTTATTGTTCCAGAGTCTATCGGTTGCACTATCGCGAATTTGGAAAACTTGTCGATGCTGGTCAGGAAATACTTCCTGTCTGTGGAGAAAATGTCTATATGTAAAGTCTCGCCAATTACTGAGGGAATAGGTGTTTTCCCAAGGACTTGTTTTCGAGTATGACGGTCGTATTTGGATTTTCTACAAACTAAGCAGTCGCTTACAACACTGGCTACTAACTGTGACATTTTGGGAAAAAAATAATTCTGTAAAATATGTTTTATGTGCTGCCCTATGTGCTCTGTTATGCTACATGTAACGGGCAGAAGGAGAAATCTCCGACCGATAAAGTATATATATTCTGAATCAGCATGAATAGCCGAGTCGATATAGCCATGTCCGCCTGTCCGTCTGTCTGTCTGTCCGTCCGTATGAAAACCTAGATCTCAGCTATTATAAGAGCTAGGGCTACCAAATTTGGAGACAATATGTGTTAATTCTGCACGAAGATCAAGTTTATTTTGGATTTTTGCCACGCCTCCATCCGCCCCCATAAATCGAAAAAAAATCTATTGTAGCTGCAAATATAGCTCTACAGCATCATTTTTCCTAATGTCAGAACCCGAGTTCAACTCCAGCAGCAGACAACTTTTTTAATTATGTGGCAACCTTTTTATACCCTTGCAGAGGGTATATTAATTTTAGTCAGAAGTTTGCAACGCACGTTAGGAGACATCTCCGACCCTATAAAGTATATATATTCTGAATCAGCATCACCAGAGGAGTCGAAAAATGGATGTCCGTCTGTCCGTCCGTCCGTCCGTCCGTCCGTCTGTTGCAACGCAAACTAGTCTCTCAGTTTTTAAGCTATCTTCATGAAACTCATCATGCTCACAAGCTTCTTATTTCTGCCCTCTTTAAATAAGTCGGAATGGGCCAGATCGGACTGATATATCGTATAGCTGTCATGGAGCCTATCGGCCGATTTTCGTTATATTTCAAGATATAGCTAGCAGGCTTACCACATCCAAATCTAAGTGTGTCCCTAATAATAAAGTTCGAAATCGAACTTTTATAACTTATAACGATCAACGATCGGCCTAATGAAGGTTCATGTTGCAATTTTATGGAAACCTGAGTACTATTACATGTAGCTGTTAAACAAAAAATCCTGTAGCTGTTATTCAAACGAATTTTTGAATGAGAACTTTCCAAATTTATTTATATTTTATGACCAACAGATCCTTTACAACACAAAGACATTTCCTCATAACATTTTGTGTTAAGTATATAAGAAATCTAGGTATATACAAAAGCATTAAAAAGGTAGAATTATTTTTTTTCGAAGCAGGTGTTTGATTCATAGCCTTAATCAGGTAAAAATCTCGACTTCCTGTACTGTTATAATTGTTCAATAAATACCACAGAAACCAGCAGCAATCCAAATATATTTTATATATTGTATAACTGCAAGGGTATGAAACCTTCGGCAAGCCGAAGGTAGCCTTGCTTTCTTGTTTTTAATTATGTGGCAACTTTTTTTTTTTAATTATGTGCACCGAAAATATTCATAGTGCCATTTTATCGGTCATTGCGTAAGAAATGCAGTGGTCGAGTGGTGATGGTAGTTGACTGTTAAGCGAGAGGTCCGGAGTTCAACTCCTGGGTGCCGCGGCGACTTATATTTATTTTTTGTATTTTTTATTTTTTTTTATTTTATGGTGTGTTGCAAAATTCAAAATAAATTTTTAGTATATTTAAAGCCACTTAGAATCGAAAGAGACATTGAGCAGCAACATGTATAATTTATAACTGCAAAGTAATAAAAGCAAAGGGCAACATCCAATAAGAATCGAGTGGAACTTGCATAGGCAAAACAAATTAGAGACGGAAAGAAATAAAAAGCAAGAACGCATTATTCACATTTGGCACGTGTTTTTCCGAAGAATTGTAGCGGGTATATCACAGTCGAGTCAGCTCGACTGTAGCCTTTCCGACTTGTTTTTGTAAGTCGAAATGTCATTCATCCACAAGGCTGTTTTGTATAATTGCCAATACGGGCAGTTCGCAGTATATTGCATTCGTTACATCCTGTTTAACCACGTCACGGAATCTGCCAACCAAAGTTTCCTTGTTTGCGAATTGTATCCCATGTCTCGATTTATTTCTAAATATAACAAACGTACGAGTACAATCTGTTGTGCCTTCTTCTAAGACTATCTGATTTCCGAAACAATTGGCCGGCTTGTCGACTGTTTCAATGGTATATGAAAGTAAAATTTCGCTATGAATTGTCGCTATATCTGACCGTGCGTCAGTTTCGAATGCATGAATGGCTTATCTGGATAGTGCATCAGCAACGAAGTTTTCTTTCCCTGGCTTATAGGAAATGTTAGCGTTATGTTCGTCTATAAACGCCTTCCACCTTTTAATTTTGGCGTTTGGCTTTCTGTCTGAATCGGCGAACATTAGCGGCTGGTGATCAGTATAAATGTTCAGATTTTGAACGCCATACATATAGTTCCCTAAACTCTTTAAGGCCCATACAATTGCTAGAAGTTCGCGTTCGTTTGTTGCGAAACTAAGCTCTCTATCCTTTAAAGTCTAGATATCATTGTTATAGGATTGCAGTCTTGAGATAGAACCGCTCCAAGGCCCAGAGCCGAGACGTCCGTTGTTAATTCGGAGGGCTTTTTATAGTCTGGATAAAGCAGCTTTACGTTTTCGGATCTAAGGACATTCTTCAGTTTTTCAAAGGCAGACCGTTGTTTAATGTCGAGGGTAACTGGAATCTTTTTAAAGCGACTGGCTGACACTTTGCCATTTTCACCTTTGAGAATATCACTCAATGGTCTGGCTAAAGATGCACAGTCTTTTATAAAACTGCGATAATAACTCACTAGCCCCAAAAAGGACCTCACGTTGAACAAATTTGTGGGTTCCTCATAGTTCTTAATAGCCTCTACTTTGCTAGGATTGGTTGTAATACCCCCGCTGGATACTATGAATCCTAAATATTCGACGCTTTCTTCGAAAAATTGGGATTTTTCCCTAGACACTCTCATATTAGCTTGGAACAATCTATCCAGTACCCACCGAATATGATTCACATGATCCTCAAGTCGTTCTAAAAAAAATAATGACGTCATCCACGTAAACGTAGCATGACATTCCTATTTTATCCCCAAGTACATGGTCTATGGCACGTTGAAATATACTATGTGCATTTTTTAGGCCGAAGGAAAGTCTGCAAAACTCGTACCTGCCGTTTGCAATTGAAAAGGCAATTTTTTCTCTATCCTTTTCGGCTAGTAGGATTTGATGGAACCCTGATCTAACGTGCTGAAGAACCTGGCTTTCCCCAAATTTGACAGTATGGATGTAATATTTGGTATCGGATATTTGTCATCCACGGTCTTTAAATTAAGCTTAAATCTATAACCATTCTTTTATGTCTACACCCCTCTTCATTTGTGCCTTTTTTATCGACTACCCAAACCGTACTATTTTATGGTGACAGTGAAGGTCGGATTATGCCGTCTTTTAACAGTGCTATCGTTTCCTTATTCACAAAATCTGACACACCCATGGGATAAGGGTAAAGTCTCGTGTATATTGGTTGATCATCCTATGTACGTATGGTGGCAACAATATTTGTATTGTAAGGCAGTCTGTCTACCAGCAAAGTAAAAAATTTATCAGCAATTGGCTTAGGTACGACGATGTCTTTAATATCGGAGAAATTAGCGCTGTTACACCTTACGAATTTAATTAGTTCAACTGTATTACCAATATTTGAAGTTTTGTTTTTTAGGTCCAATATTGCATTTGTCTGTGTCAGTGTGTCAAGACCTATTATGGCGTCGAAGCTTGAGAGGTCTGGAAGAATGAAAAAAAGAACGTCTTTATCAAATATTTTAACTAGGCATTTAAGTTTTATGATCTGTAAGTTCGTCTTCATTTTCCTCCACAGCCACTTCTGCTTCCTGTTCGTAACTTTCTGTATAAGCTAAATTTTCTTTGTGATTTAGGTGGTTAATTCTTTATTGCTTTGGTGCTGTTAGCCTGTCAGTTCCACAATAGGATCTTTTTGTTGCATCATAGCTAGCTTGCCCCTGCCCTTGCCGTGTGGTTTGTTGCTGAGTCTGCCAAGTATTTTGGTGTAAGGGTATGCTTTCCTGATGCGAGGAAGGTGATTGCCTGAGTTGGTATTGCCCCGTTCTAATAGTTCTCATTGATACGTTAGTGTCCATTAACTGATCCTGCGCTGAGTGTGGTGTTTGACTTGCCTGATTGCCATAGTTGGTCACTGGCTGGCGTTTACTAAAATGAGGGTTTTTGCTCTGTTTATGAAAGTTCGTATGCCAATCCATATCAGTTTGCTTTTTCTCAGCCTTCTGGCTTTCTCCTAAGCTTCTAGAATAGTTCAGGGCCAATTGGTAGCGTTCGTGGTTTGATTCGACTTCCGGTGCTAGAGCAAAAGCTGTTTGTAAGTCTTTAGGTCCTTTGGCAAATAGAATATCGCTCAAAGACTTCTTTGTTCACGTTATGAATACACGTAACGCGTCTGACCAGTACTTTTCGTTAAGTGACATCGCTAAGGCGGTATAGCATGTCATTATTTCTTTTTTTTTTGGACGTTGATACAATGAATGTATAATCAAGTGGTCCTTGCAAAACCAAGCCGATGCTTGTTACGCGCGGATCCCAGACATTGTCTTGTTTGTAAGGAGAGTTCGTATTTATACCCTTGCAGAGGGTATATTAATTTTAGCCAGAAGTTTGCAACGCACCTTAGGAGACATCTCCGACCCTATAAAGTATATATATTCTGAATCAGCATCACCAGAGGCGTCGAAAAATGGATGTCCGTCTGTCCGTCCGTCCGTCCGTCCGTCCGTCCGTCTGTTGCAACGCAAACTAGTCTCTCAGTTTTTGAGCTATTTTCATGAAACTTGGCACACAAGCTTCTTATTGCTGTAGGCTGTAAATAAGTCGGAACGAGCCAGATCGGACCGATATATCGTATAGCTGTCATAGAAGCTATCGGCCGATTTTTGTTGTTTTTCAAGATATTGCAACAAGATATGGCAAATCCTATTCTTATTACGTTTTTAATGTGCTGTCAAAATTGTATCAAAATCGGACCACTATAACATATAGCTGCCATAGGAACAATCGGCTGAAATCAGGGTTTTTGTATGCAAACCTGTTTTGTTTTTGGAAATACCGCACATTATCAATACTTTTTAATATTATACAGTAACCCGCCCTTAGTTTTTCCATTTAAGTATCTCAGAAGTTTATATTCTATAGCTGTTATAGGAACAATCAGTCAGTCCGTCTGTCTGTTGCAACTCAAATTAGTCCCCCAGTTGACTATCTATCTTCATGAAACTTGGCACACAAGCTTATTATTGCTGTAGGCTGTAAATAAGTCGGAACGAGCCAGATCGGTACGATATATCGTATAGCTGTCATAGAAGCTATCGGCCGATTTTTGTTGTTTTTCAAGATATTGCAACAAGATATGGCAAATCCTATTCTTATTACGTTTTTAATGTGCTGTCAAAATTGTATCAAAATCGGACCACTATAACATATAGCTGCCATAGGAACAATCGGCTGAAATCAGGGTTTTTGTATGCAAACCTGTTTTGTTTTTGGAAATACCGCACATTATCAATACTTTTTAATATTATACAGTAACCCGCCCTTTGTTTTTTTTATTTAAGTATCTCAGAAGTTTATATTCTATAGCTGTTATAGGAACAATCAGTCAGTCCGTCTGTCTGTTGCAACTCAAATTAGTCCCCCAGTTGACTATCTATCTTCATGATACTTGGCACACAAGCTTATTATTGCTGTAGGCTGTAAATAAGTCGGAACGAGCCAGATCGGTACGATATATCGTATAGCTGTCATAGAAGCTATCGGCCGATTTTTGTTGTTTTTCAAGATATTGCAACAAGATTTGGCAAATCCTATTCTTATTACGTCTTTAATGTGCTGTCAAAATTGTATCAAAATCGGACCACTATAACATATAGCTGCCATAGGAACAATCGGCTGAAATCAGGGTTTTTGTATGCAAACCTGTTTTGTTTTTGGAAATACCGCACATTATCAATACTTTTTAATGTTATACAGTAACCCGCCCTTAGTTTTTCCATTTAAATATCTCAGACGTTTATATTCTATAGCTGTTATAGAAACAATCAGTCAGTCCGTCTGTCTGTTGCAAATCAAATTAGTTCCCCAGTTGACTATCTATCTTCATGAAACTTGGCACACAAGCTTTTTATTGCTGTAGGCTGTAAATAAGTCGGAACAAGCCAGATCGGACCGATATATCGTATAGCTGTCATAGAAGCTATCGGCCGATTTTTGTTGTTTTTCAAGATATTGCAACAAGATTTGGCAAATCCTATTCTTATTACGTTTTTAATGTGCTGTCAAAGTTGTATCAAAATCGGACCACTATAACATATAGCTGCCATAGGAACAATCGGCTGAAATCAGGGTTTTTGTATGCAAACCTGTTTTGTTTTTGGAAATACCGCACATTATCAATACTTTTTAATGTTATACAGTAACCCGCCCTTAGTTTTTCCATTTAAATATCTCAGACGTTTATATTCTATAGCTGTTATAGGAACAATCAGTCAGTCCGTCTGTCTGTTGCAAATCAAATTAGTTCCCCAGTTGACTATCTATCTTCATGAAACTTGGCACACAAGCTTTTTATTGCTGTAGGCTGTAAATAAGTCGAAACAAGCCAGATCGGACCGATATATCGTATAGCTGTCATAGAAGCTATCGGCCGATTTTTGTTGTTTTTCAAGATATTGCAACAAGATTTGGCAAATCCTATTCTTATTACGTTTTTAATGTGCTGTCAAAGTTGTATCAAAATCGGACCACTATAACAAATAGCTGCCATAGGAACAATCGGCTGAAATCAGGGTTTTTGTATGCAAACCTGTTTTGTTTTTGGAAATACCGCACATTATCAATACTTTTTAATGTTATACAGTAACCCGCCCTTAGTTTTTCCATTTAAATATCTCAGACGTTTATATTCTATAGCTGTTATAGGAACAATCAGTCAGTCCGTCTGTCTGTTGCAAATCAAATTAGTTCCCCAGTTGACTATCTATCTTCATGAAACTTGGCACACAAGCTTTTTATTGCTGTAGGCTGTAAATAAGTCGGAACAAGCCAGATCGGACCGATATATCGTATAGCTGTCATAGAAGCTATCGGCCGATTTTTGTTGTTTTTCAAGATATTGCAACAAGATTTGGCAAATCTTATTCTTATTACGTTCTTAATGTGCTGTCAAAATTGTATCAAAATCGGACCACTATAACACTATAACTATAGCTGCCATAGGAACAATCGGCTGAAATCAGGGTTTTTGTATGCAAACCTGTTTTGTTTTTGGAAATACCGCACATTATCAATACTTTTTAATGTTATACAGTAACCCGCCCTTAGTTTTTCCATTTAAATATCTCAGACGTTTATATTCTATAGCTGTTATAGGAACAATCAGTCAGTCCGTCTGTCTGTTGCAACTCAAATTAGTCCCCCAGTTATTGAGCTATCTTCATGAAACTTGGCACACAAGCTTATTATTGCTGTAGGCTGTAAATAAGTCGGAACGAGCCAGATCGGACCGATATATCGTATAGCTGTCATAGAAGCTATCGGCCGATTTTTGTTGTTTTTCAAGATATAGCTATCAGGCTTATCACATCCAAATCTAAGTGTGTCCCTAATAATAAAGTTCGAAATCGAACTTTTATAACTTATAACGATCAGCGATCGATCTAATGAAGGTTCATGTTGCAATTTTATGGAAACCTGAGTACTATTACATGTAGCTGTTAAACAAAAAATCATATAGCTGTCAAACGTATTTTTGAATAAGAACTTTCCAAATTTAGATTTTATGACCAACGCATCCTTTACAACACAAAGACATTTCCTCATAACATTTTGTGTTAAGTATATAAGAAATCCAGGTATATACAAAAGCATTAACAAAGGTAGAATTATTTTTTTTCGAAGCAGGTATTTGATTCATAGCCTTAATCAGGTAAAAATCTCGACTTCCTTTACTGTTATAATTGTTCAATAAATACCACAGAAACCAGCAGCAGTCCAAATATATTTTATATTTTGTATAACTGCAAGGGTATGAAACCTTCGGCAAGCCGAAGGTAGCCTTGCTTTCTTGTTTTTTTTCAATTTCGTCGTAAAACTCAGTTATAACTCCTGCTCTATCAAATATACTGGCCTTTTGTCGGCGTATGTAAAATCGAGACGATTTATCATTGCCTTGAAATTGGAGTGTTAGCGGAGTGTTAAACGATGCCAGCACAGTGTTTGCTGGATTTTTTATTTTGTTTCGCACTATGCCAAGTGCTTGATAGTATGTAGAACTGCCGTCGTAATTCTCGAAAACTGTAAAAGCGACATGGGCCGCTTTTCTCCACGACACATAGGTTTCATTTTTTCCGTCAAAATCCGGAAAGACATTACTATGTCTAATGGTTCGGTACATCTTACACCTGGTATAATTTCAGCATCTTTATAAGTTTCTACTTCTGGAGTGTTCACTGTAATTTTTTCTATACGCGCACTTATTTATTTTTAACTAGCAATCGCACCAGCAACGGAACTTTCCACTATTGCTTTCAACTGATCTACTGATAAGTTCATTTCGCTAGCTTTATTCTTTTTTGCCCACCAATTTTCTTCTCTCTCACTTCCCACACTTTGGTTTTGTAAATGCTTACGCCAGTTATTCAAACTAGACGCTAAGTCGACTAAATCTTTGTCCCTTTCACGCATCTATTTGTCATTAATAACCTTCGTTAATGTATAGGTCGATATGAAAGTTAGAGATTTTATTAAGTAACCAATAGGCGTTGTACTTACAGAAGTTAAGTTAATCCCTTTATTTTATTTATATTATTATTCTATATGTGTTGATTGTTGATGTTGAAAGAAATTCCCCTGTTGAGGTCGATTGATAGGAGTTTTGTTGTCTCTGGAAATGCAGGTGAGTAAATAGTATGTTGGGCGCCAGTAAATAGATTTGTGATTTGATGAGAGTCGTGGCTATGGCCAACGAATTATATTTAGAGATAGTCACCAGCAATAGACACGAGAAATCTGATTAGACTAATTTACTTTTTTTTTTAATTATGTGCACCGAAAATATTCATAATGCAATTTTATCGGTCATCGCGTAAGAAATGCAGTGGTCTAGTGGTGATGGTAGTTGTCTGTTAAACGAGAGGTCCGGAGTTCAACTCCTGGGTGCGGCCGACCGACATATATTTATTTTTTTTTTCGAATCTTATATTTTTTTTATTTTACAGTGTGTTGCAATATTCAAAATAAGTTTTTAGTATATTTAAAGCCACTTAGAATCGAAAGAGACATTGAGCAGCAATGCAAAAAACAAACGACAAATCGAAATAGATATGTTGAGATGTATTGTGAGGCAGCATATATGTATGTATGTATAGGCGTTTTTTTCAGACATTCATAATTTATAGCCCTCTGCTGAGTTATAACTGCAAAGTAATAAAAGCAAAGGGCAACACCCAATAAGAATCGAGTGGAACTTGTATAGGCAAAAAAAATTAGAGACGGAAAGAAATAAAAAGCAAGAACGCACTGTTCACATTTGGCACGTGTTCTTCCGAAGAGTTGTAGCAGGTATATCACAGTCGAGTCCGCTCGACTGTAGCCTTTCCGACTTGTTCATTTAAGCATTTGAGCAATCGGAAACAATTAACGAATGCTGAAAACATTCGACCATTGAATAGGTACACTAACTTTATGCAGATATATGAAACAGTCAGAAGGAGGTGATATTTTTATTCACTTGCCGAGGGTATATTAATTTTGGCCAGATATATGCAGCGCACCATAGGAGACGTCTGCGACCCCAGAAATTATATATTCTTACTCAGCATTAACAGCACAGTTGACCTAGACATGTCCGTCAGTCCGTCTGTCTGTTTGAATACAATCTATTCTCTTAGTCATAGGCTATCTTGATGAAACTTGCTTCTTATTACTGCAGTATATAAGCCGCAACGAGCCGGCTTGGACCGACATATAGTATAGCCGCCATCGAAATAATCGGCCGATTTTTGTTGTTATATAAGATATCGCAATCAAACTTAATACATCAACTTTTATATATGTCAAGTATACTTCCGCAAAATTTAATTAAGACCTGATCACTATAACATAAAGCTGCCATAGAAACAATCGGCGAAAATACGATTTTTGTATTAGACCATGTTTTATGTTGAGAAATATCATGTCTTAATTGAATGTATACAGCGTCCCATATACAATTACTTCCTTCCGTAAAAGTCGGCCAACTGTATCTAATAGCTTCATAGGAACAATAAGGTCTAATTAAAGATTTTTCTTCATAATTGTATTTGTACACTATTTAGAGTCCATATAGCTCCTATCAACAAAATAAACAATGTGTTGGTAAAAAAAATATAACTATTATATATGATTAACAAGAAAGCAAGGCTACCTTCGGCTTGCCGAAGGTTTCATACCCTTGCAGTTATACAAAATATAAAATATATTTGGATTGCTGCTGGTTTCTGTGGTATTTATTGAAAAATTATAACAGTACAGGAAGTCGAGATTTTTACCTGATTAAGGCTATGAATCAAACACCTGCTTAAAAAAAAATAATTCTACCTTTTAATGCTTTTGTATATACCTGGATTTCTTATATACTTAACACAAAATGTTATGAGGAAATGTCTTTGTGTTGTAAAGGATCTGTTGGTCATAAAATATAAATAAATTTGGAAAGTTCTCATTCAAAAATGCGTTTGAATAACAGCTACATGATTTTTTGTTTAACAGCTACATGTAATAGTACTCAGGTTTCCATAAAATTGCAACATGAACCTTAATTAGGCCGATCGTTGATCGTTATAAGTTATAAAAGTTCGATTTCGAACTTTATTATTAGGGACACACTTAGCTTTGGATGTGGTAAGCCTGATAGCTATATCTTGAAATATAACGAAAATCGGCCGATAGGCTCCATGCTGTCATGGATATACGATATATCAGTCCGATCTGACCCGTTCCGACTTATTTAAAGAGGGCAGAAATAAGAAGCTTGTGAGCAAAGTTTCATGAAGATAGCTCAATAACGCAATTGCGTTGCAACAGACAGACGGACTGACTGATTGTTCCTATAACAGCTATAGAATATAAACGTCTGAGATATTTAAATGGAAAAACTAAGGGCGGGTTACTGTATAACATTAAAAAGTATTGATAATGTGCGGTATATCCAAAAACAAAACAGGTTTGCATACAAAAACCCTGATTTCAGCCGATTGTTCCTATGGCAGCTATATGTTATAGTGGTTCGATTTTGATACAATTTTGACAGCACATTAAGAACGTAATAAGAATAGGATTTGCCAAAACTTGTTGCAATATCTTGAAAAACAACAAAAATCGGCCGATAGCTTCTATGACAGCTATACGATATATCGGTCCGATCTGGCTCGTTCCGACTTATTTACAGCCTACATCAATAATAAGCTTGTGTGCCAAGTTTCATGAAGATAGCTCAATAACTGGGAGACTAATTTGCGTTGCAACAGACAGACGGACTGACTGATTGTTCCTATAACAGCTATAGAATATAAACGTCTCAGATATTTAAAAGGAAAAACTAAGGGCGGGTTACTGTATAACATTAAAAAGTATTGATAATGTGCGGTATTTCCAAAAACAAAACAGGTTTGCATACAAAAACCCTGATTTCAGCCGATTGTTCCTATGGCAGCTATATGTTATAGTGGTCCGATTTTGATACAGCACATTAAAAACGTAATAAGAATAGGATTTGCCAAATCTTGTTGCAATATCTTAAAAAACAACAAAAATCTCTCTGCAAGGGTATAAAAAAGGAATAATCGGTAAAGACTAACGACAACTGCTGCAAGGGCTTAAAACCTTCGGCATGTCGAAGGTAGTCTATCTTTCTAGTTTTACATATTTTAATCCATCCAAATCTACTTAAATTACGACTGCCTAGCTTAAATTTTGACAAAACGTTATAAAAATAAAACAAATCGCAAAGGCTTTAGACGAGCCTATTCGACTGTGATATACCCGCTATAATTTGTTCTTTACAAATTGCTTACCAATCAGCAACTGAACTATTAAAAACAAGAAACGAAGGCTTCAGTGGAAAATTAACAAATTTAAAAATTCAATATAAAACAAGAAAGCAAGGCTACCTTCGGCTTGCCGAAGGTTTCATACCCTTGCAGTTATACAAAATATAAAATATATTTGCATTGCTGCTGGTTTCTGTGGTATTGATTGAACAATTATAACAATACAGGAAGTCAAGATTTTTACTTTCTGATTAAGGCTATGAATCAAAAACCTGCTTCGAAAAAAAATAATTCTACCTTTTTAATGCTCTTGTATATACCTGGATTTCTTATATACTTAACACAAAATGTTATGAGGAAATGTCTTTGTGTTGTAAAGGATCTTTTGGTCATAAAATCTAAATTTGGAAAGTTCTTATTAAAAAATCCGTTTAAAAACAAAATAATTTTTTTTTTTTAAAAAAAATAAAAATAATAAAAAATATAATAAAAAAAAAAAAAAAAAAAAAAAAAAAAAAAACCATAAATTTAAAAATTTAAAAAAAAAAAAATTTTAAATTTAATTTTTTAAAAAAAAAAAAAAATTAATTTGGTTAAGATAAAAAAAAAAAAATAAAAAAAAAAAAAAAAAAAAAAAAAAAAAAAAAAAAAAAAAAAAAAAAAAAAAAAAAAAAAACAGCCAAAAAAAAAAAAAAAAAAAAAAAAAAAAAAAAAAAAAAAAAAAAAAAAATAAAAAAAAAAAAAAAAAAAAAGGAAAAAAATTAATTGAAAAAAAAAAAAGGGGGGGAAAGATTGTTCCTATAGCAGCTATTTAATATAAACGTCTGAGATATTTAAATGGAAAAACTAAGGGCGGGTTACTGTATAACATTAAAAAGTATTGATAATGTGCGGTATTTCCAAAAACAAAACAGGTTTGCATACAAAAACCCTGATTTCAGCCGATTGTTCCTATGGCAGCTATATGTTAAATTGGTCCGATTTTGATACAATTTTGACAGCACATTAAGAACGTAATAAGAATAGGATTTGCCATATCTTGTTGCAATATCTTGAAAAACAACAAAAATCGGCCGATAGCTTCTATGACAGCTATACGATATATCGGTCCGATCTGGCTCGTTCCGACTTATTTACAGCCTACAGCAATAATAAGCTTGTGTGCCAAGTTTCATGAAGATAGCTCAATAACTGGGGGACTAATTTGAGTTGCAACAGACAGACGGACTGACTGATTGTTCCTATAACAGCTATAGAATATAAACGTCTGAGATATTTAAATGGAAAAACTAAGGGCGGGCTACTGTATAACATTAAAAAGTATTGATAATGTTCGGTATTTCCAAAAACAAAACGGGTTTGCATACAAAAACCCTGATTTCAGCCGATTGTTCCTATGGCAGCTATATGTTATAATGGTTCGATTTTGATACAATTTTGACAGCACATTAAGAACGTAATAAGAATAGGATTTGCCAAATCTTGTTGCAATATCTTGAAAAACAACAAAAATCGGCCGATAGCTTCTATGACAGCTATACGATATATCGGTCCGATCTGGCTCGTTCCGACTTATTTACAGCCTACAGCAATAATAAGCTTGTGTGCCAAGTTTCATGAAGATAGCTCAATAACTGGGGGACTAATTTGCGTTGCAACAGACAGACGGACTGACTGATTGTTCCTATAACAGCTATAGAATATAAACGTCTGAGATATTTAAATGGAAAAACTAAGGGCGGGTTACTGTATAACATTAAAAAGTATTGATAATGTTCGGTATTTCGAAAAACAAAACGGGTTTTCATACAAAAACCCTGATTTCAGCCGATTGTTCCTATGGCAGCTATATGTTATAATGGTTCGATTTTGATACAATTTTGACAGCACATTAAGAACGTAATAAGAATAGGATTTGCCAAATCTTGTTGCAATATCTTGAAAAACAACAAAAATCGGCCGATAGCTTCTATGACAGCTATACGATATATCGGTCCGATCTGGCTCGTTCCGACTTATTTATAGCCTACAGCAATAATAAGCTTGTGTGCCAAGTTTCATGAAGATAGCTCAAAAACTGAGAGACTAGTTTGCGTTGCAACAGACGGACGGACAGACGGACATCCATTTTTCGACTCCTCTGGTGATGCTGATTCAGAATATATATACTTTATAGGGTCGGAGATGTCTCCTAAGGTGCGTTGCAAACTTCTGGCTAAAATTAATATACCCTCTGCAAGGGTATAAAAATATAAGATACGAAAAAAAAATAAAAACAAGAAAGCAAGGCTACCTTCGGCTTGCCGAAGGTTTCATACCCTTGCAGTTATACAAAATATAAAATATATTTGGATTGCTGCTGGTTTCTGTGGTATTTATTGAACAATTATAACAGTACAGGATGTCGAGAGTTTTACCTGATTAAGGCTATGAATCAAACACCTGCTTAAAAAAAAAATTCTACCTTTTAATGCTTTTGTATATACCTGGATTTCTTATATACTTAACACCAAATGTTATGAGGAAATGTCTTTGTGTTGTAAAGGATGTGTTGGTCATAAAATCTAAATTTGGAAAGTTCTTATTAAAAAATTCGTTTGACAGCTATATGATTTTTTGTTCAACAGCTACTTGTAATAGTACTCAGGTTTCCATAAAATTGCAATATGAACCTTCATTAGACCGATCGTTGATCGTTATAAGTTGTAAAAGTTCGATTTCGAACTTTATTATTAGGGACACACTTAGATTTGGATGTGGTAAGCCTGATAGCTATATCTTGAAATATAACGAAAATCGGCCGATAGGCTCCATGACAGCTATACGATATATCAGTCCGATCTGGCCCGTTCCGACTTATTTAAAGTGGGCAGAAATAAGAAGCTTGTGAGCAAAGTTTCGTGAAGATAGTTCAATAACTTGGGGACTAATTTGCGTTGCAACAGACAGCCGGACTGACTGATTGTTCCTATAGCAGCTATTTAATATAAACGTCTGAGATATTTAAATGGAAAAACTAAGGGCGGGTTACTGTATAACATTAAAAAGTATTGATAATGTGCGGTATTTCCAAAAACAAAACAGGTTTGCATACAAAAACCCTGATTTCAGCCGATTGTTCCTATGGCAGCTATATGTTAAATTGGTCCGATTTTGATACAATTTTGACAGCACATTAAGAACGTAATAAGAATGGGATTTGCCATATCTTGTTGCAATATCTTGAAAAACAACAAAAATCGGCCGATAGCTTCTATGACAGCTATACGATATATCGGTCCGATCTGGCTCGTTCCGACTTATTTACAGCCTACAGCAATAAGAAGCTTGTGTGCCAAGTTTAAAGATATTTAAATGGAAAAACTAAGGGCGGGTTACTGTATAACATTAAAAAGTATTGATAATGTGCGGTATTTCCAAAAACAAAACAGGTTTGCATACAAAAACCCTGATTTCAGCCGATTGTTCCTATGGCAGCTATATGTTAAATTGGTCCGATTTTGATACAATTTTGACAGCACATTAAGAACGTAATAAGAATAGGATTTGCCATATCTTGTTGCAATATCTTGAAAAACAACAAAAATCGGCCGATAGCTTCTATGACAGCTATACGATATATCGGTCCGATCTGGCTCGTTCCGACTTATTTACAGCCTACAGCAATAAGAAGCTTGTGTGCCAAGTTTCATGAAGATAGCTCAAAAACTGAGAGACTAGTTTGCGTTGCAACAGACGGACGGACTTACTGATTGTTTTTATAACAGCTATAGAATATAAACGTCTGAGATATTTAAATGGAAAAACTAAGGGCGGGTTACTGTATAACATTAAAAAGTATTGATAATGTGCGGTATTTCCAAAAACAAAATAGGTTTGCATACAAAAACCCTGATTTCAGCCGATTGTTCCTATGGCAGCTGTATGTTATAGTGGTCCGATTTTGATACAATTTTGACAGCACATTAAGAACGTAATAAGAATGGGATTTGCCAAATCTTGTTGCAATATCTTGAAAAACAACAAAAATCGGCCGATAGCTTCTATGACAGCTATACGATATATCGGTCCGATCTGGTTCGTTCCGACTTATTTACAGCCTACAGCAATAAGAAGCTTGTGTGCCAAGTTTTATGAATATAGCTCAAAAACTGAGAGACTAGTTTGAGTTGCAACAGACGGACGGACAGACGGACATCCATTTTTCGACTCCTCTGGTGATGATGATTCAGAATATATATACTTTATAGGGTCGGAGATGTCTCCTAAGGTGCGTTGCAAACTTCTGGCTAAAATTAATATACCCTCTGCAAGGGTATAATAAGTCGGTCCGCCGCACCCAGGAGTTGAACTCCGGACCTTTTGTTTAACAGTCAACTACCATCACCACTCGACCACTGCATTTCTTACGCGATGACCGATAAAAGTGCATTATGAATATTTTCGGTGCACATAATTAAAAAAAAAAGTTGCCTGCTGCTGAAGTTGAACTCGGGAACTAACATTAAAAAAAACCGACAAACTTATTTTGTACTTTACATACATTGCAAAACAAATGTCATAATTATTACTTTATTACTTTACTTTACTGACATTAAAATAGAAAACTTCAGCAAGACCAAGTCCAATTGCACTTGATTTTTGCAGTAAAACTTATATTACATGGGCCATGAATTAACAATGTACATGTGTAATATAAAATAATATGGTTTCGACAAAAAAAACAACAACGGAACAACAAAATGAAACAAATTCGAACCATCGGTCTCTACAAGCCGCCACTACTTCCACCGGGCCGTCACCGCACTGACACCAACGTCGGCAAAGTTGCATTATCAGACCATTTAGATTATTATACCTGAAAATAATAAATATGCAATGCGGCGCGGCGGTGTTGTTTTGTTTATCATTTGCTTATTTTATTCTCCCCATCAATTTCCGTTTATTCAAATTAATTTGAATTAAACATAAATATTTTTCAAAAGTGAAAAAATACACATCACACCAGCCGCCGGCCGACGTCGCACCCAGGAGTTGAACTCCGGACCTCTCGCTGAACAGTCAACTACCTTCACCACTCGACCACTGCACTTTTTACGCAATGGCCGATAAAATTGCAACATGAATATTTTCGGTGCACATAATTAAAAACAAGAAAGCAAGGCTACCTTCGGCTTGCCGAAGGTTTCATACCCTTGCAGTTATACAAAATATAAAATATATTTGGATTGCTGGTTTCTGTGCTATTTATTGAACAATTATAACAGTACTGGAAGTCAAGATTTTTACCTGATTAAGGCTATGAATCAAACACCTGCTTAAAAAAAAAATAATTCTACCTTTTTAATGCTCTTGTATATACCTGGATTTCTTATATACTTAACACAAAATGTTATGAGGAAATGTCTTTGTGTTGTAAAGGATCTGTTGGTCATAAAATATAAATAAATTTGGAAAGTTCTCATTCAAAAATGCGTTTGAATAACAGCTACATGATTTTTTGTTTAACAGCTATATGTAATAGTACTCAGATTTCCATAAAATTGCAACATGAACATTCATTAGGCCGATCGTTGATCGTTATATGTTATAAAAGTTCGATTTCGAACTTTATTATTAGGGACACACTTAGATTTGGATGTGGTAAGCCTGATAGCTATATCTTGAAATATAACGAAAATCGGCCGATAGGCTTCATGACAGCTATACGATATATCAGTCCGATCTGGCTCGTTCCGACTTATTTAAAGAGGGCAGAAATAAGAAGCTTGTGAGCAAAGTTTCATGAAGATAGCTCAATAACTGGGGGGACTAATTTGCGTTGCAACAGACAAACGGACTGACTGATTGTTCCTATAACAGCTATAGAATATAAACGTCAGAGATATTTAAATGGAAAAACTAAGGGCGGGTTACTGTATAACATTAAAAAGTATTGATAATGTGCGGTATTTCCAAAAACAAAACAGGTTTGCATACAAAAACCCTGATTTCAGCCGATTGTTCCTATGGCAGCTATATGTTATACTGGTTCGATTTTGATACAATTTTGACAGCACATTAAGAACGTAATAAGAATAGGATTTGCCATATCTTGTTGCAATATCTTGAAAAACAACAAAAATCGGCCGATAGCTTCTATGACAGCTATACGATATATCGGTCCGATCTGGCTCGTTCCGACTTATTTACTGCCTACAGCAATAATAAGCTTGTGTGCCAAGTTTCATGAAGATAGCTCAATAACTGGGGGACTAATTTGAGTTGCAACAGACAGACGGACTGACTGATTGTTCCTATAACAGCTATAGAATATAAACGTCTGAGATATTTAAATGGAAAAACTAAGGGCGGGTTACTGTATAACATTAAAAAGTATTGATAATGTTCGGTATTTCCAAAAAACAAAACGGGATTGCATACAAAAACCCTGATTTCAGCCGATTGTTCCTATGGCAGCTATATGTTATACTGGTTCGATTTTGATACAATTTTGACAGCACATTAAGAACGTAATAAGAATAGGATTTGCCATATCTTGTTGCAATATCTTGAAAAACAACAAAAATCGGCCGATAGCTTCTATGACAGCTATACGATATATCGTACCGATCTGGCTCGTTCCGACTTATTTACAGCCTACAGCAATAAGAAGCTTGTGTGCCAAGTTTCATGAAGATAGCTCAAAAACTGAGAGACTAGTTTGCTTTGCAACAGACGGACGGACGGACTGACGGACATCCATTTTTCGACTCCTCTGGTGATGCTGATTCAGAATATATATACTTTATAGGGTCGGAGATGTCTCCTAAGGTGCGTTGCAAACTTCTGGCTAAAATTAATATACCCTCTGCAACTAACATTAGGAAAAACCGACATAAGCACATGGCCACAGGGCAATACTATTTCTTGAATATCTTCCTTATTTATCGGCAACACGCCCGCATGGTGGTTTTTATCACATGTAGAAAAAATGATTGCTGTAGAGCTATATTTGTAGCTACAATCGACTTTTTTTCGATTTAAGGGGGCGGATGGAGGCGTGGCAAAAATCCAAAATAAACTTGATCTGCGGGCAGAATTAACACATATGTCATGTCCCCAAATTTGGTTGCTCTAGCTCTTATAATAGCTGAGATCTAGGTTTTCATACGGACAGACAGATGGACAGACTGACAGACGGACAGACGGACATGGCTATATCGACTCGGCTGTTCATGCTGATTCAGAATATATATACTTTATGTGGTCGGAGATTTCTCCTTCTGCCTGTTACAAACATTTTCGGTTGGCACAAAGCTATAATACCCTTATTCTCTTCGAGTAGCGGGTATACAAATTACGAGAGTGGTTGCCAAAAAACGTTAAAATTCTGGAGCAAGTGTTGTGGAGATATTATAGCTTCACTTTCGCGTTACAAAGGATGTCAATTTAAGACTTCCATCTTAAACAGTAGACTTCTGTTACTTAATTTGACTATTCTATTTAGTCGCAGAACCATCCTCCAAGGTGACATAGGCAGTGTTAACCTGGTTAGCTATCTACACTTTTCTGTCCCTTGCAGAAAACGTAATTACATAATTAATTAATTTCAATATTCTGGTTTCTCATGCTTTCTCAGTTGCATGCTTAAGCTCAGAACTCTGACCTTTCTATGTGCCCTCGAACGGTTGTGCGGGAGGTGGACTTTCGCTGTGTAAGGGATTCCCCCGTGATAAGTATCGGTTTTTGGTTTTGCTTGGACCACTTGATTAGACATTTATTGTATCAACGGCCAACTTATTAGGTGTCATGCAGACTTTATTAAATGGATCAGACGACATATAAAAATAAGATGTGAAAATTGATTGCATGTTTAGTATCTTATATATTTAAGTCGATCGACTAAGATTAAATAAAATCTTTTTTCGATTTGTAAAAAATGGTATTAGCTTTCTAATGTTTTTTTAATGACCGTTTTTCAGTTTTTGTCAAATCTAATCTTTCTTTCACTCAAAAATTACTGCAACATTGCTAAGGAATAACACGAGAGACTTTCATCAACTGTAATATAGGGGCTGTTTTTTAAGTGGACTAATGACAGTCGATTTCAGAAATAATATTGCTCTTTAATATGTTACAAAGAAATAAAACTATTCGTTTTAATTCATTTTTAGTTTTTATCTGAGAATAATCATAGAAAAATTAATGCGAATTATCGTTCCTTGCAGAGGATTGGAAAAACCATATATATACACCCGACATTCAATTTAAAATAAGAAATAATCCTTAACCTCTTTGTACCATCCATAAAACCAAGAATTCGAGAAGACTTAGGGACAATGTGTATAATGGGGCGATAAAATTTATATTTATTTTAAAATTGAATAGGTCATTTATCTCAGTGATTCTTTAAGTGGGAGTAAGTCAAAAGTATAGCTGTTGACATGATGACATAAAATGATATAAGTTTATATTAAAATTAATTAAAATTATGGAAATTGTGGCAGCTTTTAGAAGAAAACAACTTAATATCTACTTGAAGGAAATGAAATGAACCTACAATGAGGTTAGGTAACCTACTACGTGAAATCATCAGCAGACATAAGATTTCCAACTGGCGAAGTGTTGATGGATTGTCATTACTGAAGGGATTTAAATGCAGACCGCGAAGATGCCCTGATGAAAACCAGATGTTTCTTAAATAGACTTTGATAAGCAATATTTGAAAATGACTCTTTGGTCATCAGCAAATGAGGCCAACATTGATGTCCCGTATAGGCTGTCATCTGGCTGTGGCAAGTCGTGGCTATAGAGACAGTAGAGCAGGGGCCGAGGACACTACCGAGTTGAACTCCAGCTGCCACATTGTGCTCGATGGAAAGTGCTGAGTGTAAACGCACAGCGAATCGCCTTTCTTCCAGATACGATTTCAGCAACCCGAAATATGTAGCGTCTGCTTGATTGATGATGATTCAGAATATATATACTTTATAGGGTCGGAGATGTCTCCTAAGGTGCGTTGCAAACTTCTGGCTAAAATTAATATACCCTCTGCAAGGGTATAATAAGTCGGTCCGCCGCACCCAGGAGTTGAACTCCGGACCTTTTGTTTAACAGTCAACTACCATCACCACTCGACCACTGCATTTCTTACGCGATGACCGATAAAAGTGCATTATGAATATTTTCGGTGCACATAATTAAAAAAAAAGTTGCCTGCTGCTGAAGTTGAACTCGGGAACTAACATTAAAAAAAACCGACAAACTTATTTTGTACTTTACATACATTGCAAAACAAATGTCATAATTATTACTTTATTACTTTACTTTACTGACATTAAAATAGAAAACTTCAGCAAGACCAAGTCCAATTGCACTTGATTTTTGCAGTAAAACTTATATTACATGGGCCATGAATTAACAATGTACATGTGTAATATAAAATAATATGGTTTCGACAAAAAAAACAACAACGGAACAACAAAATGAAACAAATTCGAACCATCGGTCTCTACAAGCCGCCACTACTTCCACCGGGCCGTCACCGCACTGACACCAACGTCGGCAAAGTTGCATTATCAGACCATTTAGATTATTATACCTGAAAATAATAAATATGCAATGCGGCGCGGCGGTGTTGTTTTGTTTATCATTTGCTTATTTTATTCTCCCCATCAATTTCCGTTTATTCAAATTAATTTGAATTAAACATAAATATTTTTCAAAAGTGAAAAAATACACATCACACCAGCCGCCGGCCGACGTCGCACCCAGGAGTTGAACTCCGGACCTCTCGCTGAACAGTCAACTACCTTCACCACTCGACCACTGCACTTTTTACGCAATGGCCGATAAAATTGCAACATGAATATTTTCGGTGCACATAATTAAAAACAAGAAAGCAAGGCTACCTTCGGCTTGCCGAAGGTTTCATACCCTTGCAGTTATACAAAATATAAAATATATTTGGATTGCTGGTTTCTGTGCTATTTATTGAACAATTATAACAGTACTGGAAGTCAAGATTTTTACCTGATTAAGGCTATGAATCAAACACCTGCTTAAAAAAAAAATAATTCTACCTTTTTAATGCTCTTGTATATACCTGGATTTCTTATATACTTAACACAAAATGTTATGAGGAAATGTCTTTGTGTTGTAAAGGATCTGTTGGTCATAAAATATAAATAAATTTGGAAAGTTCTCATTCAAAAATGCGTTTGAATAACAGCTACATGATTTTTTGTTTAACAGCTATATGTAATAGTACTCAGATTTCCATAAAATTGCAACATGAACATTCATTAGGCCGATCGTTGATCGTTATATGTTATAAAAGTTCGATTTCGAACTTTATTATTAGGGACACACTTAGATTTGGATGTGGTAAGCCTGATAGCTATATCTTGAAATATAACGAAAATCGGCCGATAGGCTTCATGACAGCTATACGATATATCAGTCCGATCTGGCTCGTTCCGACTTATTTAAAGAGGGCAGAAATAAGAAGCTTGTGAGCAAAGTTTCATGAAGATAGCTCAATAACTGGGGGGACTAATTTGCGTTGCAACAGACAAACGGACTGACTGATTGTTCCTATAACAGCTATAGAATATAAACGTCAGAG
The DNA here is from genome assembly GCA_018151445.1 of Zaprionus inermis. NCBI lineage: Eukaryota > Metazoa > Arthropoda > Insecta > Diptera > Drosophilidae > Zaprionus > Zaprionus inermis. Next base: position 334,639 of record JAECXD010001704.1, read on the forward strand.
ATATTTAAATGGAAAAACTAAGGGCGGGTTACTGTATAACATTAAAAAGTATTGATAATGTGCGGTATTTCCAAAAACAAAACAGGTTTGCATACAAAAACCCTGATTTCAGCCGATTGTTCCTATGGCAGCTATATGTTATACTGGTTCGATTTTGATACAATTTTGACAGCACATTAAGAACGTAATAAGAATAGGATTTGCCATATCTTGTTGCAATATCTTGAAAAACAACAAAAATCGGCCGATAGCTTCTATGACAGCTATACGATATATCGGTCCGATCTGGCTCGTTCCGACTTATTTACTGCCTACAGCAATAATAAGCTTGTGTGCCAAGTTTCATGAAGATAGCTCAATAACTGGGGGGACTAATTTGAGTTGCAACAGACAGACGGACTGACTGATTGTTCCTATAACAGCTATAGAATATAAACGTCTGAGATATTTAAATGGAAAAACTAAGGGCGGGTTACTGTATAACATTAAAAAGTATTGATAATGTTCGGTATTTCCAAAAACAAAACGGGATTGCATACAAAAACCCTGATTTCAGCCGATTGTTCCTATGGCAGCTATATGTTATACTGGTTCGATTTTGATACAATTTTGACAGCACATTAAGAACGTAATAAGAATAGGATTTGCCATATCTTGTTGCAATATCTTGAAAAACAACAAAAATCGGCCGATAGCTTCTATGACAGCTATACGATATATCGTACCGATCTGGCTCGTTCCGACTTATTTACAGCCTACAGCAATAAGAAGCTTGTGTGCCAAGTTTCATGAAGATAGCTCAAAAACTGAGAGACTAGTTTGCTTTGCAACAGACGGACGGACGGACTGACGGACATCCATTTTTCGACTCCTCTGGTGATGCTGATTCAGAATATATATACTTTATAGGGTCGGAGATGTCTCCTAAGGTGCGTTGCAAACTTCTGGCTAAAATTAATATACCCTCTGCAACTAACATTAGGAAAAACCGACATAAGCACATGGCCACAGGGCAATACTATTTCTTGAATATCTTCCTTATTTATCGGCAACACGCCCGCATGGTGGTTTTTATCACATGTAGAAAAAATGATTGCTGTAGAGCTATATTTGTAGCTACAATCGACTTTTTTTCGATTTAAGGGGGCGGATGGAGGCGTGGCAAAAATCCAAAATAAACTTGATCTGCGGGCAGAATTAACACATATGTCATGTCCCCAAATTTGGTTGCTCTAGCTCTTATAATAGCTGAGATCTAGGTTTTCATACGGACAGACAGATGGACAGACTGACAGACGGACAGACGGACATGGCTATATCGACTCGGCTGTTCATGCTGATTCAGAATATATATACTTTATGTGGTCGGAGATTTCTCCTTCTGCCTGTTACAAACATTTTCGGTTGGCACAAAGCTATAATACCCTTATTCTCTTCGAGTAGCGGGTATACAAATTACGAGAGTGGTTGCCAAAAAACGTTAAAATTCTGGAGCAAGTGTTGTGGAGATATTATAGCTTCACTTTCGCGTTACAAAGGATGTCAATTTAAGACTTCCATCTTAAACAGTAGACTTCTGTTACTTAATTTGACTATTCTATTTAGTCGCAGAACCATCCTCCAAGGTGACATAGGCAGTGTTAACCTGGTTAGCTATCTACACTTTTCTGTCCCTTGCAGAAAACGTAATTACATAATTAATTAATTTCAATATTCTGGTTTCTCATGCTTTCTCAGTTGCATGCTTAAGCTCAGAACTCTGACCTTTCTATGTGCCCTCGAACGGTTGTGCGGGAGGTGGACTTTCGCTGTGTAAGGGATTCCCCCGTGATAAGTATCGGTTTTTGGTTTTGCTTGGACCACTTGATTAGACATTTATTGTATCAACGGCCAACTTATTAGGTGTCATGCAGACTTTATTAAATGGATCAGACGACATATAAAAATAAGATGTGAAAATTGATTGCATGTTTAGTATCTTATATATTTAAGTCGATCGACTAAGATTAAATAAAATCTTTTTTCGATTTGTAAAAAATGGTATTAGCTTTCTAATGTTTTTTTAATGACCGTTTTTCAGTTTTTGTCAAATCTAATCTTTCTTTCACTCAAAAATTACTGCAACATTGCTAAGGAATAACACGAGAGACTTTCATCAACTGTAATATAGGGGCTGTTTTTTAAGTGGACTAATGACAGTCGATTTCAGAAATAATATTGCTCTTTAATATGTTACAAAGAAATAAAACTATTCGTTTTAATTCATTTTTAGTTTTTATCTGAGAATAATCATAGAAAAATTAATGCGAATTATCGTTCCTTGCAGAGGATTGGAAAAACCATATATATACACCCGACATTCAATTTAAAATAAGAAATAATCCTTAACCTCTTTGTACCATCCATAAAACCAAGAATTCGAGAAGACTTAGGGACAATGTGTATAATGGGGCGATAAAATTTATATTTATTTTAAAATTGAATAGGTCATTTATCTCAGTGATTCTTTAAGTGGGAGTAAGTCAAAAGTATAGCTGTTGACATGATGACATAAAATGATATAAGTTTATATTAAAATTAATTAAAATTATGGAAATTGTGGCAGCTTTTAGAAGAAAACAACTTAATATCTACTTGAAGGAAATGAAATGAACCTACAATGAGGTTAGGTAACCTACTACGTGAAATCATCAGCAGACATAAGATTTCCAACTGGCGAAGTGTTGATGGATTGTCATTACTGAAGGGATTTAAATGCAGACCGCGAAGATGCCCTGATGAAAACCAGATGTTTCTTAAATAGACTTTGATAAGCAATATTTGAAAATGACTCTTTGGTCATCAGCAAATGAGGCCAACATTGATGTCCCGTATAGGCTGTCATCTGGCTGTGGCAAGTCGTGGCTATAGAGACAGTAGAGCAGGGGCCGAGGACACTACCGAGTTGAACTCCAGCTGCCACATTGTGCTCGATGGAAAGTGCTGAGTGTAAACGCACAGCGAATCGCCTTTCTTCCAGATACGATTTCAGCAACCCGAAATATGTAGCGTCTGCTTGATTTTTGCTAGCAGCCCAATATGCAACACTCGATCTAACGCTTCTCGGATGTCCAAGAAGAGGCTGTTTCAATATTCCTTATTGTCGTAGGCAGTCAGAATTTGTTCGACGACCCGATGGAGCTGCACGACAGTACAGTGGCCAGCACAAAAAGCGAACTGGTGCTCAGGGTTAATCCCCTGGGCTTCCATGATCCTGACAATCCGGGCAGCGACCAGTCTCTCAAACACCTTCGAGATCGAAGGGAGGAGACTGATCGTCCGGTATGAGGCGGGCTCCCTTTCCGGCTTGCCAGGTTTGTGTGCAGTGACTGGGCAGTGCCTTCAATGTAGCGTTGCAGATGACGTCATGTCCTGGAGCTCTGTTATTTTTCTAGCGCGCAATAACATCGGCTATCTTGCAGGGTTCGAACGGCGTGATTGGCAGATCCATTTGAAGCGCTTGCGTCAACAGGGCCTGAGTTTCTTCAACTTGTTGCAGACTTGTAAGATTGAATGGCTGAAATCGCTCGGCGAGGTGCGCAGCGAATACATCCGCCTGTCACAAGTCGGTCCTACACCACGTCCCGTTATTATCGACTAAAGGCGCCTTCCTCGTGCATCGCCTTTTGATACCGCGCGTGACCTTCCATAGCGAATGCGTCGCTTCGCTTTGAACTCCAGTGTTGGCAAGCCTTTCGTCGAACCATGCGGATGTGTGCAGCACCAATGCGCAGCAGAGTGTACTCAGCGCTCGATTCCTTTCCATCTTGTCCAGCGTGTGGCGAGACGTCATCCACCTGCATAAACGCCTCTTTTCAGCTATGAGCAGCAGGATCTCCCTGGTTATTGGGATTCCATCTGCCGCGGGCTGCCGATATATGCTGCGATTTGCAAGGTAGCTGCTGTCTTACTATTGTTGGTGAACAGATCAATTGCATCATCTACGTCCTGTACAGAGTTTAAGGCAGTGTGGACTCCAGTTGGGATTGGAATAACTCCAGGTTAGTACGCATAGTGATTAGACGCACCATCTTAGGGTAGCATATTGCCATCCAGCGTAATTACCAGAGGCAAGTGGTCGAAGCTAAGCTCAACAACCGCACTTATGCTAGCGTGGATGCTCAGCACACCCCTTGTTAGATCAAAATCAATGTAGCCTGGTGAGCCTCTACTGCCGTACAGGTATCTTGTTGGTCCTCCTGTTGCTAACGAGTTCACCTCCGAGTTTAGGACGAGATTTGCTAGTGCAAGGCCTCTTTGGTTACTCCTTCATGCACCCCAGAGCCAGTGGGACGCATTCCAATCGCCCGCAAAGATGAATTTAGTCCGAAACTCTTCCAGAATGTCCTTGAACTCGTCCGTAGTCCATGCAAATCTCGGGGAGCAGTAGACCGCACCAAAGCTTATAGGGCCGAGTGCCGTTTCAATAGCCGCCGGCGCACCTTTCCCCACCGGGAAGTTGGCAAGGATAGATTTGATCAAGATAGATGCCCCGCCTTTGGCGTTGCCAGCAATCGGGTCATTAGCAGTGTAATCTACAAAGCCGAATAGCTTGGGTGTCTCTGCCTCCTTGCAGTGTGCCTCACTGAGCAGTAGGACATCGATTTCGTAACGTCACACGGAGCACTCCACTTCAGGCAACTTCGTGGATACGCCGTCGGCATTCCACACTAAGATGCGCAGCGGCATAATTATGGGGCTTGCTGCGCTTGGAGGGCAGTGAGCAGATTAAGGATCTGCCCCTGCTGCTATGTCTGTTGTTGCTGCTGCTTAAGGATCATCATCATAAGCTCCATCTGCATTTATTGTAACGCCCGGAGGAAGTTAATGCTATCACTCAGTGACTTGAGGATGGCTTCAATGTTGTTGTTGGTGTCCGTCGAATGCTGGAGTATACCTCTCGTTGTCCTTTGTCGGCTGCGGCTCCGGTCGTTACAGTGGTGCTGTTGGGTCTGCTGCTGGTGCTGCATTGCTACGTCTGCATAAGAGACGCCGCCTTGAAGGGTAGCAGTCGGCCTGCTTCCTGTGGTGTAGCAAACTGTGGCAAACTTCTCTTCGTACCTTCTGTTTTGCTTCCAAGTCCACTGCACTCGAGCGTTGCAGTTACTACTGGTACTTGGTGCAGCCCGAATAGTTGGCTGGGTGCTGTTTACCACAGTTGTAGCAAGTGCATTCCTCACTGCGTGGTCGAGTGCAATCCTTGGCAGCATGCTCTCCTCCACACTTCACACATATGTTGTGACGCCGCATGAAGCGACGCCACCATGTATGAGTTAAGTACAATTTAAGTAAACCAACTAGTAATAAGAGACGAAGTAGCTTTAAGCCCGGCATACCCGGTAGTTATAGGCATAGGCATAG